>WAAF01019981.1:853187-917215 GCA_013400475.1 Tricholaema leucomelas
AGTCTTGCTGAGATGTGTAGAAAGGAAAAGCAAAACAAAAGATAAAGTCACTTTTGCTCTGCACTTCGCTGGGGCACTTCGCTTTGGGCTTTTCTCTTGGCTCTTTGCCTGCTAGAGAGCTGAGGCTGCTGGCTGAACTCCATCTTGCTTTCTAACCTCACCCTCCATTTGCTTTGCTGATTCACCTTTGCTTCTTAACCGTCTTGGCTGAACCTCCATTCTTCCTTGGGACTGGGGGAAGGCAAGGGGGTGGTTGAGAGCCACTCCTGGGGACTCAGGTTTCTGGGAGGGGAGTTGTGTTTCTGTATTACCTTTTACCTTGTCTATTTCTGTCTATAACTGCATATGCTGTAAATATCTGCTTGTCTATTGTTTCAGCAAAGAAACTTCTCCTAATACTCAGCTAAACCTTTCCTGACACAAGTAGAGGTCGTTCTCTCTTGTGCTATCACGTTTGTTACTAGGCGGAAGAGACTCGTGCATGCGTTGCTACAACTGTTTCTCAGGGAGTTGTAGGGAGTGATAAGGTCTCCCCTCAGCTTCCTTTCCTTCAAACTAAACAACCCCAAATCTCTCAGCCAGTCCTCAAAAAACCTGTTATCCAAATCCTTCACTAACTTAGTTGCCCTTATCTGGACCTGGTTCAGGACCTCATTGCCTTGTATGTCTCTGTATTCTCAGAGTTGCGATTCTGTGGGTTAAATACTGTTCTGAGCTACCCAGGGCCAGCTTCTCAGCTATGGCCTAAAAATACTTGGCACCTGGGTTGGGAGATGTCAGTATGGTACTAGCAGCCTTGGTTACTTTAGTACTGCAGTTGGTGAACAGAGCTAATCACTGTTAGCTCTTTTGGCACTGAGGATCATTCTCACCACTAAGCTTAGACCAGGGATAGACACTGAACTAGGTGTTTATTTTCTTAGACCAAAGCTACAGCACAATACTGTGATGGTTTTGAGTGTTGCCTGCCCCCCCACACTTTGGAAATCATCCAGACTAGACTCAGCCGGCTCTGGAAATTTGAATGAAGCTGATATTTACAGCTTAGCAGAATATACAAGCAGATATTTACAGTATATACAGAAATATACAAGGTAAAAGGTAATACAGAAACACAACACTCCTCCCAGAAACCTGAATCCCCAGGAGGGGCTCCCAACCGCCCTTCCACCTTCTCCCACCCCTCTCAACCTTACCCCAGTCCCATGGAAGAATGGAGGTTTGGCCAGGGGGTTAGGAAGCAAAGTGGATTAATGAGAGAGTGGGCAGAGAGGCTAGAGAGAAGTTCAGCTGAGGCAATGCCCCAAGAAGAAGTGCCTTATCTGTGTTTGGATTCTTGTTCTTATACCTCTCAGCAAGACCATGAGTGAAGTAGACATCACCCTTTGTTTCTCTTTCACAGCCTGTAATCTAGTTCTTCTCACCAAAACATTTTAGCTACCTTCAAACTAGCACAAATACTTACAGAATTATAACTCCAGTCATGTTTATTCCTCGTGATTGTCAAAACCAACTCTGTTGGTTTGAGCAGAGTATTCAGAATGGAGCTTTTGTTGTTAAAGAGCAAGGTAGGTTCAGTTCTGTGTGCTACCTTCCTTGATGACTTGTCTGTCGGTCTGCATTTGGTTAGTTCCATAAGAATCTTGCAAAATCTCTGCTTCTAGTGAACAACTGGCACATCTTTCCTGCATTAGGAAGTGTTTTCAGCCTGTGCTGGTTTGAAGCTAGCTGGAATGTTTTGGTGAGAAGGACTAGATCATAGGCTGTGAAGGGAAAACAATGGTGATGTCTACTTCCCTCATAGTCTCGCTGAGATGTATTAGAATAAAAAGCAAAACATAGATAAAGTCACTTCACTCTGGGCTTCGCTCTCGGCACTTTGCCTGCTGAGGAGCTCGGGGCTGCTGGCTGAACTCCATCTCACTCTCTAACCTCATCCTCCGTTTGCTTTGGCTGATTCACCTTTGCTTCTTAACCCCCTTGGCCGAACCTCCATTCTTCCTTGGGACTGGGGGAAGGCGAGGGGGTGGTTGAGAGCCCCTCCTGGGGACTCAGGTTTCTGGGAGGGGAGTTGTGTTTCTGTATTACCTTTTACCTTGTCTATTTCTGTCTATAACTGCATATGCTGTAAATATCTGCTTGTCTATTGTGCCAGCTGTAAATATCTGCTTCGTTCATATTTCCAGAGCCAGCTGAGTCTAGTCTGGGTGATTTATAAAGTGGGGGGGGGCAGGGGACACCCAAACCATCACACAGCCTTTCATCTTCCTTCCTGATAAATCTTTCTCACTGTATGCTTTTAACTCTACCATCTCTTCAGAAGCCTGTTTCACATGGACTGCTGCCCAGGGAAAGGGAAAGAGATCCCTTCCCTCTGAACAGCAGAGTTCTGAGCAAGGGTGAGATGTGCCTTTCTATCAAGGTCCATGGTTTTTGAAATAACCAGGAACAGTTTTAAAGAGGACCACATTTCCAATCCCTTTCTGAGCAGTTTAATGTGCTTCTGAGCAGAATCTCTTGCTGCTTTTTGAGGTTTTGAAAAGGTCATGTTCTATCACTGTACTGGTTTGACCATTGCATGTTAAATGTACTGGCAATCCCAAATGCTGCTCCGGTCTCTCCTTGCTGTTCAGAACCCTACCTCATCAGCTATTGCTTTCAGAAGGCAACAGTAAAGCAGCTCAGTAGTTGATACAGCTCTTTTTCCATGCAGAAAGCATTTTGTCCCCTGTGTTTGTGCCTCTCCAAAAGCATGTTTTGGAATCTTGTGCTTGTGTCCTAGGTTTAAATCTGATTACCTTTGCATATGCAAAGTTGTTCCCTTCCAGAAGCACAGTCATTCTATTTCAGAAACAGGTGACAAATTTGCCACTCGTGGTCTGCAGAGTTCATGCCCTAAACACAAGCAGAGTGCAGGAGAGTGTAGTTTTTGACCATTGCAGCAGGTTCTGTTATAATGTTTGGTTCTTGCAGTGCTTGTATTGTGTCCTAACAGCTCGGTTACACTACAAAAGGATGAATGCCAAATTGCCCATTGGTATACACCAGAACAGGTGGAGTCACTGAAAGAATTGTTTTACTGAAGCCGAGGGTGTCACAAAGAATCCCTTTTGCATTTGGAATCTAAAGATGAGAGATTTTTCACCTCAGAGTAACTTGTACAAGGATTGTAACTCTTCAGAGTGTGGTGTTCACGCAGTGTGACCCATGAATCAAAGTAATGCTTCTCAAGGAGGAACGACCTTGAGGTTAGTCTGTGCTTCTGACTTCCTTCACGATCTCAACAGGAGGTTAAAGAGAGTGTCAACAGTTGTGTCATCATGGTAGGGTCAGAAGGGTTTCATCTGCACAAGTCCTGTGAGCAAACAGACCTGGGGCTTGGTCTCAACACATGTAACCGTGTTCTGGAACAAACAGTGCAACAGTGCAATGACTCTTCTGTCTCCATCCACTCTTTTTAAAATGTCTGAATTTTGATTATTTTTTTAGTTAAGAGATTAAAAACTCAGAAATGTGTTCTTACCTGCAGGCTAGGAACATTTTAAAGATGATTATTTGGAAGAGCTAAATAGGATTTTCTGGAAAACTTCTTTCTGGGTCAGGCCAGCAACACTGTGAGTAGGGATCTCTGGGTGCTGGGCATTTGTCAGAAGGCTAGAGAGGAGAAAAGGGTTCTGGGAGTGACAGAATGCAGCATCATTCACTTTCTGGATTTCTGTTAGTAGTGTCTAGCAAAAACTTTGCTGAAATACTTCCCGATCCGTTTTTCCTGGTAAGGACAGAGTGGAGTAACATAGGAGCTTCTGGCCTAGCTCTGTTGCCTCTGAGCAGAGTTGTTCAAGTCTTGCACTGTCAACTTAGAGAAATTTTGTTAGTGATGATCCATGGAACTTTACAGGTAAGCTTGAGTGTCTGATCACTCTCAGCTTCCATGTTAGTGAGGTAAAGGTCTAGAGCAGGAAAAATATGCTGTTGATATCCTCTCAGATGGATTGAAGAGTATTGCCTGGATAGTGCTATTATGTCATTCTGTGGTTGTCTTGTTAAATGTATTTTTTTTAATTTCTTAATCATCAGATTAGTCACTACTTGATTAGAGATCAATTTTATTTTTGGCCAGGTTGTTTTTATTAGTGACACTTTTGTTTAAATGTAGTTTTCTAGCATCCATTAACTTGAGATTCAGATCTGTGAGTACCTTTGAAACTTGAGTGAACTAAAGAAATTTGCTTTGCAAATGGAAAAATCTGTGCAACTAGCGTTCAGCAGGACTCTGTATTGGTGCGCTACTGTAGGCTTACCCTGGGTTTGAGTATTCTAATACATTATCTGCATGTATTTGTTGTGTTGAAGATTAGTAGTATGCTGGAGATCAGTAGTCTTATGCAGCAGGACTGTTCCTTAGTTTCCAGAGGAGACTGGCGTGGTTATATTTTGCAGTGTTGGTGGTGGTGGTGTCACCAAAATGGGGAATAAAACTCATTGGCCCCTGCTTCTCATGTTAAAGAGCAGGCATTGCTTTGTCTGGGCAGGGCCGAGAGGGAATCCCTCTGCCTAACATGTCCACCCTGCATCATATCCACAGCCTATCGTATCTGTTCCATATGCATGCATCCTGGAAGGATTAAATATGTTCATTGTGTTTCCTAAGCAAGTTGTCCTATTGACATAGTATGTGTGCAGCCTGGGACTCTGAGGGGCTTACCTGCAGGTCTCTGGTGGTTTTCAGGAGAGGAACTTCTCTTACGTGGTCATAAGTTAGCTCATCAGTTTGCTTGTCAGGTCCTTGGCTGTATTGTCTGGTTCCTACTGGTTTTTTGAGGACTCTTCATTACTTGCAGGAAGTTGTATGCAGTTAAATTGCTGTCCAAGCTGTTTACAGCTGAAGTTGTCTCTCTTGTAACTGTCTTTTGAGGTTAAATCTGTGTTCATTTTTAAAATACTATTTTATAATGTACTATGACCTTGACAGTTTTTCTCCAAATTGGTTGACTAGTTGTAAAATAATACTTCTGATTGCAGCCTTCTATCTCCTGCTTACCTCACTTGCCAACTTATTTTTGTCCTTTTCCTTTTTTAGGATGTAGATATGATGGATCAAAATGGAATGACACCTTTAATGTGGGCAGCTTACAGAACACATAGGTAATATCTCACTGCAGTTTTTACCTTTCTCTTGATGTTAACTAAGTGATACATAGTCATCACAGAGACACTCACAAAACAGCACCAGCCACCCAAAAACGTGTACTTTATTAGAATAGAATAGAATCAACCAGGTTGGAAGAGACCTCCAAGATCATCCAATCCAACCTATCACCCAGCCCTATCCAGTCATCTAGACCATGGCACTAAGTGCCTCATCCAGTCTTTTCCTGAACACCCCCAGGGACAGTGACTCTACCACCTCCCTGGGCAGCCCATTCCAATGCCAATCACTCTCTCTGTGAAGAACTTCCTCCTAACATCCAGCCTATACTTCCCCCGGCACACCTCAAGGCTGTGTTCCCTTGTCCTGTTGCTGGTTGCCTGGCAAAAGAGACCAACCCTCACCTGGCTACAACCTCCCTTCAGGTAGTTGTAGACAGCAATGAGGCCTGCCCTGAGCCTCCTCTTCTCCAGGCTAAACAACCCAAGTTCCCTCAGCCTCTCTTCATAGGGTTTGTGTTCCAGGCCCCTCACCAGCCAAAACTTAATGATGCTGGACTCAATCCCCTCATCCAGATCATCAGTAAAGATACTGAACAGGACTGGGCCCAGCACTGATCCCTGGGGAACACCCCTAGTGCCAGCTGCCAACTGGATGTGGCACCATTCACCACCACTCTCTGGGCTCGGCCTTCCAGCCAGTTCCTGACCCAGCACAGAGTGAATCTGTCCAAGCCACGAGCTGCCAGTTTAGCCAGGAGTTTGTTGTGGCAGACAGTTTCAAAGGCTTTGCTGAAGTCCAGGTAGACTCCATCCACAGCCTGCCCCACATTCACCTGGCAGGTAACCTGATCATAAAAGGAGATCAGGTTGGTCAGGCAGGACCAACTTACTTCTGACACAATTTAAATTACAGTTTTGGATATCAGCTGTACTAGTTAAGCTTTCTGGAAAAAGGTGAACCAAAATGTGCATTCACTTATAAGGGTGCACTGTGGTCAGTTTCTGATCAGTAAATACCACATAAATGGAGGGAGAGCCTCTGGGAGCCAATTGATGTCTTCCAGGACTCTATCTGATTTTTGTCAGCTCCTAGCAAGCCTTGGTCCTTTACCTGGTGTCTGTCAGTACCTGCCAAAATAATAGGGACTAGTTTTGAGGTTTAGATAGTTGTTTGTTTTTTTTTAACTACTCAGCATTCTTTTCACAATTGCCCCTTTATCTTTCTTCATTGCTGGTTGTGGAGAGTTAACCCTAGAAGACAGTTCAGCCCTACACCACCATTTGCTGAGTCCCCCACAGTGTAATGTAGAGGAGAATTGGAGGGGTAAAAGAGAAAGATTGTGGGTTGAGGTGAGGACAGTTTAATAGTTAGTGACAACTGTGCTCCCAAGGAAACCAAACCAAGGAATTCATTCACTACTTCCCAGGCCTTCAGGAGTTCTTTCTTGAAGTAGGGCCAACCTTCCTGGACCCCTTTGTTTTTAAGGGCTGTTTCCCAAGGAACTTTCTGAGTTAGTTCTTTAAATGGTCTGAAATCTGCTCTTTGGAGATCCAGTGTGGATGTTCTGTTGATGCCCCTCCTGGTTCCTGCGTACCGAAAACTTTGTAATTTCATGGTCACTGGACCCTAGGCAGCCTCCGACCACCACTCTCTGTTTATGAGCAGCAGGTTCAAGCAGGGCTGCACTCCTGGTCAGCTCACATAACAGCTGAGATAAGATGTTGTCCTCCACACACTCTAGGAACCTTCTAGACTGCCTCTTCTCTGCAGTATTAAAATCTCAGCAGATGTCTGGCAGGTTGAAGTTGCCTTCAAGACCAAGGGCAGGCAATCTTGAGGCAGCCTTCAGTTGCTTAAAGAGCAATAAATCAACAACTTCTTCCTGGTTGGATGGTTTATAACAGATTCTTGCTAGGATGTCAGCCTTTTTGGCCTTCCCCTTAATTCTCACCCACAGGGACTCAACTTGATCATCCTTAATCTCTAAGGATGATACACAGAAGTAAGGATATTACACAGAAGTACTCACTAACATGGATTTGGAGTTTACAAAGTCTTCCTGTGGGGATTACTGGGAAAAAAATTATGTAAAACAACACTTCTCCAAAGAGCAAATTTGTCTGGATTGGATTACTGCTCAGAAGGGCCTATTCTCCATCAGTTTGAGAGGAACATAGAGTAGCTTGCACAAATGCCTACCAATACCAGCACCGTCATCCTGGTTTATCTTTTGGAATGTGAGGTGGAAATATAACCTGCTTCAAACGTCGATTGTTACCTGCCACATGTAGAATCAGCTGCATGTGTGTACAGATTTGTCAGTACTGTTAGGCTTTGGTAAACGTCAGACCAGAATCGTTTGCGAGATGTGTTTCATGACATCCCAGAACAAGCTGTCTTACTGCGCTGCTTTGAAAGTCAACACAGATGTGGCTGGGTTTTGGTGGCAAGAAATGTAACTTTGGTATTTTATGTTGAACTCATTAACAGTGAGTCGGGATGTATTTGAGTTAATCTTCTGTAGCTCTAACAAGAGTTTTCTTTTCTAGTGTGGATCCAACTCGATTGCTGCTTACATTTAATGTTTCTGTTAATCTTGGAGACAAATATCACAAAAACACAGCGTTGCACTGGGCTGTGCTAGCAGGAAATACTACAGTTATTAGTCTTCTGTTAGAAGCTGGAGCTAATGTTGATGCTCAAAATATAAAGGTAAACGCTTGGTCTGTTTCTGTCGCGAGTGGTTTGAGGACGAAATAACAAAGCCTATGGTAACTCTTAAGTAGAGACGATTTTTGTGTGTGTGGTGGGATTGTGAAGATGGAGCAAAAGCTGTGCCACTCATGTTTAAGTTGGGGATCAGTGTCTCCTAACAGTGATTGATATCCACTAGATCTGTACCTTCAAAAGTACTGGTGCAAAGGATTGACCATTGATTGTGTGCCAGTCGCTGGAAGTGGCCTGTGCAGTCAGACTGGCTGTGCTGTGTCAAGGCCTATGCCTTTGGATGTGAAATTGGAAATCTAACTGAGGGTCTTCCAGCGAAGTTCTGAGGTGACTGCCTGTTTGTCAGAGTGAGATGCGAGGCGTCTCTGCTCTCCCACAGAGATGTCAGATGTTCTACTGTATTGCCCAGTGGCAGTAAGGAAAAGGAGGCCTAAAAATACCAATAGGAGGAAAGTAAGAAATTGGACTCTTTTTTACCTCAGAATTTGAAGTACCTGATTAATCTCCCAGTGCCTCTTAATGATGAAGCAAGATTCAGCATCCCTAGCAGACATTAGATCAGCCAAGGAGATGCAGGAACTGCTGTCGTAGGCTTGGAGTCCGTATGAGCTTCTCCAGCAGTGAAAAGTGCACCTGTGGAGCATGGTTTTGTCTGTTGCCTCCAGGCTACTCTGTATCAAATTAGATGCCCTTCACCACCTCAGCTGTTTCTCCTGTGGTGTCAGAAAATAATTCAGTTTTAGAAGAAGAATTCTCAACTTAATGTCTCTCTCTTTTTAATGAGTGCTGTAGAAGAAGTGGTTATGGGACATACATCTGGGAATCTCCATTTCTAAAATATTAAATGATACTTGATTATGTAACCTTTCAGCATGCTCCCTGCCAATGAAGATAGCCAGTGTCTAACTTGCTTGACCGCGAGTGTTAGAAATACGCTTTAAAAAACCCCAACAGTGTTTTCTTGAGCTGCATGGAAAAACCTTTTTAGGGCTGCAGTCAAATCTTGTTACTGGCATTCTGAGTCCTTCAGAATACCAGAAATACTGATGGTCACCATTAAAAACTCACTAGAGAAATCACATCTCTCTTCCTGTGTTTGAAACAAATCAAGTAGCCTCTGGCAGGTACCAGTGTGAATCTGTAATAATTATTCTTGGTCTGTGAGGACAGTTGTGTGGGTGAATGGCGCTTCCAGTGTCACTTCCTGTAAACTTAGAGCTTCTTTTCTGTGCCACCTAATGGTAAAAATTAAGGTGTTTTTGTTGAAGAAAAATTGTTGTGTCATCCCTTTGCTCCCCTTGGCCGACTGATTAGTGTGGTTAGAGCTTTAAGGTCGTCACCTTTATCTATATTTCTCCACTTTGAAGAAATCCGTATTAAAAATTCATCTATTTGGCCAAATGAAAAAGTATCTATTAGCCTGAAGCAGTTCATGGGCTCTCCTTATTTATTGACAGACAGCAGCAGTCAGTAGAAAAAAAGCTTTCTAAACCTGCTGGATCAGGATACCCTTCAGTCATGCTAGGAGACATGGTTGCATTAGCCCCTGCTTGTCATTTGCAGTGGGGGTTAGGCTTCTTGCATGCCTTCACAACTTTCTAGGATCTTCAGAGGGTGAAAGACATAGCAGCAGTGGCAATTTTGCTATCTTGCCAGTGGCTTTGTACCAAATGCTGATTTGGATGATGCTAAACATATAGAAAGCATAAGAATCTGGTTGAGTTTCCTAAAAACTCCCTACATATAGAAACTCAATTTAGTGTTTCTCCTTTGTTCAGCAAAAAAACTTTTTCCTTTGAGCCAAAGCTGAGTGGTCTGGCTCGTGTTTCCCCCAAAATACAAATAACAGTGAGATTCCTTTTTCTCATGCTGTCAGTGCCAGACTCCTGCAGCACTACCTAGTGAAGTTCTTTTCTCAGGTAGTCTATGGAATTGCCCCAGACTGGTGGTACAACAGCTAAGGCTAAAGCAATAAGCATTTTTTCTTAAAGATGCTCATCTTTTTCACATTATGAAATGGCTGAAATACTAAGTGTGAGCTTTGACCTTGTTACCAGCTGTAGGCAGTCTGTGTTAGAATAATAGCATTGATTGGTTGGAAAACACCTCAAGACCATTGAGTCCAGCCACAGCCTAACATCTCACAGCACACAACTGTCAAGTGTGTGAGGCTGGCTGCTTAGGCTTGGAACAAATTGGAACCAGTCATCCTAAAAAGTGCTGTCTTTATTTTACGTGACAGTTCCAGAATCTGAACCTTAGCACTCTTGTAGAATAAAGCTTGGTACAGCTACCTGTGCTACTTATCCTCTTTATGTTGTGCTGTACAAGAAAATAGCACTTTTGCTTTTGTAGTAAGATACTTTATTTTACCTTTTGAGAAATGGGTTACAATTGGAATTGGAAGCTGTTGGATTTTTGCTTGGTTCATCTCTTAAGGACATTACCACACCATCAGACAGATTGGACGGATGAGGACAGTTTCACAGGGAGTCAACTGATAACTGGAGCTGGGGGGAAATGTATAAACTTTATTTAAATATAAGCAGAAACTTCTTCTTTACTAGAGGGCAATAGAGACCCTTTTATGGTTTAAGGAAGATTTTTTTTTTTTTTTTTTTTTAATTATGAAGAACTCTGTTAGTGAGCCATTGGATGGACTTCAGATGTAGTGTCTGGGTTAGGCTGCGTGTCTAGAGGCGTGCCTGTGGAAATACACACAGAAACTTCCCTATGGCAGTGATTCTTCAGTTTGTTCTTTCTGTCTAAACACTTTATTATACTGAAGCCTTATTGCTTGCTGGCAAACTAAGTGTAATACTAGGTTAAGTTTCTGGATTATTTTTGGGTTTCTTCTTTCTAAGCAAGTAATCAATGCACCACCCCTGTGACCACCAGAAAATTATTAAAATGGCCAGCTGCTAAGAAGCATGGCCAAAGACTTCTTTAAAGCTGCCTCAGTCTTTTTATCTAGGCAGTTCTTAGGTTTCTCATGGCCCTCTAGTGGAAGGGATACTCGACTGGAGCCCAAGACAGCTGCAAAATGTAATTGGGAGATCAACTCCCAGAGAGGATTGCTTGTCCACAGGTAATCTTTACAGTCTGGATGTATAAGGTGACAGTAAGCCAGCAGCATCTCTGGAGTTTTCCAAATATTAGTAGTTCAAGGTTCTATTAAATTTGCGAGGAAGTAGGAACAACATTTTGATTTCAGGCATTTGTATTGAGGCTGGAATTAACTTATTCTGTTTCTTAAACATCTGGCTGAACATATCTGTAGCCAAGTTAAGTCCAAAAGTTACCTTTTTTTAACTGATTTTGCTAATTAAACTTCTTGCACAAAAGGAGTTGCAAGATCTTGTTAAGTAGCAAAAAGCTTCACCTTATAATCTGTAGCCTGTGCTATTTACCCTTTTTGGAGCAAGATTTCAAAGGCAAAAATGACAGTTAAGTACTCTGTTCCCGTTTATAGGTAGCTAACTGTGCCTTTTAAACTTGGAAGCTCATCTGTCTGTAGTTATTATTGCCCTTTGTGGGTAATTTCAGTTTCTGGTACCTGTCTTACTTTTTTTTTAGGAGGGGGACGAACGATGGAGGATACAGCCATTTTTCAAGCCTCCATGAATGGTTTGTTTAGGAGGGGAGTTAACTCCAGTAGAAGAGAGGAGGAGTCAAATGCAAAACTGAAGCTGGAGGTACCTGCAATTGGTTTCTCTTGCCTCCTCTATAATTTTAGACTTAGTCAGTAACTTTCATTTAGTTCTCTTCCTAAATGTTGAAAAAGTTATAAAATCAAATGGGTTTGGTAGGCACCTTTGGACCTTGTATCTCTCTCTGTCTCTCTTTTGCTTTGTGTCACACCTCTTTGAGAGCAGGAAAGGAGAAAGCATGAAGCACTGCTGGCTTAGCACAAGCTAAGCATAAGCGACTTCTTGAATAAGTTGGACATGAGCAGTCAGTTTATTCTTTTCTGTTTTCTTCCTAGGATTTCAATAACTGAGATGAATATAAGGACAATAATCTTGTGGAAAAAAATCTTACAGAAACGTTCCATGATATTAGTAACTTTACTCTGCCAGAAGGGCAGAGAACCAACTGAGAAGTCAGACTTTAGGCTGGAAGAGTTTCCGTGATCCAGTGGGTCACAGGTTCTTACTCTTTGCTTGATTTCTGCTGCCTGTCAATAGCTGGAGGAGAAGCACAGTCTTTTAATTTACAAACTAGTAGACTGTGTAGAACAGTGAAGCATAGATGTGCTATGCCCCAGGCAACAATTATTGCTCTGTTAGGACATACATGTTGTCAGGATCACACATTTAATATTCTGGTTGTCCATGCATGTGTTGTAATGAGAGACTTAAAGACCAAAAAGAGTGAATGATGTTTGGTGTCAAGTAAGCTGCAGAGCAAAATGTGTGCCAGAACGTAGCTTAAACTAATTAAAACTGTATAATTTTTACCTGCCAATTTTCTGTTTCAAACATGCTCTGAATGCATTTTATTTTTAAATTGGGTGTTTCCCACTTTTGTGCTCCTGGCAGGGAGAATCACCACTTGATCTTGCAAAACAGAGGAAAAATGTTTGGATGATCAATCACCTACAAGAAGCAAGACAGGCAAAGGGATATGACAGTCCATCTTTCCTGAGGAAACTAAAAGCTGATAAGGTAGGAAGCAGTGTAACACTTCTGGAAATCAGTATCACTGTTGCATTTGGCTCCTTTGTTTCTTTAAGGTAAGCAGTTCAGAACTGTGGCATCTTCATGTTTCAGTTTTAGGAAACAGCTTTTTGTTATGATTGCAAAAGAAAGAAAAAAGTAAATATTTTATTCAAGGCACTTGGAAAGCAAACTAAGCCTCCACACAGCTAGTTTTAGTTTGGTTTTTTTTTTTTTGAATGCTAGGAAAATACCAAGTGGTCTGATACTATTTGGGATAGCCAGGTTTTTCACAGAGCTGACCCTCAGGATCTGAGGAAACAATAATTTTAGATGCCCTGAACTCTGATCTCTCTAATTATGTGGTATCATGTGTTTAATGAAAGCAGGATAATTTAATACAGGAATCTCTAATGTGGAGACCTTTATTTTCTCAGGTTATTTAATACTGCAGGTAGAGAGGAGGCAGCAAGCAGTTGTGGCCGTTTGAGCTAGATTTCCAGCTCAGACATAAAGAAAATTCAGAACAGAGAAACTTAGAAGTGCAAGCTCCGAGTGGAGAGGTGAACATTCTAGGGATAGGCCATATAATGGCAACAGTGGATAAGTTAATATAATTTCATTGGAGTATCAAGAGCTTTATGTCTGGAAGCACAGCTTGTACCTTCCCCTTGCTGCTTCTGCTGTGACCGCTGTCTTCCCCCACTGCTGTTTTGGCTGCTGCCGCTTTGGCTACTTCATTACCACTTGACCCCTTCTCCATCTTCCTTAAAGTTATTCTATTTCTCCTTATACTGTCATATTTATAGAATCATAGAATCATAGAATGGTTTAGGTTGGAAGGGACCTCAAGGATCATCCAGCTCCAACCCCCCGCCATAGGCAGGGACACCTCCCACTAGAGCAGGTTGCTCAAGGCCTCATCCAGCCTGGCTTTAAACGCCTCCAGGGAGGAAGCATCCACAACCTCCCTGGGCAACCTGTGCCAGTGTCTTACCACCCTCACTGTAAAGAACTTCCTCCTAACATCCAGTCTAAATCTCCCCTCTTCCAGCTTAAACCCATTCCCCCTCGTCCTGACATTACCAGACCTTGTCAATAGTCCCTCCCCAGCCTTCCTGTAGGCTCCCTTCAGATACTGGAAAGCCACTCTAAGGTCTCCTCGAAGCCTTCTCTTCTCCAGGCTGAAGAGCCCCAACTCTCTCAGCCTGTCCTCATAGCAGAGCTGCTGCAGCCCTCTGATCATCTTCGTGGCTCTCCTCTGGACCCGCTCCAGCAGTTCCATGTCCTTCTTGTGTTGGGGGCTCCAGAACTGCACACAGTACTCCAGGTGGGGTCTGACGAGAGCAGAGTAAAGGGGGAGAATCACCTCCCTTGCCCTGCTGGCCACACTGCTCTTGATGCAGCCCAGCACAGGGTTGCTGTCTGGGCTGCATGTGCACACTGCCGGCTCATGTTGAGCTTCTCGTCGACCCAGACCCCCAGGTCCTTCTCCTCAGGGCTGCTCTCAGCCATTCATCACCCAGCCTGTATCTGTGCCTGGGATTGCACCGACCCAGGTGCAGGACCTTACACTTGGCCTTGTTAAACGTCATGAGGTTGGCCTGGGCCCACCTCTGCAGCCTGTCCAGGTCCCTCTGGATGGCATCCCTGCCCTCCAGCAAGTCAGCTGTGCCACACAGCTTGGTGTCATCTGCAAACTTGCTGAGGGTGCACTATAAGAAATACAATTTCATTTTTCCTGACTTGCCAAAAATCTGTGTTGTAGTGAGTTCACTCAGCCAGGTGAGGGATCCGCCCTAACCCAGGACAGCAGTGAAGGCACAAAGGGTAACATACTGCTCTGGCATGTATAAAAGTGTCTGCCTGCTGACAGTTTGGTAACTCCTAGTGAGTTAATATTTTCCTACCAGGCAGAGCATTGTGCTGGAAGTTACGTATTGCTGTCACTGATACGTTATGACTTCTTCATTTAAAGACGCATTGCATCTTGATGATTAAAACACTGGCTACAGCCCTTGAAGTGATTTTGTAAGACAAAAAAGACCATTCTTCTAAATAAAATTATTGAGTATCCAGGAAGCTTGAGTTTCTTTACCTGTACAATGGGGATATGTAGCTATAGAAGATGACAACGTGTTATTAGGATCCTTTTCCCTGCATCAAGCTTCCTGAAAATTTGTGTTAAGTCTTGTGGCTGTCATAGGTATTGCAGAATATTATTGTACAACCAGTTCCTCAAAGTGGAATTGTTTACTGATGTTTGTTTCCCTGTAGGAGTTCCGTCAGAAGGTGATGCTGGGTACTCCTTTCCTAGTCATTTGGCTGGTTGGGTTTATAGCAGACCTGGACATCGATTCTTGGCTCATTAAGGGGCTGATGTACGGTGGCGTTTGGGCCATGGTGCAGTTTCTTTCCAAGTAAGTGTTTTATCGAGACACTGTCTGGTTAGCGTGCACTTACAGAGTGTTGTACTGGCCTCTGTGTTGGACAAGGAGTCTCAACTTTCAATTTTATGTGTGGCAGTTTGGACATGAAACATTTATTTTTTGGTTGGAATTTTTTTATTACTTTGTGAAAGATCTTGTGCAGCTTTAGCTCCTGCAAGGCTCTCTTGTCTTGGACATAGCTATGGAATTACCTGGGATGAATGCCGCTGAGCTAATAGAAGCTAACAGTGGAACAGAAATTCAGTCATTCTCCAGAGGAGGGTGCTGACTGTCTGTCTACAAAGACTTACCATCCTGAATTTTGAAAACAGTAGGGGTAAAAGTTGCTAGAAAGGAGCAGACAAAAAGTGTACATGCAAGTTAGCCACGAAACCCCTATATTCCAGAATTTAAATACCCAAAAGCATCTGAAGAAATTTGCACAGCAAAATGAAGTCAGGGTTTGTAGCTTCTGTGGTTGTGAAAAGGCATGACTGAAAACAAAGCTCCTTTCAAGTTAGCTTTTCATTTGTTACCTGACCATAAAGAATTTTAGTTGTTTGTGATGAATCATCTGTAACTGTGTTTACCTATACACACACAGAGACAGGTGTTCAAGAGATTTTTCAAGATCCATAGACTACTTCATCTGTGCTTTGCTTTTCATTGCCATGTCTGGCATACATAGAAGAACTTAATGTGTCTCCATACTTGGGAGCTTTCTGCTTCTCTGGCACTGGATGTCACATTTATCAGAACCTGTTGCTTCTAATACCTTTGCATTTGAAGAGGAAAAGAAAATCTTTCTGTTCCTTAGTTAAACCCATTTTATAGAGTCTTAGTGAACTTAATACACTGGGAGGGAGGTGAAGAATGTCAGACTGTCTTCTTGGACATGATCTATATTAGTCTTGTCATCTCTGAAGCTATGAAATCTGCTGACCTCCTCTCACAGGCAGTTTATTTGGCAGTGGCAATCCTCAAACATGCCTTCTGTAAGCTAGGACAAGATTTCTTCAAGTTTCTCAAGATTTTGTCACTTACGTTTTTTAGCCTACCTGATACGCATTCTGGATTAACATTCTAAATTTCTTCTATCCTTTCCTTAATGCTTAGTATAAATATTTCCCCCTCCAAACTCCTCTCACAAAAGAGAACACGCTGAAAGAGAGGTTACTGCTTAGCAGCTACTATGTGTGCAAATGCACATTTGTTTATTATTTACTATCTTAGCTCATCTTCCTAGTATGAGTTTCTCAGAGGACTTGAGAAACCTCCATTGGAGAAGAAGTCAGTCTTGAAAGGGTGTAAAAGAGTAAAATGAAAACTACTCCATGCATGCATTTGGACATGGCAGGCCCGAAGGCACCACTAGGACAAAAAGCAAAAGACATCAATGTGAGAATGTTCAGGCAGATGGTGGAAGAAGTTTTATTTCTAGGAGCTTAGCAGTTCAAAGTGTGACTACTGATATGTCTAGCAGTTTTCTCTTGGATGTGGAGTTACTCAGTCACTGACCTAGTTTGTGTCATCTAGTTCAACTGTATTCAGAATGTGCTTTGAAATGCAAGGATGTAAGAAGGTGAAAATAATTTCAGTGGCTTGATTTTTTTTTTCTTACCCCAAATTAAAGTAGCAGCATTCTGTCTTAGATCTCTGCAAATCAACTTATCTGGGAAATTAGCCTGGTTTTTTTTTCCTGACTTTATATGGGCATCCATAACAGAATCAAAAGATTCAAGAATCTGAAATATTTCAGGTATGTAGGCTGATAACACCAAGATCTTAAGCTTTTTTCTTACCAGAGTAATTTTAACATGAAACTTTCATTGAATGGGTTTCTAAAGTATGTTTAACATGAAATTTCATAAGTGTAGTTTGCACCCAGTAACTGTGCTGCAGGCTGGAGTCTCACAGGTTGCTAAATACTTCTGCAGTGTAGAATGGGAACCATACCTGTAGAATCATAGAAGGGTTTGTGTTGGAAGGGACCTCCAAAGGTCATCTAGTCAAACCCATGTGCAGTCAGCAGGGACATCCTCCACTAGATCAGGTTGCCCAGGGCCCTGTTGAGCTTCACTTTCAGTATCTCTAGGGATGGAGCTTCAGCTACTTGTTCCAGTGTTCCACCATGCTCATGGTAAAGAACTTGTTCCTAATATCCAGTCTAAATCTACTTTTCTCATGATGTTATTTTAACCCAAACTTGTTTAAGCTGCATCAAGAGGCCATAGTCCTCTGTTTTAGAAGGTTTATGAGGAAAAGAGGTGACCTTCATCTTCTCTCGCTACAGCACGTGTGCACATCTCTGCAACTGAGCAAGCTCTTTACTCCTTCTACCCTTCTTGTCCAATTATTGACATTCGTTTGAAAAGTTCATGTCTAAATTTTAATTGACTTTCAGTCGTGGCCTTCTTTTTGGCCAATTTGAAAATGGAAATTTGCCAGGAACTTTGAAGCTAAAAGTGAGGAAAAATGTTTTTCTGCTGTGTTTTGCAATATCCCATTTAGTACGTATTTTAACAGGAAGTGGTTTTCAGAAATGGTAGCTCAGGACTGGCATTTTATGTTGGAACTTAACCATGTAACAATGCTCCTGCTTTGCAGGTCGTTCTTTGATCACTCCATGCACAGCGCACTTCCTCTTGGAATTTACTTGGCAACGAAATTCTGGATGTATGTGACATGGTTCTTCTGGTTTTGGAATGATATCCTTTTTTGTGTACAATAATCAGTAACACTTTTTCATGGTAGTAATATGAGCTAATACCCAGAGATACCCTGTGTATAAGACTAGGCAAACTTACTATGATCTTTAAATGGCTATCTCCATTGAACTTTGCTCTCTCTACCAGTGGGAATTGTTTTATCACTTCAGTGTGTGAAAGATGTTCTTTGAATGTGGCTTTCAGCAGTCTAAAATTTCCTGTGTTTTACCAATTTCCTAAGTGGAGGAAATGTAAGCCACAGTATAAAATCCACTGTGGGTGCACGGTAACAATGTGCAATTGCCTGCATCTTTGTAGACAATGTTTTTATGAAAAGCAGTAGATAATTTCATGGCATATATCAGTTCCAGTGGAATTAGCTTTATAGGTAGTTCTTGCCAAAGATTTTCCAAATTCCATTCCAAACTAACAAAATTCAGATACTCTTTTCCTATATTTTCATGTATGTATTAACAAGCTAGATTAGAGAGGGTCAGCAGATGCCCATCTCTTTGTGTTTTCAGCTGTCTGCCTAGACAGGAACTCTTCCTACTCACACGGGTAAGAATTGATTCAGGATTCACTGAAGAATGCCAGTTAAAGGAAATACATTCACATTTTAAAACAACTGGGTATTGTACAACTTGGGTATTGTAATTACAATGAGAAAAAAAAATAGAGGGCTAATGTTCTTATGTGCCAGTGTGAACATAAAGTTGTAAACTTAATCTTTACAATGGGTGTTGGCTTGGGTCTTCTGGAAGCTGGTTTTCTTTCCATCCTCAAAGGAATTACCATGGAACCAGAGAGCAGCAGTGCAACCCTTTTGTCACTGTGTTCTCCAGCCTTAGCTAAACAAGCCTCATGTGTTTGGATTGAGAACAGAGGGGACACCCTGCTTCCATGCTGCCTTTGGCTCGTGTTGTTTGCAAAGGTTCTGCTGTTAATAGTAACAGCCCTGTGTGACTGGAGACAACTGTTATTTCATGGTTTAAAAACTTAGACGTTGAAACCTAGGAGCTGTTAAGTAAGCACTGAAATATTGTTATCAGTATTGGCATGAGTGTGTCTCAAAGTTATCTTGCGTTGCTGGTCCTACTACCAGTCTCTCTGCCTAGCCTGATTTTCTAGGTTTTCTACTCAATTAAATTTACTAGTAAGTAGAGAATGAGAAGAGAGTGCAAAATGAATACGGAACACGTTTTAAAAAGCAGTTACTAAAAAACGAGGTAAACTTCTCCAGTTTTTGTTCTGCTCCATTCCACAATCTAAATATCTCATGCCTCTGCATTGAAGTTGCTTTTCTGTTCTTTTTGTTGAGAAACCCTGACTTCTGGCAAATAGTAAGGTATAAGTTTCTGAGGCAGGTATAGTAACTGCGCAATCTGAGCTTCTCGTACTTTGTAAGTTTGCTTTAGCAACATCAGTTTGAACCAGCTCTAAAAATCTGTGCAGCTGAAGTCCTTGACTATTAAATGATCGCACAGCCAGCACACCTTGGTGACAGCCTCTGTCTTGATGTACAGCACTGCACTTGAGTGCCAAATTGTGAGGGTTTTGTTCCAAACTTGTATTTCCTTACCAACTTGCTCAGGTTTTTTATAGCCATTCTGATTAACATAACTTTTTTTTGTTTGACGTGTTTTTTTGTCGCAGAATGATGTTCATTGTCCACTATAAACAGTAACTATAGACAATTAGTTATCTTAATGAAGTCTGACTTTGGAATATCAATAAAGTCCTTTGTAATGCTGTAGTTTATGGTAACCTTTGCTGCAATCTTTTTGTATGCAAAAGCAGTAGTTTAAAACTTTAGTTACTAATTGCTCTCATTAGAGCTGACTCAGTTCTCTGACAAGCAGTTTGAGAGACGTAATGCTTGAGGCCATCTTCCTTTAATTGGTGATTTTATTTTTTAAATTGCAAGTCTTTGTAGTAAGATTCCAAATTCATTCATCTTCTGGAAAATTGCCCTGTAGCTTTATTGGAAAGAGAAGAAACTGAATGCTTGCTGTTTTTATAGCGTGAAGCACAGCATTGTGGTTGCAGAAAGAACTCTTGTATTTTTACAGCTTTTTATGCTTACTTACAGCAGGCCAGAATATACTCTGTAATGTTTCACTGATAAAGCCCATCCTAGTAGTTCTTAAAAATTCTGACCATCTTTTGCTCAGGGAAAAAAAGTTTCTAACTTCAAGCTATCAGAATTGCCTTACTGGAACTTTATAATATAAATAATACAAAGGTCTTAATTGCTGCAGGTGTTTGATATTCAGGTATTTAGTAAGAATTTTATTTTCTTGTAGATATGTGTCAGGAAGATCATCTGGTCTTCTAGATTTAATCTTTATGAGACAAAAAAGGGCAGTCAAGACCAAATCAAATATTAGCAGTGAATTTTCTTGGATTTCAGGATGATGATGTGAAAAATAAGTCTGCGAAGTCTAAGGCTTTATGATGTGTCTTCTGAAAGACCAATCCTGAAAGCAGATTGAAACAGTTTAATGAACCTAGTTTGCTGAAATGCTGTGAATGTTTCCATCCTATTGTATTTTCCTTTTAGCAGCTCCTGAGCCTAATGTATTTGTTAAAAAGAAATCCTGGTTTTGCTGGCAATGCAGAAGTTATGAGTCTGTGGTCCTGTGCTTCCCAACCACTGTTTTGCTGCCTCCCTTTTATCTGTATTTTGCCCATAACAGAGGATAGGTCTTTCTCTGTTAGTGTTTAGCTTCTGCTGTTTGCAGAGTAGGGTGAAAATACCCTCAAAAATCTACATACTACATTATTATGTTTTCATTTAATTTTTAAGGGGGAGGAAGAGTATTTGAATGTACACTAATGTGAAACAAGAACTTCACATTTCATTCTTTTTTTTTTGTATTTATAGGCCAAACATTCTCTTGTGTCCTGTAAAAGTTGAGGACACATGTACTGAGTTCACATCTCAGCTGTTCACAGAGTCCTTTCAGTTGCAGCTGAACAAACAGTGTCTCTTATATTAGAAGGCTCTTCTACTGCTCTGTTTTTCCAAAATGTCAGAGTTGTCTTTAACAAAAAAATTCAGTTGGGTTTTGGTGGTGTTTTTTTGTTCTGCTGCTTCCATTTACTGCAAAGGGAAGTGTGCAGTGTTTGTTAGGTAAACTTTTTATCTCAGCTACTTGCAGTGCTGAGATAATGAGATGATACGAGTAATGCATCATTGACTAATGCTGTATCAAGTGTTTTGCTTCACATATACTTCCTGTGCTGAGGGGGTTTAGGTGACTGAAAGCAAGCACTGCACACTTTTTCAGTTAAAAGTAATGTGAAAACCTGTGTGTAAGAGAATTTGTAATGATTTTCAGGCCTTTACAAAGCCATCACTGTAGCAGTTTTAAAAATTGAAACAAGCAAGTTGGTGCAGTTAAGCAGTTAAAAAAAATCCCCACGTTCCAAAATCAGCTTCAGGAAAACAGCAAAAAGCTCTGCATGCAGAAAGAAAGAAGCTGGCAGCTGTGTTTCTAAAAGAGCCAAAGACTCAAAAAACGGAAACCTCAGGCCTAGCTACACAGAACCATTCCACATCCAATTAATTTTGCTAAACTCAAACCAAACAAACATGCAGATGAAAATCTCTGAGGTAGAGGATGTGCCAGTGAATATTTCTGCAAGCTAAGGGATTTTTTTTTCAGACAGAAATGGAGGTAGAGCTTTTGCAAAGTTTGATCTAGTTAAAAGTGGATATTGTGTTGTAATGTACCAGTTGAGCACAGATTGCCATCTCTTGCCTGAAGTCTTGTATGCATGAGCTTTGTAGTGCAATGTGATAAACTTTAATTACGTTAGAAGTTCTAATGACTGCCAAAGTGAGAGGAATATTCACCAAAGTAACTCAAGATACAGTGTGATTTGGGTGTGCAGTGAGTTGAGCCCGAGTAGTGTCCTTTTTTGCCTGGATAGAAGCTTCTGCCAACACATCTTTGTGAAACATGGCATCTCCTTGCAGTTACAGCTAGAAGCTGACAGATATTTTTAGTCAGCTCGGTTATGTCATTTCTAGGTTTATCAGAGCAAATAATTTTCCACATTTTGTGGAAAGGGCATGTCTGAGGTGTTAGCAGCATTGCTAGGAAATGTTTTCATTTCATGACACAGTGTCAAGTGTTGTAAGACTGGGCAGGTTATATGGTGAGTACTTCACCACAGGAAGCATGCTTTAAAACTGATGGCTGGTGTCTGTCTTTATATGGTAGCTGCTTTTAAAAAGGCTCGCAGAGAATACTAAAGCTTTGTCAGTATTAGCATGTTAAAAATAACTGTCACTGAGGTAGCATATGGGTGTCGACTTACAACAGGACCAGGTTTCAGACAGTACCCTTCCTGGAGATAAGTAGTGTTGAGATGTGATTGCTGTGCAGCAGTGCTCATTGCAGCACAGCTCCTTCTGTGGAAGAGTCCTTTCCTTCTATGGAAAGAGTCCTTTCTGTAATCGAACAGGAATTTCAAGCTACTGAAGGCATAGGCAATCAAATGACCGCCTTCTAAAAAGAGCTCTGAAATGTTTGCTGTGAAAACAGGAAATACTTTCAAGAAGGTACTTTTCATGGGATTTATTTAAAAGGAAAAGAATTACAAAAACTATCATTACTCATTCTTTAGAAGGGTAAGAAAGGCCTCACGGAGAACAGCATTTTAAAAAGTAAATATTTGCTTTTCCTCAACAGAGAATAGTGAGTGCCAAGCTAGTTCTTTTAACAGCTCAGAACTTTGTAAAATCAGAAGGCAGTGGCTCAAGGACACTCATAAAAAATAAATTTGTTTAGATTTTCTTTCAGAATTATCAGTGAGTATTGTCAGGAGCAAATTTGGGTTTAAATTTTAGATTCCTTGACCTTAAACACATCTCAACTTCTTCTTCATACACCTTCCGTTCCTTGCTAACAGCCTTGCACTTTTCTACAATTTTGGAAAATCCTGGAAGTCTGATCCAGGAATCATCAAAGCCACAGAAGAGCAAAAGAAAAAGGTAAATGTGAAGCTTGACCTTCAGCAGCCTGCCACCAGTTGGCCAGAGTAGTTTGCTGTTCACTGCATGAAATTTTAATGAATGACTGTGTAACAGTCATTTGTTGACTGTTATTGAACACTGTCCCACACAGGTTTCTTTTTTTGTATTTGGAATGTGTATTCGAATTCTGATTGGTCCAAAGTTTGGTCACTTGGAGTAACAAAATCACAGCTTGTACTTTAAAAGCAGCTGAGTGTAAATGAAAATGAGAAGTCTCAGAGTTCTGACCTGCTGAGACAAGTGGTCCGTTATGGGGCACGTGGTTCTTAGTTTCCAGACCTTACAGCACCTCTAGTTTTCCTTAACTTTGTGTCTAAAAATATTAGACTGATGAGGATGAAAATAACCAAAGCCCCAGACACTCTAGGTAGGAATATTTATTTTAATGTTATTTAAATGTTAATGAAAACATGGATGGTCTAATGATCTGTTTCTAAGACTATAGCACTATTCTCATTTTGCTGCTGTTAAAGTACATTATCCTCAGCAACCAAACTCAGCACTCAGTACTGGAAAGTCATGTAAGCAACAGACACCTTTTGGTTTGCTTTGGGCAAGTTTCCTAGCAGCTCACATCCCACCAAAAATGAGTTCACTGCTTCTATTTCATGCTCATTTGTGGAAACAGCTGTTTGGACTGAGATGAAACACTCAGAGTTAGGCTTTACACAGGGATAAACATATCAAAGCCTTTAAAACGTGGTTGCAGTAGAGTCATAGAATCATGGAGTGGTCTGGGTTGGAAGGGACTTCCTCTAGTCCAACCCCTGCAGTAAGCAGGGGCAGCCTTAGCTAGAGCAGCTTAAGTGACCTTTGCTTTCTGTGATAGATGATTACCGAGTTGGTAGGCAGTCAGTGTGCAGGCTTACTTTGGCAGATTCCCTTTCTCTTATTGCAAATTTACCTCTGTAATTACGGCCTGGACTAAATTCTCTTCAGCTGGACTAAATTAAGTAGAAGAGACTGCAACTGCACTTTGGTTTGGATTCAGCAAATTGCAGAAATACAGAGTTCATTTGATCTTGCTTAAATAGTTAAGTGTGGCTGCAAAAACCTTGCTGATCTGGGTAGAAATTGTAAAACGCAGCTTCTTCAGTCAAATGCATATGGCTAAGAATGTTTTGGTTGGTTTACATTGCAGCTAATCAAATTGTAAAGTGATCTATTACCAGGGACATAAACCACTGTGGGATGTGTGTCTTACCTTTGTGCAGTGTACTCCTTCCTTATATTTTATTAATTTGTCTCTAAATGCTTCCTGTTGAATTAGCCTTTGGAATATGCAACCAAAATACTTTTAATTCCAGATGACCAAGCCATGTAGGCTTGGAAATGTGCAGTAAGCCACCATTTTAGATGTTTATTCTGCTGATATGTCATGTCCTTTCTTCTGTGTCAAGAAATAACACAAGTGACTCTTAAAACAATTCATAATAAATAATTCCACGTTTTCAAAATAAAATATAGTTCAGAAGCACAGAAAATAGAGTCAGTGTTTACATAAAAACGTGGCTTCAACTTGAGTCTCAAATCTCTAAGAAGAGTTACGTTAGCATTGCTTATCTGTTCTTTAGTTCTGTTCTCTTGAGCTTTGGAATCTTGCTTGTGGACAATACTGAACTCCAGTACTGAGCATCACACCACAGAAACTCCTTTGTGCATTCTTTCACTGGTCTGTAGTACAGTGTTTACTGCCACTGAAAAGAGAGGAACTTGATAAGAAATTGTCCAACATGAATGAAGGTATCAAAAGCCACTGGTGCTGAAATCATGGTGGATGTGCCTTTGTGGGGTTTTGGCTCTCTGTTCATTTACAAAAGCAAGGGGGATTATTTGCAGACTTGTGAGGCAGGCCCCTTAGTTTCAAGTCCTGCCTTGGAAATATTACAGTGCAGAAGGGAATAAGAAAGGGGTGTTTGATACCAAAGCTAACAAGCTACAAGAGCCTTCTGTATGGCAGTAGTTGGTTAGGGGATCTGAAGGGTTCCTAAGCAGTTATGAGTGTAGTATTTTGGACAAAACGTTCTGTGGCTTCAGTCAAGATATCCATCTTAGTATCTTCATGAAATTAAGGAAGGTTCATATTTCTGTGAGGAGAAAATAGTTCTAAGGACTGTTTTTTTGCTTCTGCAGATAGAAGCCTCCCTGCTGCATATGACTGACATGGTTTGAAAGGGGGCAATAGATCTGTCTATCTGCCATTATGCTGCACTTGCTAAGTGAATCCCTTTTGGTTCAAGCAAGACTATTGTGGTAAAAGATGTTTCCAGGATATTTCCCATATGTTGCAAATATTATTTCAGCCCCACCTGGCATGATTGCAGCTGTTGATTTTATAAATTACTGGAAACTGTTTAATGAAATAATAGGTTCTGTGTATTCCAACCACCAAGTGAGTACTGAAGGAGTTATTTTGACTGCATTAATTTGAACATTTAACAACAGGTTAATCGCAGTGCTGGTCACTGTGGAGATGTATCAATATTAATATAAAATTGCTTTTTTATATACTTAAATGTAGATAGTCTAGGAATAAGTGTAAACTATAATTAATTTGGGCTCAGATGTGCATATTGACTTAATAAAGTAGTTTTTAAATCAATTTCAGATTAATTTAAGTGGTTCCTGTGTGTAGAAAGTACTAGAATATATTAATAGAGTTCATGGCCATGGGTCTGAAAAGCAGGAATTACAGTGCTTTTCATCGTTGCTTTATATACTAGATTCTAATTTCTCATTTGTTTTTTTTTCCTTCTTCTGCAGACGATAGTAGAACTTGCAGAGACAGGAAGTCTGGACCTCAGTATATTCTGCAGTACCTGCTTGGTAGTGTATTTGTTTTAATCAATCGCAGCACTGATTTTTGATAATTTTTTGTTTGTTTGTTTCTTAATGTTAGGCCAAAATTAGATGTTTCTATTCTGAACACTTTTTTACCTTAATGCAGTTTCAAAGGCAGGATTTACTTGTAATCTTTAGTGTAAGATTCCATAAATAATATTGAGCAGTAAATAAATAATAAGGTATCTATACAATAAGGAATACACACATATGAATCAGTAATAATTTAATAAATAATATGTCTGTATGCAAAAAGCCTGCCACAATAGAAGGGAGAAGTGGTGCTCATTGTGGAAATAACTTGCCAGTATTGAAGTCCAGCCATGCGGTGTATCTGCCAAGAAGGATGGTCATACACCCTCTATGCTAGGAAAAGAACAAGTCACATTCCACACCTCTGTAACTTACAATAATATTAGGTGCTGCTTCTGGTAAGACTTTTTTTTTTTTTTTCCCCAAAAGCAAATCTGTTTCTCAGTTTGGCAGCAATTAGGGGAAAGAAAAGAATCGTCATTTCTGTGAAGCTTGCCAAATGGCAAGGAAATCATTTTCTTGGACTAGTTAATAGTTTCACCACAGAAAATTTAAAAGCAAATAACTGCTTAAGGAAAAATAGTAACCATAGTAAAGGTAATGTGCTTCTGGTTTAGAAAGTTAACTAGTAAATATTAGATTATCTGTGTCGTCAGTGGCATGCTCTAAAGCTCTGCCCTACAGAATGTGAATGATTCTCTGGAAAGTCATGTGGAAATGTGGCTCCTTAAGAGCACTCTGTGTCTATCCATATGTATCTCTGTACACTTCAACAGCAATTCTTTTTTTGTTGCTATTTTATATTTCTTTCAAAACAAACTTCAAAAAAATATATCAGGATGAATATATAATTTTAAGTTCCACTCATTCCTGCTTGCTGAGTCATATTCCTGTTTTCAGGAAACAAGCTGGAAGAGTTTGTTAGAGCTCAGTTATGAATGATAGTTACAGAACCATGGAAGTCAAACTAATTCAATAGTTTCATTATTAAAAAGCTGAAATTAAACTGGTTCCTATACAAGGCTCAGTAGCTGGAGATGACAGGAGAATATGGCAGGGTTTGTTCTTTTCTGAACAAGTGTTAATAACCATTGCAGATACGAAAGCCAGTGAGGTCCAAACACTGTGGTGTATGCAATCGATGTATAGCGAAGTTTGATCACCACTGTCCCTGGGTGGGGAACTGTGTAGGTGAGTAATTTGCTAAAATACAGTGTTGTCTTAACAGATAGAAAATGGAAAAGCCGAAATCCACTCTGGGTGTTGTGCAGGGTTTTGTGTGTTCTCCTTTCACTGTGAAAGGGACTTGGCTTCTGACCAAGCGTCTGAGAAAGCTGCTGAGAATTTTGGTAGAAGGCAAAGCATTTTGAAGTTTGAGGGTTTTTTTCCTACACACAAGTCTCTGCACGACTCTTACTTCTACTTTCTACTGTATACCCATCCTCAAAATCATTCTGTGTCTAATTCAATTTTTATTAATGTAAATGCTAGTAATTACAGGATGCAAAGCTTACTTTGTGATGTCTGTAGTAAAGGCACGTGCAGATTCCACAACTGACTAATACGTATCACTTAAAAATTTTAATCTTTACTAATAATTTTTAGTAATTTAATGCAAAAATATATGTATTAAAAATGTCATAATTATAGCAATTGGACACAGAATGACTTCAGGGCTGCTGAAAGGAACAGATACAGAACAGGAATAGAGTCTCTAAATGGTATTATTCCCTGTCATGCTTTCTGATTAACTGATTTGACAGCCTTTACTATGCAGAGAGCATTAAAGGCTTCACAGTTAGGACATGAGTGCAGCTTGCTTCACTGGTTTGTTGTTTTTAGGATACAAGCAGGGGTAACTAAAATCTTGGGAAAGAATTAGGACCTGGAATCATTGCCAGCTGGCAACCAATAACTGCTTCATTGTAGTCCTTCCAAATACATCTGTAATAATGGATAGTAGTAGTTTGGTCTCAAGACTGAAATAGTTAGTGCTGGTATTTGAGTTGTGATAGAACATCAGGGAAGTCTCAGTGAGATAGACTGATCTCACACCCTTCTGTTCTGGTGTTACTACCTGAGTGCTGAGGAGTGCTTGGGACAGCGCAATGGGACAGAAAGATCCCATCTTCTAATCGGTAACTGGGAAACTGCGAAACAACAGATGAAGGATGAAGGCCCTTAGTTTGTGTGTAGTGAGACTGAGTAATGGGATTAAATTAGGTGGAGAAAATGTTTTTAAAAAACAATAGCGGTGGAAAAGCAGAATCCTCTACTAGTGGTCTTACACAGGTTGGGATAACTGGAGGTAAAAGTAAATAAATGTTAGGAAAGTTTGCTGGGGAAGGGAAGTGTTAGAAATCACATTGGAAACACCTCTGAAATGGAGGAACTGATGGTCTAAATGACCATATATGGCTTCTGTGTCTCTCTCTTGGATTGCTGCTTGGAGTATAGGATTTCAAAACAGAATCCATTTTTAAAGCAGCAGTTTTGGCAAACTGTATTTCCCTTTTCTTGCTAAAACGGGAAACATGAGTCATGCCTCTCTGGAAAGGTGGAATTTGGAAGTGTTTTATGTAGTCTTCCTTGGAAAGTGTTGGATAAGAATTCTACTAAAGATAGGACTGAGAAATGTTTTAAGAGTGTGTACAGGCACTCTAAAATAAGTCCTTCAGGGATAAAACTTGGCACATAAAGAGACAGAGTATTTTTACCCTTCTGAGGAGAGTAGCAAAAAGTACAGACTGTTTGAAAAAGAAATTGGCAATTGGGGCAACCATTTTCATCATACCTGCAAAATTTGACTTAATATTACAATGAGCAAGTCTCTAAAAGTGATTATTTTTTTTAACAGAGTATCAAAATAGCATTATGGATTTTACAATTGGAAAACTAACAGAATTTATTAAACTTGTAGCTGCATTTCAAACACAAACTTCAGACTTGCAACAGAAATTTAGTTTCCAAGTAATGGCATGAAAGGAATTTGAGCCAGATGTTAAACCATTATGTGACAAGGGTTACACTGAGAATGTACCGAACTGTTCTTGTAGCAGTGACATAGAAGGCAGATCTTATGTATTTGAGAGGTTACTTCATGGGTTAGAACAGTGATCGTTTTTTCCCTCAATAAAGATTCTTTTCTCTACTTTAGGCTCCTTGGATAATTAAGATGTGAACAAACTAAGTCATGCGATATGACTCCATCAATAAAAGACTGGTTCTCTTTACTGTGTGCTGTTGCTTAAGTATAAGTACAACCATAGAAGAGAAATGAGGGTAACTATTTCTGCCAGCCAGGGTGAAACAGTATAGAGCAGTGCTGTGGTTTGCCCACTCTTATGTAAAATACATAGAGATGTTTCTCTCCTCTTTTTCCAAAACCCTTAATTCTAACTGTGATCTGAGATTGTGCCTGTCTCGTTCATAGTGCTAAATACTACATGCCTGTTTGCACCAAATGCAGACAAGTTTCCTGTTAAGCAGAATTTGGTTTAGTGTCACTGAAGATGCTAAAAGGAGCATCTTACCAGATGCCTCTCCAACAGACCTCTGGGTCACAGTTTAACTTCTATCGGTTTGGGTTTTTTTTTTTTCATGTCTTTTATGCAAGTTAGCAGTTCAGAAATTTAGAATGTCAATGCAAACAACACCTTGGGACCTTTCCCAGGGTTTCTCATCTGTGCTGAGATAACTGAAGGCAGCGTTAACACATACTTGCTGTCTGAAGGAGCTGCTTTGGATGTCAAGGAAACGCCTTGTGTTTAGTCCAGCCTGCCTTGTGTTTGTATTTTTCCTCATCTCTCGTTTATGTGGTCTTTCAGCTCACTTGCTAAAAGCTCTTGATTTTTTTCTGCCTTTAGAGAATGCTCTTGTTTTAGCAGGCAAAACACATGACATAATGAAGTGGTAAGTGCTATGCTGGCAGATAATGACAGCCAAATCTGTTGCAGCCCATTGTCGTCTAGGTGGGTTTAATTTGCAGCCTAGAGCTGTTGGAAGGTTTCGACAGTGGAAGTATTTTACAAACAAAAGGAAGGCTGAGTACCTCAGAATTAGGATGTGCTGGCATAAGAGATATCCTTTGAGCCCCAGTAGTGTTAAAATAGATCAGTCTTTTAGTAACTCAGTCTTCTTGCATTTAAGTTCTGGCTTCTGCAGAATGATCTGTCTTCCATTTGTAATTTCAGCCAGGTGCTCAGGTACCTGTATTTGTTTTGCAAGTTCTGTTAAAGATTTTATTTTTATTTGACTTCATTAAACAGGTTTAAACCTACTTTGTGAGTTAGCTTATTATCAGGGAAGTTGTATGTTTATCTGTATTTCTGGCTGTTCAGGCCTGTGCAACACCTGCCACCAACATTGCTCTGTTGCCTGTCACGAATCTTACTAGCTTATTAAATAGCTTGCAAATGGAATGGATTGGTGTGAATTGCAGCTGTAATGTGACAGAATGACATAGCTTTGTTGAGAAGTGAAAATAAACCAGCTAATGTCATTGTCTTGAAGCTGTGATGGATTAATACTGGAGAGTAGTGTTTCTGTATACAGCAAGAAGCAGCACTTCCAAGCAAGTAATTAAATTTTCTGTTGTGGTGGTCTTCTTTCGAAAGTGTAGTAATGTAGTATCTGTTGTTGTGCAACTTCAGGAGCAGGGAACCACCGCTATTTCATGGGATACCTGTTCTTCCTGCTTTTTATGATCTGCTGGATGATTTATGGATGTATCTCTTGTAAGTAAATAACTGGCTTTGGCTGCCTTATTTTTTCTTTAATTGCTTATAAATACTTTATCTCCTAGTATGGATTTTTACAGATTTCTGCCTTATTTTCCTGGAATTGAGCTGCATATTAATAATTGACTATATTGGGTGTTTTAATTTAGAATGTGACGATGTTCTTGTTCTTTACGTTTTTCTCACAGCCACATATGTGCATATGTCATGTGTTCATGGAGCTGAGAGAAGAGAGAGCATTTTCCTATTTAATGTAATAAAATCCCACGTGGGTGTTTTGTTGGTGTACAGTGAACATACCTTAAATCTTCTGTGTGATTTTTGACACTTGTTCTTTGTCCATAGACTGGGGGTTCCACTGTGAGACGAGTTACTCAAAGGATGGCTTCTGGACCTATGTTACACAAATTGCCACCTGTTCTCCGTGGATGTTTTGGATGTTTCTAAACAGTGTTTTTCACTTCATGTGGGTGGCTGTGTTACTCATGTGTCAGATGTATCAGGTATGGAAGAGCACTTCATTTGTAATATTGGGAATGACATAAGGATAGCAGACAGTTTGCCATTGAAGTTTTAATGTTCATCATATAAAACTAAGAGTTTAGTCTCTCAGCCACCCTGGAGGAAGCAGGCATCAGTTGTCTCTGGATATTAGGTATCATTTCACTTCTCATTCACTTTTTTCTTTTTCTCTGCAAGAGGTTAAAATGCCTAACTCCTGTTTTCCATCCTCAGAATGATGGAATGGCAGAACAGATGAGAGAATGGCAATAAAGAATAATGGAGGAAAATATCTGTGGGTCAGGCATGGAATTGTCATGTAGTCTGTCATAAGCAGAAAGAGGGTGGTAACTTAGAAGGAGATGCAGTCATATCTTGCACTGCTTCAGTGTGGCATTACTGTACTTCATTCTTTTTAAGGTAAGATAAGTCACACTGAAAGCCTTTAAATAGTACTTGAAAGTCTTTGGTGTGACTTGTCTTTGATGAACTGTGAGGCTGCCCTATGAGGAGCGGCTGAGGGAGCTGGGTTGTTCAGCCTGGAGAAGAGGAGGCTCAGGACAGACCTTACTGCTCTCTGCAACTAACAGAAAGGAGGTTGTAGCCAGGTGGGGTTGGGCTCTTCTGTCAGGCACCCAGTGACAGAACAAGAGGACACAGCCTCAAGCTGTGCCAGGGCCAGGTTCAGGCTGGATGTTAGGAGAAGTTCTTCACAGCAAGAGTGGTTGGCATTGGAATGGGCTGCCCGGGGAGGTGGTGGAGTCACCATCCCGGAGGTGTTTAAAAGGAGACTGGATGGGGCACTTAGTGCCATGGTTTAGTTAATTAGAAGGTGATAGGTTGGACTTGATCATCTCGAACCTGGTTCATTCTGTGATTCTATGATTTAATCTTTTATGGCATCCTGGAAATAGAAGTAATGCCCTAAGGCAACTGCACAGCCTCTACTCTGCCTGCTTTTTTCTCTCTCCATTTTAAATTTGGACCTGTCCTTATTGAGGAAGGATAGCCAGAGTTATTGTCAAAACACTACCTGCTATCTTAGAAAAATAGTTTAACACCTTTGCTTCCTACCTGACTATTGAGAGCCCATTTAGATACATAGACCTGAAACTTCCCCGGATTCCCTGAAGGTGAAGAAAATAGCCATTTGAGGCAAGACAGCCCAAACTCAACTTTCTAAATCTTCTTGCTTTTGTAACATGCTGCAGAGCTGACTTTTTATATTTCACTAGGAATGAAAAGATTTTTTCAGCCTGTAGTATAAGGCTGGTAAGGGAGCGTTTACACTTTTGTTTCCACATCACCTTGCAGCACACTCCAGTTCTGTGCAAGATGCTCTTTTAGGCTAATGTAGTTGGAAAGGTGTTACAGAAAATCATAGCCTTTGAGCCAAATGATTCTGTAGAAAGGAAAACCCATAAGCAGCAGCAACCAACCATCATTTTTGGACAGATTTTTGTCTTGTGGACAGGAGAGTTACATTACTGCGACATATTTATAACTGGGGAACATATTACTGGAGCTATAACCACACCCTCTTGTGGAAGTGAAAGCTATTCAAATGTTGTGTAAAGTAACTCCTGAATCTGTTGTTTGCAGTACATTTCAACTGACAATGTAGGAAAGGCACCTCTTTCTTAGGAACTAAGAAGTCAGAGTTTATTCAGTGATCATTTTTCACTTATGAAGACTTTCACAGTGAAGCCTTTTGCACAGTCTGGCACAGCTGTTGTGTGGTGGTTTATGCTGGGCCCTGATAATTTCCCCAGACAAAAATTCCTTCTTCAAAAGAAGGAACACAAACTGGTAAATTTCTCCCCTCTTTTTCCAGCCTTGCTGGTGGAGGGCTTGTTTCCATATTTTCACATAAATGAAATTGAGACTCTTCTTCCTGTCTTCAGATATCTTGCTTGGGGATCACAACAAATGAAAGAATGAATGCAAGAAGATACAAGCACTTTAAAGTTACAACAACATCTATTGAAAGCCCATTCAAGTAAGTTTTAAAGTGTAAACACATTTCTTCTTTGTGCAGCTTGTCAAAAGAGAACACAGCTAAATACTTGCAGAGTATTTTCACTCCTTGGCATGCTCAGTCTGTCAGCTGTTGTTGCACTAATGTGTTCTGTCCAGTTAAAGGAAGTAATAAATGTTGTGCGGTGACTCCAGACATGGATGCACAATCAGAGAAAACTTTTCAGAAGTGGTCATATGTAATGGGCAAGCTGCAGAGTTGATGGGTTGACTTAGCATCACCTGTCAAGACGAAGCACTGACGTAAAGTAGTTGTCATCTCCTTGTTGCTTAGACCTGCCTTTGCATATAACACGACCTTCTCTTCCAAAAAGCTGACATCTAAAGAATGTTTTCCTTCTGTTTATGGGGAACCTCCTGAAAAGAGTCTGGCTCCACCTCCTGACATTTGCCCTTTAGACACTGCTAAGCATTGATGGGTGCAGCCTATAATGCACTGATCACATCACAAATAACAGCTATGGAAACGTGTGCTTGCCTCAGCCGTTTTCTGCACCACGTGCACACACAGATGGGCCGTTCCTTTCTCCCTCATTCCTGCCCCAGTGTGACAGAAAAGTGCTTTCTATAGTCAGGAACTCAAAGACCGAAGAACGCTGGGCTTTGTTAGCTGAGCTATGGCACCACCCACTAATGTGGTTTTGTTTTGTTTTTAGCCATGGATGTATAAGGAACGTTATAGACTTCTTTGAATTCAGATGCTGTGGTCTTTTTCGGCCTGTTATCGTGGACTGGACAAGGCAGTACACAATAGAATACGACCAAACTTCAGGATCAGGCTACCAGCTGGTGTAGCACCACCTCCGTCCTGTGAGCATATCATATCTGAGTGGTGCCTGGAAAATTTCCTCTCTCGTCCACGTCCCTTGAAGAGTAGCATGTTATGTGTAGGGCTGATAATGAATTATAAGGTACCTTCTCTTCAGCAAAATTTTGTTAACAGAAGTAAAAATGGACAGAATAAACTGCCAAGCCTGATAAGGAAGAGGAGGAAGATAAAAAAAAAGGGATTTTAAGAGTTCTTAATGTGAGAATGATTCGTGACAGCATATTCACAGTATTTCTTGTTGAGTTTTTTATTTGAGGTCTTTCACAATGGAGCATGAGATTACTGAATTATTGACATAAGTAGTTACATTGTGCTGGACAGAAAAATTGATTTCCCAATATGAATAATTCCACTGAAACAAGCTTCTAGACTATCAAACTAAATTTCATGATGCAGAGCTCACCGATCGCTGTGTTACAGTTCCTGTAATGTGAGGTTTTAATGCAGGTTTTCTGTAGTATATCCATTGACAAATGTGCTTTTCAATACTGCTATAAGCATCATGTGGGAATCCCCTGTAACCTCTTAAGTTAGAGCAGTAGGGCACGTCAGGTGGTATTAAGGAAAAAGACATTGTCCACATGTTTCGGTGCTTGTTTTTGCCACCAGTTCGTGGTACAACTGCATACTTGTGACAACCCTGTCCTGGCATTACACAGCCTGAAATAAGCAGTTGTGCAGATCAGAAGAGCTTTTCTGTCAGAGTTAAAGCCCTGCTTTAAATGCATGAAAACACCTGTGCAACTAGGTTGCAGCATATAATGTTCGGGGGGGGAAAAAAACTGGAAAAAAATAATTTTCTTTGAAGTGATTGTATAAGCAAAAGTTACATCTAGCAGTGTTCCAGAATCAGGTTTGGTCCTTCTCCGTGCAGAGTAACTGGAGGCATGCTGGAAGAGAAACTGCATTGGAGGAAACTACAAACGTGAAAGCAAACACTCAGTTACGGACTGACAGTACACTTTTAAGTTGAATGCAACTGCAGAAGAGCCTAAATTAGTCTGAAATGATTATTTTGTTTGGATGTAGTGGAAGCCAAAGTTAAAAGTGAATGAAAACCCCATCCTAGCACATGCAGGAAATGTAAGGCAGCATTCTGAAGCAGATGGTGTATTGGCACGTGGAAACCACCCTTAGTTTCTTGATTTGAGTTCTCATGCTACAGGTATGTTTGGAAGGTAAGGAGTGATCTGGAATTGCATTCCACAGGGGCTTGAATGTGATGCACTGATTTATTTTCTTTTTTTTTTTTTTGTTATGGTCTTTTCATAAACTCACGGTGAATTGTTCACTGCTTCCTTAACTATTGTTTACAGAGAGACTGAGATTCAGGTTAATTCTCTTCTAAGTGCTGTAGCAACCCAGTGGTTCAAGAAATCTGTGAGGGGAATTTGGGGAGGGACCTGCAAGCAGATGTCCGAGACCAGTGTAAAGAATGTGTATCTGTATATAAATAACTTATCAAATAGTTTTCTCTCTGTGAGTGTGTGTTTAGTGTATTTAAAGCTGCTCATTTTCGTTTTATTCAACCAACACCACCACCCCACCCCCCCCCGAAAACAAAAGTGTAGGAAGATATCTAATGAGCTTTTAGTGATGTTCAGTATTGCTGTTAATAGGCATTATGCCCTGCAAATTCACTGCATGTTTGATGCTTGGCAAATTAGAGTTTTCTGTACTATGCAGATGACAGGTCATAAAGCAGTCTAGTGGTATTCCCGGCCCTTGCCTTAGTGAGAGGAGCAGTGAAACTGTAAATAGTTGATGTTCAGTATTTACAAGTCAGCATTTTCTCTGTAGCTGTTGATTGATCTCAAGACACAGACTTAGTTTGCAAGTATGAGATGTCAGGATTTGCAGAGGTGCAGTGTTCGAGTGCTTGAATGTTCTGATACTGGGAAAATCAACATTGTCTTGGGCTCAGTTTTAATGGGGTAGGTTCAGGTGTAGGGGTGGCGAGGAGCTTTTGCTGCTTGTCAGACAATTTGTAATCCTAACAGAAATGTTCTGCTCCGGTGAAAACAGCTGACATTGCTTACTCACCTTTTTCTTTCTTCCGACAAGAAAAAAGCACGAAGACTCTACAGTGTTGATTATTTTCATTGCCAGTAATGTTCTGCATATTTGTTCATTTCTGTTCTTCATTTGTTTTTCCCATGTTTCTGCTGGAAATTGATTGACTTGGAGAGGTTCAATCCACTTGATTCAATAGCACCTAGCACCAGAAGAGCAGTTGGGTATGTGGTAGAGGTTTTGGTTTTAGTTGCCCAGTAACATTACCTGCCGTGATTTGTGTCATGCAGTCCATGTCCAGAGTGTTCACAGAAAGCAGAGGTGGTCTTCGGGAGCTCTGCACTATTTACTTGTTCATTGCTCTCTAGGGACAGTTTTGTTGATGCCTGCAGAGTTTGAGCAGTCCTAGGCAGTTGTGGAAACTAACTCACATGTATGAATCTGGGATGTATGGAGTTTCCAGTGCGAAATGTTAACTTGTCTTGAGTAACATGGAATTGTTTGGTGTGAAGTCATCAAGTCAAGCAGGGGGGAGCCAACTATGCAGCAATTTTCTGTCAAGTTATCAAACTTAGAATTAATTTGCTGAACCAAAACTGCATTGCTTCTGAAACTTATCGAAGATGATCCAGACCAACAGCAGATCAGACCAACAGCAGATCAGACCAACTTAATCTGAAATAGGTACAATAAATGGGAATTTTGTCTTGGCCCTAAACACGTGCTGGTTTTTTGCAGGATTCTGTATTCTTTGATGTCCACCAAATCTTATTTTTTGTTTCAAATTAATGTGTAAAATAGCATCACTACATTTTAAGCTATGGAGGGTTTTTTTGTATATTCTTTATTTATAACTGTGCCAAGTATTATTTTAATACTGTCAAGATCTTGATGTATGACATTGTGAACAAAAAAATATGTAAAATGTTTAATAAATTAGCACTCCTTACATAAATTAAATCTGTTAAATTTTGTAAGTTATTAATCAAATAAATATTGACTCTTAGCTGCAGTGTTTGTCTTGACTCGGGATGTGATCTCAGGGCTCTGATGAGGCTGGGCTGAGCTTACCTCTGCTCAACCACCTTTGGACTTGTCTGCTGCAAGATCAGAGAGGAAGCTTTCTTTTTATAAAGGAGACATCCTGTGCTGAAGATCTCTGTCAGAGATTTGCAGTGCTCCATCAGAGCAGTGGCTGCTCTTGAAAGGTATGGGTGGGCTCCTGATGACTTGAAAGCTGGCTACTGGTTTGTTTCTACTTGGGAAGAAGTCTGCTTTCTGGACCCTTGTTTTGATTTGAGTTCACTCCCTTGCACCTCCCTTGAGCTGCCTTTTAAGTAAAATTAGATACTTTTTTGCCATGAAAACAATGTCTACTTGTGACTGCTTGCATTTGGATTTTGTCCACTTCAGGCTACCAAAGGGAGGTCAGTAAAAACTGCACCTGCTAATTCTGGATTGCACTGATTTGCAGTACTCAGTGTCATATTCACATTGCCTCCAATCCTACATGCCGCTTGAGATCTTCTAATCAGGAAGTCAAGTTACTTTTGGGAACCAAACTCTGCTGGAATCAGGGTTCCAAACTGAGACTAACTCAAAGCATTACTCCAGCCTGGGCTGAGCCCTTTGCTGCAGCTGAAAAGTGGACAATAACCAATGAATGCATTTCAGTGTAGGGGACCTAGGTCTTTTGACAGGTATATTGTCTTTGTGGTGTGAGCTGTTGGGGCATTTTACTTGATTGCTTTCATTTTCTGTCATGAGGTAAGTTGTTTGCATGTAGAGCATGTGAGTTACTGCTGTGACTCCCTTCTGGAAAATAAAGGAAAGCCTTTGATTTTGAGGGATTTAAATCACTTCCAATCACTTCTGCAGTTCATTTTTCTAAGAATAGAAAGCTCCTTTTTTTAATAGGTAAATGAGCAGCACATGAGATGCATGCTTTTGTCAGCATAAATCTCACCTGCTAACTCTGCCAAGGTGGTGGGTTTAGATCCACTACAGTAGCTACCTCAGCTAATGGAAAGTGGAATCATCTGCTCAGTAGTGTGCCTAGAGCACACTCCTAGTTTAAGTGCTGCTCGGCATTTTACAGGAGGAAGCACATCCATCAGAGAACAAGGCTATGGAAAGATGCTACTGTCATTGCCTTCCATGTCCTTGGCTGCTGGGGCCTGGAAACCACTTCTAGGTTACAGCTGTACTTGCTCAGGTTGGAAGAGGCAGAGGGGGTCAACAATTCCTGCACACCTGTCAGGTTAGCAGAGAAGAAAAGCACATCTAGAGGATTTTAGGGGCAAAGTATTGATATGAGTAGCAGGACCAAAGGTTTGTGCCTAGGTTTCCTGGGCTGTGCTCTTGCTGCCTCACTCCCACTTGAAATGGGTGCTGCTTCTGCCTTGCTGTTGTCTTCTTCACTTGTGACCTTTCCCTCTCTGAGAGCCACATAAGCTCTTGGCTCACACTAGGAGCTGCCTGCCCTTTCTTCCTCATAGCCACATTGTTCCTTTGTCACCTGTACTGAATGCTCTTTGTGCATTGTTTTGGCTGGCACTTTTCTAATCAGACTTGGCTTGCCTCACAACACAGTCATAGATGTTGCTTGAAATTCTGCATTAAACTCTAACATTTGCTTGCTGTTTTACTGCAGCATTCCCATTCTTGAATGTCTTTCCAGGTGATTTTTTTTCCCCCAAATGCACGAGCTTGCTTCCTGAACCAGAGAGTTTCATATCTCTTCTTTAACTGACTTCTGTTGGGCACAATGAGAGTTGAAACCAAACCTGTGTCTGCACCCTCGGACACTGCATGGGTAGTGTCCATGGGGATAGAGATTGTGTCTTCCCCAGATGTGGCTGACCTGAAGCCCTTGCTGTGCAGTTAGAAGCTTTTCACTGGCAGGGACACTCCTGCAGCCACCTGATAGAGCTCAAGCATGCTCTTCTGAAGAACAGTTTGTGCTTTTTAGAGGCAACAGGTACCCAGCAGCTTTGCATAAGGAGCTGGGCAGAGGAGCCTGAACACTGGTGAAGGTCTGTTTTGGGTGCTCAAGAAACTTGAGTAGGTTTTTAAAAAAAAAAGCCACTAAATAATAAATGTGAAGTTTTTTATACTAAAGGCTCCTTAGTTGCAGAAAAATAAGGCAAGTTGCCTTAAACTGGGTGATTTTTACACAACCGTTTTAGGCTCAAGTACCTCATCCTCACACAGGGCCTTTGGGGGAAGGGAGGGTATGTTTCTGGGTCTCCTGGTGAAGAGATGACTCCTATTTGCTTCTCAAGTGCAACTGCAGCTGCCTTCAGCTTAGGCCTTGCAGGCTTGTGGTGGAGCTGCTGCAGCCCTTAAGCCAAGCTCTTCTGTGTGGTTTTGACTCAAGATCCATTCAAGGCAGAAGTAATTGTCTCCTAATCATAGAGCCTGGAAAGTTAATTTAACAAGAGTCAACTCTTCATCAATTCTGAGTTCAAGTCATGTGTTCTACCAGAAGGTTGTATTGCACCCTGCAGCTGTCACGGTGGAGGACTGTTTCTGCACTGCAAGGCCTGTGCATGACACACTTTGGTACCAAAGCAGGTGCTGTAGTGAGGAGAGTTGGTTTTCATCCACTAGCTGTGGCACAGGCAGCCAGCCCCTAAAGCACACAGCTACTTGTCTGTCCTCTCCAGAGCTGAGTCACTGCAGAGAGCATTAGATTAAGACTTACTGTGCCTGTGCAGTGAGCAGTTGTCTGCCTTGCACACACATCATGGTGTGGTATTAAGGGACAGTCGTCCAGCTCAGAGGGCCATCTCTCCACCCCTGAAGTACCCCAGTAACAATTCTCTTTCTGTTGGTGACAAAGCACGTGACACTTGGGTTTAGGATCTACGAACAAGCAAAGCTTTATTGAAGTGGTACTGAAGTCTTAGAGGTGGCACAGTGTAAGACACAAAGCAAGGGAAAGCAGCAGTACTTTTCTTTACACAGATCCGCCGAAGGCATGCCCGAGCGCTACACTAACTACTCTGTTTCACAGTAGTTAGCAGCATTTAGGAAACCCTCCTTTTTCTTGGGGCGGGATCTCAGGAGAGCCCTGACAGATTGTCAGCCATGACTCATCACTGGGCATGAACGAGGGCACCTGCTCCCTGGCCGTACCCAAATCCCTTGGGGCCGAAGTTCTTTGCATAACAACCTGCAAGGAAATCACAGGATCACAGAGTATTAGGGGCTGGAAGGGAACTCTAAGGATCATCCTGTCCAACTCCGCTGCCACAGCAGGATCACCTAAAGCAGATCACACGGGGACGTTTCCAGGCAGGATGTGTCTGTAGTAGCTGAGGCTTCCAGCTCCTTGAGAGCAGTACTGTCTAGGCTGAGCCCCTCAGGTGCTTCCCTTTAGTCACCAGAACATCCCCACTTGGGAGCAATGATCCTTATTCAGAAGCAATGCTTAAAAACATTTTGTTAAGCTGCAGCACTGCCATGCCTAAACTCCATAGCCACAGCTGCTCAGTCCATGTAGCTCCCAGCTTGCTCCAGCAGCTCATCCATTGGTTCTGTGGCTACGTATCCCTAAGGGCATGTGTTGTCATCCAGCCACTGTGTGGACCTAGTTAATCCATGACACCAAACAGGAAGGCATGGCAGGATGCTCGCTAGCCTGTTTCCTTACTCTGGTCTGCTCTCTGAGCAAGGCACAGGCTTGAGCTGCTGCTGCTTTTCCCAGAATGTACCGGTTTGCTTAATGCAGATGTAAGCTACGCAAGCAGCTTCGGTAACATTTATTTCATCTCAGCTCAGAACATTTCCATCTTGACAGGAGCTTGAAAGTTTCTTACCCCAGGGATAAACTCAATATCTCTCCTGCCAGCACATTACACTCCAAACAACAAATGAATTACCTTGGTTTCTTTCTCACCTTTACAATAGATTTCTCCCTCTTTTTCAGTTAGGGTTGTAGATTCAAGGCTTTTTCCACACTTGGCACACCGGAAGCAATTTTTGTGCCATGGCTGAGGGTGGGACAGGAGGGAAGTTGTTTTAAAAAGAAGAAGATAGTTTAAATACACAGAATGAGAGAATGCCCAAGTGGGGTAAAAAAAAAAGGCATTAAGTGAGCCAGTGTCAGAATTGTTTATAGATGACTGGTGCAATAAAACACTGTTCCAGGTGCATCAGCAGCAGACAAGAGTGTCTGCATCTCTGTGAGTGGCTCACACAGTACCCTGCTCAGGGCAGCATTTTGCAAGGTTTGGGCTTTCCCTAATCAATTCAGAGTAGATCTTGGCTCTGTGGCAAGCCAGGCAGCTGGCAGACTGACACAGTTTAACACAGCATTGTCAGAGAGCATCCCTCTTCTGCCAGAACGTTCAGCCTCCATCATAAGCTGAACATAACAAAGGCTCTTGCCTCCTCTGGGAAGAGTGCTCCTCTACTCTGCTTCAGCTCTCTGGCATGGGATAATATTGAAGCTTCACCTCTGGAATCCAAAATGGACACTCATCACCTTGCATTTCAAGTGCTTTTTGTTCCATTAAGTTGATTGATTTGATCATTTCCAATGCTGAGAATTCTAAGGCAATTATCTCCGCAGCTGGTTGCCCCTACAGGAACCCACATAATATCCCCTGCTCATTTTGAAGTCCACAGAGCAGGTACAAAATAGCACACAGGGTTGCTCACCTTTCCAGCTCCTATTACTTTCTCTGCTGCATAGACAGAATCCCCACACCTGGAGCATTTCTCTGCCCCTCCAAATTTCTGAGCAAACTTTGAAGTGTTTGGACTTGTTGCGGGTCGGTGGGGAGAGGGCGTGCTGAAAGAAAGAGGACAGTTGTTGTCTTCACTCTTTTACTAAGCGGCCTTCTGCTCTCTCTCACACTAGTGAAGCAGGACAGAAAACACTACCTCTGCAGAACTTGTAACCAGCAAAGCTGTCCAATCACACTTGGTAGGAAAAAAGCCAAAACAAATCCATGAAAAACAGAAGAGAAAAGCCATGCTTCAGAGGACAGAAGGAAGCTACTGCAAAAGCTGAGGAGCCTCCACCTTTGAACTGCTCTAGAAGTAAATTTTGTACCAGGGCATGGATTTAGAAGATAGGAATCTACAAAAAAAATCTGTTAAATTCTTGTGTGCTGATCGTAGTCTGGAACCTGAACCGATCCCTGACCCTGGCTGGAGAGCATACATTACATGAATGTCAAGCAGTAATTTGAGAACCTGCATGAAGCAAGTATGATGCATACCTCACCTTCTTTCCACATGCTCTGCTTTGCAGCTGCATCTAGGAACATTTACTATTTAATAGGCCTTTTGAGTTTGGCTATAATTAAGAACAAATCATTCTTCATTTGGCAGCCAAAAACCATTCTTCTTTTAGCCCAAGACTCTCAGCTCTCCAAATCCATCTCTGTTTAACATTTGTGTTTGCAACTTACGTGGAAAAGCAAGTTGAGACTCAGAGTCACCTCTGCAGACCCATGCAGAGCCATCTCAGCAGCCGTCTCATCCCGAGCCCTATGGCTAATGCAGAGTCAGTGCCTTCCCACCTGTACTAATTCCTGCTGTCAGTAGTCAGTGGAAGGTTTGTGCTCTGCAGGTTAAATGCTCTGCATTCTGTTATTTTGGGGTATTTTGCAGCATTTCTATTTCAGACAACAAGAACTAAACAAAATCCAGCCTGACAGTTCTCTCGGAGCAGTACTGAAGGACAAGGGTTACTCCCCACCCAACCCAATCCACTCACCTTTCAGGCTTGATGCCCAGTCTCTCTCCCCTGTCCATGTTCAGCGTGCCTGCACCTTGCCCATATCCATAACCTTTTGGGCCATACTTTTTTCCATAGCAAGATTTGCAGTACACTTCAGCATCATGAATCGCTACAGTTGTGCTGTCCAGGTTTTTCCGGCAAACCACTGAAGGAAGGAAAAACAGAAAAACTTTAAGGGACTATTTCCAGCAGCATATGCAGTAAGCCAAAAATCAAGAGAGAAGTGATGCTCTTTATCCACAGTTCTTCATTTCAGGCTGTGGGACCACCAGAGATTAGAGGAAGCAGGTTGCCATTTGAGTTGGTGAATGACGCTTAGCCCTGTAAAGGCTCTGTTCCCTCATACCTTTTCACAACTGTGACATTTAAAGCCTGGAATCTTGCTGTTTGATGAATGAGGCTGCTCAGAAACCCACATAATGAACTCAGCAGTTTCCCTTGAGAGATGCCATACAGCATGAAGCAAGTCTCTCAGTACAGAGGAGCTCCTCTCCAGTCCTTCTGGCGAGAGTGAGGCTGGGGAAGAACAACCTTCAGGGTTTTGCCCCAGCCTTGGTACTGGTTTGGGGCAGAACTGGGAGTGTTCAACAGCAGTCACTGGAGGGGCTGTGCTTTTCTGGCATCCCTACATTGTCCTTCAGCACAATGCAAGCACTCTGCTCAAGGTTACAGAAGAAGGCAGAACTATTTCCTTCTTAAACCCTCCTTTGTATCCTGCCTGGCATGCTCCTTCTGTCTGCAACAGTATCATGCCCCAATAAAGAATCTGGGGAGAAAAACAAAACGCCTTAGGAATGTTTTGTTTAACAAGAATGTTAAGGGCTTGAAAATACAGAGTGACCTTTGCTTATGGTGTTCGCTTGATCCAAAGTTCTTTTTATAAGACGAGCAGATAACTAATGCACGTTTGTTAAGTCTGCAGAACTATGCACTGAGGAAAAACAAATATTCAGACACCCTAGCGCCACTGCCTGACTGCAACTCCCAAGGTTCTCATAATAGAAACTCCCGTAAAAGGCTGAAAGTGGGGCTGCTGAGACATCTCATCTTTTCTGTGACTGCTGTAGAGCTAAGAGATGGAGACATAGGTGCTCTGAGGCCCCCCACACCAGCACGGCACAATGCTGTTATCCTGCAGACGAACAGCAAAACAGTGTGAGGGGGCCGCTTGTAACTGGTATGGACACCTGAAGCCCAGCTCTGCCTGCAGGTATTAAACATCAGCAAGTGGGACAAAAGATTACCTCGTGTTTATAATGAGGTAAAGTTCTGATTCAGACAGACAGGCTGTCTGTTTGCAGAGTAGGAGCCTCCAATTCACAGCAACCCTTTGTTCCCTTCATCTAAGCAGAGTTCTTTTCAACAGAGAAAGCAATTTTCAGTGCCTCACTGGGCTTGTTGGTTGGACTGGAAAATAATGCTTTGGACTCCTTTCATCTGAAATAAACCACGGGACCTGTGCCAAGAAAGTCCAGGCTTTTGGCTGGACTAAAGCATCAACAATTTGATGTGCTCAGGCATGCTGGTGTCCTGGTCTGCATGGGACTTCAGGACAGGAGTTTGGTAACACTTAAGCCGCTGCCAGCCCTGCAACCCCCAGAAGTCCAGCTGAGCTCGGATCAGTGTGTGCAGGGCTCTGCCACTAGGCATCTTCCCCTGCACGAACAACACTTTTAAGCTAGATTTCCATGCTAAAAATCCCTTAGGCTTCTGAGCTGGCTGGGAGGGGGGCAAACAAGAGAAAAGCATGATGTGCTCTGCTTTGGGAGGTGCCCTCTGTGCCTCCCACACTGGACAGGTAAGCTAACAGCTCTCAAGCAGACAAGCTTGAGCTCTCCCTTCTGTGCCCAGCGACCGGGAGCCAAGCTCAGTGTGTGACAGACAGAGCCACCACTGTCCTTGTGTGTCAAGGGTGCCAGCTGAGCCTGTGACATCTCCCGTGGACCCGTATCTTGCTGTTGCAACACGGAGCTATGCTAAGAGAAATGTGGCAAGGGAGCAAGAGAGGAATACTTACTGCAGAGGAAGCAGCAGCGGTGGAAGCTCCTCCCGTCACACTGCACCTCCTCGGCATGGTAGACGGTGCGCCCACAGGCGCCGCATTTGTTGCCACCTCCCCAGTTCGGCATGGTGGCTCTGTGCGCCCAGATGGGCAGGAGGGAGAAGGGGAGAGGTTCATCAACCAGTGTCCACCACCACCTCAGCTCAAGGACAGTTTGGATTAGAAGCTCCCTCAAAACACATCCACAGTTTGTGCATTGGAACACAAGCCTGCAGTTTCACTCACTCTTTGAAAATGGGACTTTGCACCACGAGAGAAGTGTTCATGATTAGCTTCTCAGCCCTTCAGATCCCACACCAGATTTAAAGGCTTAGGCAGGCTCTCAATGGCTATTTGTAAAAGCAGATGGACTGGCAAGGAGAACAGATGCTGCTGCTGCCAAACAGCAAGAAAAACAGAGACATGGTCTTCACAAGACAGGTCCCCCTATCCCTGCCCAGGGTTTTGAAAGTTACATAAACTGGATGTACACCGTTTCATGCACTGGGGCCTCACTGTATCTCGAGCAAATTGCCCCCCAGATGGGCTTAATTTCAGTTTCTATGCTTCGTGAACACGGGGCCTCTCATCTGATAGAAGCAAAGCAATTGTGGCAACATCAGCATGTTGTTCTACTGCAAGGCCTACCACTTGGAATGCAGTACAAGCCAAAGTTCACCTCACCAAAGAACCACTTGTCAGGGCTGTGGGGACACTGTGAACTCCTTTAAGATCATGCTTGCACTTCAGATAAGTTTAATGGGGATTATTTTCCAGGGACTCCACTGCTATTACATGAACTGTGACTTTAACAGACCAAATCCAACTGCTCAAAGAGCCACAGATGCCCAAAACTTTACCTCACTCATTAGTTCAGTGGCCACTCAGAAGACTAGTGGGGTGGGACAAGCACCCTCAGCCATCACATCACACTACAGTCTCAGGAACAGTCTCCTGCTTTAAGCCAGAAACAGCAACCATCTCATCTCAAGTTGAGCTGCCCCCTCCCCAGCTCCCCTGCATCTGTGCCATCACCATTGGCAGTTCCCACACAGCTCAACTGGGACCTTTCCCTGCTCCTCCCATTAACCATCCTGGGTTGAAGTACTAAAGAGGAGCAGTGCCTACCAACTCTGGCTTTTGTGGGACTTCTCCCACAAGCAGCTAATGTAACTTGGTGGTTTACAAAGCAGAGTTTGTTGAAGGCTTGTCTCAACTCTCCTGCCACCCCACCCCATCAGTAACAGCAGTTCCTCCCAACAGCAGCACTGCCACACAGTTCAGCTACGGTGGAGAGAAAGAAGGAATTTGTTGGAAGCTTCTGATTTCTCTCAACTCACCTTCTTTTACCCTTAGAAGCTGCCTTAGACCTCAATATATCTCAAGAAGAGACACATGACAGCGTCCTCACAACCTGCTGCCTTCAGTCAGCTGAGCCAGAAGCAGAGGACTGCCAGTTTACAGTCATCCCTCTCGCCAACAGAGAAGTGGAAGTGCTGGCTGTGACTCAGGGAGACAAAGAGGAGCCCCCTTCCTCTAATGTGCTCTGACCAGCATGTAGGAGAGACCTCAATGCAAACTGAGAGGTCTCATGGGTGCCTGACTGCCTTGCACTCCTCAGGCAAAGCAGAGCAGACTCACAAATCACACCTCAGAGCAGAAGTTTTGGCTAAGCCTGGATTAAGTGACCCATCTTGCTAGGGCTGCTAAAACAAGCCTCCAGCCAAAGCAGCCTGACCAGAAGTTGAGCGGTTCTAGGGATACAGGGAGGGTTGCATGGTTCCACAGCAAGACACTCTGCCAAGTAGCTGCTACAAGATCTTTGTCCAAAACAAGCATATTCATGGCTATTCATGGCATGTGGGAAAATGAGATTAGTTTATTAACCTAGATTGGGGCATTTTAGGTACATTCCTAAGCAAAGGCTTAGGAAACGTCCTCGAGTGGCTGAGCAGTGCCATTTGCACAGTGACACTAATTACTGAGAGATCCCTTTGTTTAATACTTCCACGGGATTAACACCATTGCTGCTTCATGCTTTAGCACTAATGCCCTGACTGAGCTCATAAAATTAGTTTTATGACATCTCCCACTTTGTCATTCTTGGCACAACTGTAGAGTCTAAAAACTAAGATTCCATTTCTTTTATTCAAGTGTTTGGCTGTGCTACTGCACAGCAGCTGACATCAATCAGGGCAAAGAGCATCCTTAGTTAAAGGGACTGTAGGCTGCACAAAGCTTTGGAAAAGGAATGNAAAAAGGAGATGAGATTCCTTTGAACTTTGTGTGTTTTCCAAAACATAAGTGGTATTTGGTATGAGAGCTTCTCTTTTCCTCTTGCCAGCCCCATGCTCTTTTGTGCATTCACATAGGCCTAAGCGATTTTAATCATTTTGTTAGTCAACAATTCGTTAGCTTCCACGCACCCTAGATCTCAGGACCAGGATCAGGTTTCCAGCTTTGCCCCAGATTTCCCATGCTATATTGGGCAACATGGGGTGCAGCTCCACTCCTTCTTCTCAAAGGAGACAAAGTGTTGGATGATTCGGCAACCACTAGCTGATTCGCGTCTCCTGATAAGAGCTTTGGAAATTCATTACAAGAAAAGCAAAAAGGAATTGAAGTCTGAACTTCATGGTGACCTGGGTTTCTTCCACAAAAGATCTTTCCATTTTTCCTCTCCATACTCTTCCCGACATGGCTTATGTGGGAAGATCAACAGTATTTATTGAATTATCCATCAGCAAGGGCTACCCTGAGGCAGCAGTGCTCAGAAGGCACCTAAGGGGGAAAGGGCTAACAACTGGAAGAAGCTCTGCAGGTAGACCACCCTGGAGCTTCGTGCTGCCCAGGTCTCCTTTGAGTGCTCCACAAGTAGCAGATTCAGACTTCCAGTCCTATGTTGAGCCTGCTGTGCTCTCTCAAGTCTTTTTGTCTAGTTCAGGCGGGTCTTCAGGGAGTTTAAGAGCAGTAATTAAAAATCCAGATGATCTCACTACTAGTACCAACAATTCTGAGTTTTGATTACGGGTTGGTTGGCACGTACCCTTCTCATTCAGCAAGAAAATCTGACTTCTGCTAAGCTGGTACTTAAGCGTCAAGAGGACTGTGCTACTTGGGTGTTTTCCAAAGTACCAGCGACAAGCCACGGCAGCAGCGAAGTCCTTTCCAACCCGCCGCTGACAGCACTCTTCAATGTCAGAAATCTAAACTAGCCCCGAGACGGACACAGAGGAATTTCAGGCTATCCACTGCCCCTCGATTGCTTTTCCAGCGCCCCTTTGGGAGACCAAGTGTGTGGAGCACGTCGAGCTGAGCTGCCTTCGGGAAACCGCAGCTCCGCGCACTTGGCTCCCGCCCCTGCCGCGCCGCCGCCGCTCCCGCGGTGCCCGGCGCTCTGTTCCAGAAGGGCCAAGCGCCAGCAGCCAGGGATGGTGGCGGCTGGGCACGGCTGGGCACAGCTGGGCACAGCTGGCCTTCCAGCCCGCCGCCGCCACAGCACCCCTGCAGCCTTCAAGGGTGGGGCGGGACAGACTCCACGGGCAGCAGCAACAGCAACCACCCCCCCCCATCCCGCACTGTGATTGCGGCTGGCTTCACAGGAGCCCCAGCTGGCGCCGCGACCCGCCGAGATCGCCCCCACGCTGCCCGCCCCGATGCTCACCACGCGACTCGTCTCCGACCTGGCGCGTCTCGACTCGGCGCGGCCCCGCAGCCGCTTAAAGAGCCGGGGCGGAGCCATGGCGGCCCGGCCCCGTCGGCTCAGCTCCCGCAGCCCGGCCCTGCCTGGCAGCAGTGTGCTTGCCGTTAGCCTGACCCCATCCACCCCTGCTGGAGAAGGGCCCCGTGTCCCGAGACACCTAGAAATCGCCTATCCGTGAGCCGGTCCCTGGGGCGTCCAGGTGCGAGGATGTGACCCGACTAAAGCCACCCCAAGAGGCGGGAAAGCAGCAGAGGTACTCCTCGGGGAAGCCTCACACCTTTGTTGTTACTTGTCTTGAAGAGGTTTCTTTCAGTTCTAAACTGAACACCACCCACAAGAGATCAATGCAGGCTGCATGCTGGCGTTTGACAAGGATCACGCGTGGAGGGGCTCAGAGATACATTTCTCTGGACATGAGAAACTGGGATGGGAGCGGGTGCCCTGCATGGGAATCTGCAGGCACCCCTGGGCAGGAACCGACGGTGTGGCTCCCTGCCGAGCCATTGCTCCAGCGCGGGCAGGTTGGGAAGGCTTGAAGAGTTTTCACAGAGCGCCAAGAGTGAAGCCTGCCTGCACCAGCCCACTCCTGTAGGAGCAGCTCCGTGCTTGAGCTGCTCTGTAAAAGAGGCCCCAGGTCCAAAGGGTCGTCATGCACTGGCTGGATCAGTTCTGGATTATGCACAGCACAGGGCTCCTTGTGCTCAGAGTGAGATGCAAGTTTAACTCCTGCTCTTTTTTAATCAGATACCAAATCAGCATCTCATTTCCCATACAAGTGCTAGGTTGCTGTCTTTCAGCGCAGGAATGACTTTGTGCACTCCAGAAACGAAACCCAGCAAGCTGGGTGTAGGCATTTCCTTACAAAACCTTCAACACAAGCACTGCCCAGGGACATGGCAGTTTGCAGCTTGGGTGTGAAATAGGTCCTGTCAGACTGTTAGCACAGGTGGCTGGGTGGCATGCTGCAGCCTGTGTTTTTCCAGTGGCCAAATTGCCTGTACCACGAGATTTGTCAGGTGTGTGACTGACAAAGGTTAACTGTCCCTTCACATTAAAATGTGCTTCCAGTATACTGCAGCCTGTGTGCTGCAGCCTGAGGTGGGCTAAGGAACTTAGACACACTCACACAGAGTATTTGACTTTGCCAGGCCAGCTCAGATGTCTTGGAAGTAAGATAAAGCTGTATTTACAGCACAGCTAAATTGACAAGCATGTATACACAATAGATTTGCAAGTATTTACAATTACATACAACTTAGAAATACTACAGAAATCCAAACTCCCCGACAGAGAAACTGCTGAGAAGGTGCACAAAGCCTCTTTCTCTCCCTCCCTTTCCCAGACAGACCAACAGTCAGCAACACTTACTTGTTAGCTGTTAGTGGAGAGATTAGAGCGGAGCAAAGGACAAATGAAAGGGGTTCTGAGGCAGAACCGACAGAATTATTTACATTTTGGCTTTTTATCCCTTTCAGCAAAGCGATGAATGATACAGACGTTGCCATTATTTTCTTTTTACAACCAATGATCTAATTTCTCTCATGAAAATATTCCAATTAGCTTCAAGCCAGCACACAGCCACAGCTTGCTGAGGCAGTTTCCCTTTCCTTTTGTCATTTTCTTTCTGCATCTGCCATGAACGGGGAATGACCAGGCTGTGCATGATTTTTGCACATCTCAGAGTCCTGTCAGTATTGGTTCCGGTGGAACAAGGTGGCGTTCGCTGTGAGCAAGGCCAAGAGTCTGATCCTTGAGCACCACAGCAAAGATTTTAGTCTAGGTTCTGAGGGAAGGGAGCTCAGTGAGAAGCAGAACTGTTGGCAACTGTTGCTTCACCACTTGCAGCTTGTGTGAAGGGAGAGGATCTCTCCAAGTCAGACAAATAAGAGGTATATGAGTCAGAGCAGACTGACTCAATTTATTGCATGAAATGCCTGTGCTGTCTTGTCTGGCCTGTGCCGCTTCCAGCTATGCTGGAGCTAGCATGTGACGATGCTAAGTTGTTTGCCATGCCTCCTCGGGTAGCTTTCAAAGCTGTTAGATTTTCCATTTTGATAACATTTCTGACAGCCTCTCTACAAAGTGATCCAAAAGGGAAGAGTGCAGCATTGCTGTTCTATGGAGCTATGACTGTGCTCAAAGAAAGGACGAAGGGGCCATGCTGGTTTGAAACAGAACACTCTTCAAGGGTGAGGCACATAAATACATTGGCAAGTTCATCACTATAGGAACAATATTCAAGAATACATTACTGCAACAGACAGGAGTAATTTATAATGAAGGAAGACAAAAACAAGAATGAAAACTTTCACCGTGTGCTTATTTCTACTGATAAGGACTATTTCTACCAATACAATTTATAAATATAGGTACCTAGATATTTATCATCAATAAATACAGGTTTTGCTTATAAGCATACATATTCTGTCCCCTCAGGAGATCTCTTCTTCTCTGTTCTTCCTGAGGGCATGTTTTTAAAGATGAAGTGTGCATCCCACCCTGCTGCATTCCTCCTTGCTGTCCTGCACTCCTTGACCCCGTTACCCTTTGCATCCTTCCTACTGCCTGAGCATCCCCACTGCCCCTTTACCCTTATCACCATCCTTCCCTATATTCCTGCTGAAAACCTGATGTAAATTCCTGTTTCCAACTCAGTTGCCCAAAATCTCAGATGTAGCTCCAGCCTCACTACCGTGCTGGACTCTTGCAGCCTGCCAGCTTCTCCCATTTTGAGCTCGGCAACTTATAATTAGGACAGTTTGTTTCTGAGAAGCAGCATTAGCAGTTTTATTCATCCCTGCTGCTGATTTGAGAGCTTTGTGAGAGAGCTGCTGTGCCTCTGTTACTTTCTGCTTTCCTGGCCATGGGAAAGCCCACAAGCTCCACAAAAAACCAGTTCTCCTTTCATCTGTAAACTTGACCCAAAGCATGTTTATTACCTCAGAACAGAATTCTCAAAGTTTTAACTATGGCATAATTTTACGTAGAAGTAATTTTCCAGGTTTCCATGCTGAGTAAATTATCAGCTTGTCTGATCCAGTTACTCAAAAAACTTGTCCCACATCAGTGTCTTCAGGCCTTTTACATGCACTAAGTACCTTCCACTCACCTGGGATTATCTTATCCTCGTGTGATCTTGTAAACATGGTCCTATGTGTCTGCTCAGGGGAGCATCAATCTGCTTGCTGTGCTGGTAATCCTAGCTATTATTTGATTAGATCGTCCAGATTTTGCTTTGCAAGGGGGTTGGTCATATTCTGACATGCTCATTGTTATTCCCAGTGTTATCCAAATACTCCTACTACTGGTAGAAGTCTCTTAATTATGTTCTGGACAGAGCATGATCTAGGTACTTTTCCCTATTGTGGTAGATGTTTTCAAGCTAGCATTAAGAATTTGTTCTTTACTAGCCTTTGAAGTCAGCCGCCTCACAGGGGTTCCCCTGCTACTTTAATTTCTCACTGGTTGACCCCCAAGCTTGCCCTTAGTAAAAGGAATCTCAAAGTGAGCTGCATACAATATCAGCTAGTGAAAATTTAATTCATGCCCAGAGTCGCTCAGATTTGCCCTATCCTAGAAGGGAATATGTGTTTAGCTCATTTCCTTATCTAAACATTCGTGCATCTCAGGAGCACTCTGCATTTATTCTACATAATTAGAACAGTGATAAATCAGCAAAGTTGACAGATATTGATGACACCAATGGAAATGCAGCAGGCAATTCCAGAGCTGTGATTTGTTTAGATGAGCTCTTTACACCCAGTGTACAGATCTCAGAGACGTTGAGTCTGGGAAGGCTTTCTGAGCTCCTTGATTGTTTTATAATCAGTCACAGTTTTAATTCTAGGATAAAATTATTTGCAAAATCATTTTTTGCTTGATGGTTATAATAAATAGATATTTAAGTGTCCAAACAGCTTAGGGATGGCCGTGACCCAGTACTTGGGGTCAGAGCTGACAGGGCAGTTGGGCATCCTTTGTTATTTGAAATGCCGAGTGATCTCTCCTCACTGCTGAAGTAGTTCCCCATCTCTGGAGGTTCAGGCTGGAAAGGTCCTGCCTGGGAACAGCAGCAGAGCCTTTTTCCCACTCTTGCCGGTTCAGTCCTGTCTGCTGGCAGAGGGCTGCTGAGAGTGAAAGGTGCCAGACATTGACCACATGTGTGCTGTGGTGCCCACAAGCATTTGTTCCCCTCTCCTCGCTGTGAATCCAGGCTATATCTCCCATTATAACAGTGCCATGGGGAGAGGCCAACAGGGAGGCACACTTTGTATCCAACAGCCTCCTGATAGCCAGGGCTGTCTCCTACCACACTACAGGCTGCAACTCAGACTCCTCATGCATCCCAAGGATTTAATAAACCTGTTTTTAATATGGCCAACACCAGTGCTGCAGGAGATGGAGACACACATGCCCTCTCATGCCTGGCATGCCTTGAATGTGTTACGGTGGTGTCAAGGATCAGAGTAATATCTGTCTTCCAGGGTCTCACATCCCTGTGGGCTTTGCTTTAGGGGCTCTCAGCAGAAATGGAGGCAGATGTGGAGCTTCCCACTGCTAGAACTTTGGGTACTAGTGGGATTTAAGGAGAAAAATCAGTGGGTTTTGATCCAGAGGCTCTCAGGCTCTTCTCCAGCTCATCAAAACTTTCTAGACCCAATGTCTTCCTGAGTCTCCTAGGGAGATGGGTCTAGACTCTTGCAGAGAGTTCCTGTTTGTTTTCAGGGTCTCACATGCAACATTTCAACCTGATGTGAGGTTTTATCTAAACCTCATGAAGATGAAAAAAAAACACATGGTTTGCATCTGATCCTAAATACTTTCTGTGAGGTAAAGCACAGCGCAGGCTGCAGTGCTGATCTTATCAGGCAAGGGCATTGTAAAAACCGATCAAACACTGAAGTCACTGTATTCAAGTTCTGAAGTTTTCAGCAGAGGTTTCTGAAATGCCTAGCAAAACATGACCTCTATTTCAGATGCCAGCTCAGCAGAATACTAATACCTGGTCTAGTAATAAGGTCACCTCCCTGGCAGGAGGCCTAATGCAGGCTGAAAGTATTGATTTCTTTAATAAAGCTCTATTTATTCACCATACACTCACAAGGCCAGATTATCCCTTGCTTTGTGCCTTGGAAAAATCTGCAGGCAAGAGCTTCAGTAACCTCAGCCACCAACAAGCCCCGCTGCTGACTGACAGGATTTCATTAGCACAGGACCAAATTTGAGGACTCATACAGCTTGTTCCAATAATATCATTACCAAATTTTGAGACCAGCAGGGAAATGTGTTTAATACTAGGTAGCGGGCACAGAAACGTTAGCAATGGCCTGACTGCTGCTTTCAGGAAGCCTCCCAGAGCCATCAGGCTGCTAAGGGAGTTGCTGGGAAGACACTACCCAGATAGCAGATGGCAGTCTTGCTAATCCTAACATCAAAAAGTAATGATTGGGCTGAAAAAGAATCCATGTGCCTTTGTTTTTTAATTCCCTATAGTTACCTTTCCTGGAACTGGTTAGGACCCTAACCCGATCTACACCACCCTGGCAGCACTGCCTGTAGTTTCATGTCCTGATAAAAAGAGGAAGCTCAAAGCTCGTGCCAGGGCAGGATGGTGATCGTGCTGTTCCCTGCCTGCCTGTCGTGGAGTCTGCTTCAGGCTTCCTTCCATCACCTGCGAGCAGCCTTTGTCAGAGCCACTGGTAGTCTTGGGCTGGGGCTTTCTGGTAGGTGCTGTTAGAAAGAAGAGGGTGGATAGTTTCCAGCTTGCATTGTGTTGCCGTTGCAAGAAGCCTCCTGCATCCTTATATCAAAGGAAGAGCATTTCAGGCTCCGCAGAAACAGCTAGGGAGCAATCAGCAGTAAACCAGCAACATGCTGATGCCTGCTGGAAACCAGTGCTACAAAATTTGTCTTTGGTGTCCCTCCCCATGGCAGGACAACAGGCTAAGATGCAATGATGCTTCACCTTTCCCAGGCTAGGAACATCAGATCTAGGGAGAGAGCCTGGAAGTTTTGGCAGGAAACCTTCCCAGTCTCAAGGGGCCTAAGCTATTGAGTGTTATTGCTCTGTAGCTTTCAGCTTAGTTCTTTGCAGCCAGCAGAGTTTTATTTACCCTGGCTGTCTTCAGAGGGGCTCTCTTTCTTCTCATCTGAAGAAAACATGAGCATTGGACTCCTACTTTGCAACTGACTGTAGCACCAATAACAGGCACATGTCCCTGGAGAGTGTCTGAGTATGGTGTAAAGGCTCTTTTTTGCAGCAGTAGAAAGGGATAGAATAGGTGTACCTCATCTGACATGGAGTCTGCTGGTGGGAGAAAGGCAACATTCTACATAAACATCATTACCCTTCATTAATAGTACCTTGAAGGGAAATAGGTGGCCTTGGTGGTGATTCCAAGACTGAATGTGGCAGTAGCAGCAAGAGGCAGCCATTAAGTGTAAATGACCTCTGATGCCTTTGCATGGGAACTATGCCTCAGGCTTGGCCTAAAGCACAAGAGTGTCCCAGCTGCAGTTGGTTTGCTGATGGATATTTGTGTCTGAGAGCTCTTCCCAGTCTGCAGAGCGCCTGGTTTGGTGCGTAGCAGTTGTCAGTCTGACCCTCTGCGATGAACCAGTGGCTGCCTATGGTGGCTTTCTCCAGTGGTTACAGGTGAGGAACCATTGGCTCCTGACACCAAGGTGAGTCTGACATATCCCCATCATGCAGGATTCATGGCAGCAGCTGTGTGACACAACAGCAACACCTCACATCTGCAACATTGTCCTATGTGTTTTACAGAATCACAGAACTTCAGAGGTTGGAAGGGACCTACAGAGATCATCAAGCCCAACCTCCCTGCCCAGGCAGGATCACTCAGGGTAGTTCGTACAAGAATGCACCCAGGCAGGTTTTGAAAGTCTCCAGACAAGGAGACTCCACAACCCCTCTGGGTTGCATCATCTCACATCTTTTGTCCTCACCTTTTCAGCTTCGGTGTTATTGTGTTTTATCTCAGCAGCATGTTCTACAGTTGAATTTATGTAGTATTTTGTTGTTTGATTCTCTTTGCCCTACTTCCACTATACTTCAGGAAAGAAATATAGGAAAAATAAATAAACTGGAAATAAAATTATTCTGCAATGTAACAGTCTAACGTTAGAATTTGACTGTATTACATTTTGTGTATGGATGAGGAACAGACTTTTGACATACTCCTGTCTGTCTGAATTAGTCATATATGGTAAATTTCTTTAAAGGGGTCACATTTGACCCAAGGTGTCTGTTACTGCTGGCATTAAGGGATATGCTTTCCAGACCTGCTAGGCTACTTGTGGCAGTGGACCAGTTTGTTGTTTCAGGGGCAGATAAAGTCTTTGTTTCGCCTTCTGGCACTAGGTGTAGCTCTTAAAAATTGCTTGCTTTGTTTTACTTCAGGTTTTCTGTTGCTCTTAAATATGCTTCATTCTGTGGGGTTTTGTTGCAGGAGACAAGGAGCCAGAGTATTAGGTGTAGTCTTTCTTGAATGTTTTCCCAGAAGGCGTAATTTCAGGTGGAGGGGGACATAGGCAGATAATGTGCAATATTGGACTTAGGCTTTGCAGTCAGAAGTCCTACATTCATCTAAGACCAGCAGCTGTCACTGTTGCTGATAATCACTAGATGTCAGATATCATTTTTATATTATACCACAGCACATGGAAAACTTGTATTTTTCCATGTGTAAGTATTACCTCATTGTGTACAACTCCAGCCAAGAAATTGGACAGTTAAAGCAAAAACATGTTTCTACCTGAATGTTTCTGATCTGATTTCAGGGTTGCTGGACCTGCATGTTTATGCAGACCCAGAGCTGCCTCAGCTTTGGCATGGCTGTCGTCTCGGGGCACGGAGAGTACCCAAGGCCAACTGGATCCTAAGCAAAATGTTCCTGCCCAAAAGCCATTGCTGTGCTTAACACACAGGCAGGATTGTTCTCACAAAAATACCATTGCCAGCTTCCCTGAAGGCGACTTGTAGTGCTGTTGTGCATGATAACCTTGCAATTAGAGCAGTCACAAGAGTCTGGGAAACCCAAATTTAGTTCCATTTCCAGGCAGAGAGGATGCCAGCAGCCCCAGAGGACTGTCCCCCGCGCCTGTCTCCAGGCATCCTGTCAGAGTGCAGATGTCAGGTGTGGGTACAGAAGAGCCCACGTAGTTGGGGAGAGTGGTTATCCACCCTGATCTTCTTATGCCCAAGGCTGCTTTAGTTTATCACTTAGGGACTACTCCCTGTAAGAGTACCCTAGCAGTTACCCTAGTAAACAAGTTGCCCAGGGCTTCCTCATCAGAGATATCTGGCCCTGAAGCAGCACTAACACACATCTCCCAGCTCCTCCATCTGCTCTCCTCCATGAACTTTCTCTGCAGGACCAGGTTGGGTCAGGACCAGGGGTTGGACTCGATGGTCTCTAGAGGTCCCTTCCAACCTCTAAAGTTCTGTGATTCTGTGATCTTCTGAACTGCAGCACTTCCATATTTTCTCAAAGTACTTTTTGAAATCAATGAAAATGTCTCCAGGAGTGCAGTTTTCCAGAAGATGGCTCCCCCTTCATCTTGACTACCAAGTCATGCTGCAAAAGACCCCACCCAGCAAACACAAACCCAGACATTTACCTCAAGTCCTAGAGGAACCTCATACTGATTACAATTCTGGCTTATATTAGCATATGTTTGAAGAGTTCAAACACAGAAAAATGATGCTGGAAATATTTATGACAGTTTGACAGCACTTGTTTGACATGTCACTCCAGCAGCACATGAATCCACCCCAGCCCATAGGTGAGCAGGAATTGGGTGTCACTGGTGCCCTGTGCTGCACGTGCTCTGATAACAAAAGTTTAAATGATTTTTAGAAGGATAAGGAGGAGATCTCTGAGTTTCTACTGTACATGAAGAACTCTTTCAACGAAATGTAATTTTTTACCAAACATGTGTCTAGTCTGTACAGTTTAGATGGTGAAATATCAGCTTGCAATGTCACTTAAAATACAGGGCTGCACTATGTAGTCCTTCATCAGTGGTTGACTGAGGCTTAGGCATCTGGATCTCCAGAAAATTCAGATGGATTCGCTGATGTAGACGGTGCTGTGTCATAGGTACCTGCAGTACTGCTGTGTCTGTGATTCTGTGTCCCTGTTCTCCTGAGGAGCAGGCTTGACTGCCACCCCAGCTTTTAAGGGGGCTGAACGGGAGAACACTTAGTGCCATGGTCCAGTTGATTGGACAGGTCTGGGTGATAGGTTGGACTGGATGAGCTTGGAGGTCTCTTCCAACCTGGTTGATTCTATGATTCAATGATTCTATCATATGCTCTGCCATACATTCATCCTGGTGTCAAGGTTTTGACATCTCAGAGACAGCATTCAGACTGTCTGTAATTTAAGTGAAGTGACAGGACAGAGAGTGCTAGATGAGACGGAGGTCATACAAAGGGTGCAGGAGTTAGCTCGTGGTGAAGGCTGGTGAGCAGCCTTTGAAAGGTACTTGTATCTGCTATTCATGGCCAGGTCCTAAAGTCCTCACACTACTACTTGCTCAAACAGTCTGTAGGCTTGACTATACGAGGTTTGTGCAGACTGAGCATCAGCATCTGATGTCTCATAATGAGCAAACTGTAAAGCTTTACAAAAGAATACATTTTAAAAAAAAGAACAATTTGAAGGGCAAAAGGAGAGCAACAAATTGGCCCTGAAAACAGATTTCTTGCTCCATAGCTAGAAGAGATTTCAACAGAGAAAAGAGTTGTGGGTAAAAGAAGAGTCAGCTTCTTTTTGATTCAGTTTTTTTGGCCAGCTTATCACTTTCTTTGTTTTCAGATGAGTGGCTGCAGAGGCTTGTTTTCGTGGTCTTTGATTCATCTGTTTTGCTGAATTCTTGGGCCAAATTAAAGCCATTTGCTTGACCTTCATCATTAGGGACAGTGGTCACTTTGTGCACTTCAGTTATATGCCAAATCTGGTGCAGCTGTCTCACATTTGCAGACGCGTGTCCTGCTTCCTTTTGTGGACCTGGGGCTTCTCCTGTGTACAGAAGGAAACTTTTCTATCTGAGTTGAATTTCCTCAGGCCTAGAATGAAACCCAAGAAGAAACTGCAACCCACGTTTATTTTATCTTCACAAATATCTGCCATAAAGGGTGCTTTGAATTACTGTGAGCAAGGGCAAAGAGCGTCCTGCTGGGAGCACTCCATAGTGCTTGGGAATGCTCTGTAATGCATAGGGGTTATGTCTGGAGGTTGAGCCAAAAGAAAGGTGTCAAAATATTGATCTTTCCAAGCTGTATGCAACATGTGTTAGAGCTGGCTGCTGAGATTTTACATCAGGTTTGTGGATAAAGTCACTGATATAAATTACTAAAAGGTTTGTTTGTCTTCTGTAGCGTGGCTGCTAATGCTCTGAAGCTTTCCCTTTCATATTTTCCCCTGAACATTACTTACAAAAAAACACAGATTAAATGGCCTGCCTTATTGGCTCTCTTATCTGCATTATGGTGTTGTCAGCTACAGTCTGGATCACCTTTGTGCTGAACTGCAAGTGTGCATCCTTTATACCTGTTAACAAGAAAGTCATGAGGAAGGAATATAGCTGCTGTGGTACAGTACCTGGCAATGGATGCGTTTTGCTACTTGAAGATTTCCTAGCAACTGATTTTTGTGGGGAAATTAAACATATTACATTTTCCAGACTGGACAAGAGGCATATGGATATTTTCATCTTAACATAGCTATAAACATTGCTCTTCAGGAGGTTAGGATCAAAGATCAAAAATGAAGCTTCATCTTTGGTTTGTTTCCCAATGACTTAAACAAGTTATCTTCTATTGTCCTGCACTCTGGAAGACATGAAATGCAAGAATAATGGATGTGGTAATGGCTGGTTTTCAGGGACATCATTTCTATCTTTTTTCTATTTCCCAGATGACCTATTTTTCCAACTATATCTATCCATTTCTCTAGGTGCTTGTGACTACATTTAATTGCAAATACTGCAAAATTCGGTTTCCTGGTAGTAATATAGTTAGGAATGGAAATTCAGATGGGTCCAAGTTATGCTGTACGACAATAGCTATAATTATGCTACAGCAAATGACTTCATTTGCAGTCTTTTAAACAAACAAGTGATAAATGCCATCCTGTCATGATTTTCTTCAGAAAAGGCTATCAAAGAAAGACGATACATTTATCCACTACTCATCTGGACTTGGTTCTGAGTTATGAAGAAGCTGGATCCTGTTTGTAACTCTGCTACCTATTTCAGCAAGTCACTTCAGCCTAAAGCTTGAGAGTTTGGTATGTTGATATATGCCCAGGATTGTGTGTTCTTTCCTCATGTGCTGTGTACAAACAGCACTGTCAGGCAATCTAAGCATTCCCATCAGATGCAGTCAGTGACAGAACTGGTTTTGGATGAGGCAGTGAATTTGGGCTTCCTTTGGCATCCATCAAACAAGATTTTGCCATTGGAAACTTGAATAAGGAGCTCATTTGCCAGTAGATTTCCATGTTGAATAAATGAATGAAGAAGGGAGGGAAAAGTAAATACAGCAGCAGATGTAGGTAAGGGGTTTATAGCCCAGAAGGAGCAATGATGGTTTCAAGATGTAGACGTTGTTCCCCACTGCAATGTTATGACCCTCGTACTGTGAAAGGGAGCATGACTACCCCCCTAGCTGCATTACTATACTGTTATAAAATGGATGGGATGGCGTCTTTCAAAGAGACTGTCAAATGATTCAGTAGCATGGATAACTCACCACAAATTTCTCTGCATGATAAGACCAAATCATAGCAGCTTGGGAATAATGATGCTATATTTTTCCATTAAAGAAAGTTTTATTTCTGGAACCAGGACAGATTTTAGAAGTAACATAGACTTTTCATACCACTGAAGCCCACATCTTCATTACAAAGCCAAACTGTTCACTCCAAAACCACATTATGCATGTTGTAGCAGTACTCTCCCACGGACAAGGAATGCTTAGAACATATTTTTCCATGTGAATCATCCATTCACTTAAAAATAAATTCTCTCAAAACAAAAAGCATCCATGTGACGTGTTCTGTAGGTTTGTATTCCAGTTCTCCTTTTCATTAGACTACTAACATTTTATTGCTGTTTCAAATAATTTTCTGATGACTGCATAATTTTTTTCCTCTTTACCCTTCTCTGTTTTCCATGTCACATAAAATGGTTTCCATCCTCGCTTTGTTGCAAGCACACCTAAGTAAAATGTAGTTTGGTGAAGAGGTCTGTGGTGCTCTTGAAACCAGTGGCCACATAGCTGCATATAAAGTTATCTATCTGCTTTTCTCTGGTGGATAAAGCCCTTAAAGAGAAGCTAAGCTGTGGCTGCAGTCTCTGACATGGATCACTGAAGTAGCTGCAATGTTTTATACTTTTCCTTCAAAGCCAGAAGTTACAGGGCAGCATGAAAAGCTTATGATGTTGTTGTAAGGCTGACACTCTGGGTAAGCATCCATCACTGTCTTACCACTGGTGATACCGATTTTCATGGGTATTATCTGTTCATTTCACAGCCTGAGATAAAAGGAAAACAAGATCCCAAGTTCCAGGACTGATTAGTTTTGATAATTATTTTACTGCTTGCTTTGTGTGATTTACCTCTATAAATAGGCAGGAGGGCAATCATGTGTCTAGTGTGCCATGACTCAGTCGTTTCCTATGTCATTGCATCCAAATGCTGCAGGAACTCATTTGAGCAGTTGTTAATTAATCATTAAAAATCATTAACCTCGGATAGAAATGATTGCTAATCAAGATTGCTGCGCTGCATTTTCAATTTCCAAAGGTGCTTTGTGAATCAAATTAGTAACTTTTGTTGTTGTTGTTCTTTGAGGAAAAAGCATGTATCCCATCTGCTCAAAGGATCCATTAGTATCATCTTTGCCTTTGAGATCATTGCACGCCTTCGCGCTGGCTGCTGTAAAAGTCAGAGGTTGTGTTTGCTGCATACATTACTTGAGAATATTTTGCAGTTTAAATTAACAATGCTTCCCCATTGTTCATGCTGCTAATAATTATGCTGTTAGGAGTAACCACGAAGGAAGTGACACCACACCAGCTATTTCCCTCAAGGTTAATCTTTTTTTTTTTTGCCTCGTACCTTTGAAAAAAACCCAGCGGTTATTTGGTTTACTTTTAAAGCCTCTTCTTCACAGTAACATAGCTAATAATCTATTTTTCTTTTCCTGTACCCTTATGACCCATTAGCAACATGCTTGTAGACGAGGTAGATGTTGCTGCATCAAGACATTTAATTCTAATTTCTCTCTCTCCCTGTAGTGAGTTTTGGTGACCCTTGGGAAGGAAGGGAGTGACACAGCCCGTGGATGACGTGTGGATGAAAGCTTGGCCAGGCTGCACTAACCAGTCTCTGGGTGACCACATGGAACAAATCTAATATTTCCCCTTTATGAGGCACCACGAAGCAACTCAGAAACTACCATGTTTACAGCTGGATGTTTGCAAGTACTGGGAAGACAAGGCCAACAGGTTCCCTAAACTCCTGGCTCCAGGCTCAGCTCCATCGCCGTGGCCTCAGACAAACAACCACCATATGTGTGCCTTCACTTTGGCCAGGAAAGAAGGGAGTAATACTCCTCCCCTAACTCATAGAGCTGTGAAGTACTTGAACAGGAAAAGGGCACTCTGTTTGAACAGCACCTCCATCCAGCTGAGCCTACCTCCACCCTGCCAAAGTGGCCTACAGGACCCTGCCACACCTGAGGTGCACTTATCAGGGTGTGACCCAGCAGCCTTGGGATGCAGAGATTAGTCACTCCTGTCACTGCACTTACTGAGATAAACTGCTCACACACTCAGCTTATGGGGGAGCTGTAAAGATTAAATTGGCAAGGTAAGATCCATGATGGTGAAATTGCTATCGAGTGGCACTAAGGTCTTATCACTGCTGCTTGCTGCACAAATACTTGCTGTTACATATATTATTGAAACACATTTCCTGTAGAGCTGCAGATTGCAAAGCCATGAATATTATCAGGCTGAAATCAGGGTGATCTTATTTCAAGGAATTCCAGAGGAATGAACAGCAATTTGCCACTAATTGCAAAGAAGCTTTGATAAAACCCCAAAACAGATTCTCAGCAGTGCATATTTTCCAGAAGCCGCCTGATAATTTCCAACGAGACCCAAGAACAATATGGCCATTAACTCTTCTGTTAAATGTCATCCAGATTTGTTCATATGGTTCTTCACTGCACTGCATCTTTTCTATGCCTGTTTTCGTAATTTATGCTGTGTGGACACATTTAGGCTTGCTCAATTATGCGTCCATGGAAATATGTTAGATGAAGGTCAAATGAAGCCACAAGAGATGGGTGATTGCCTTTCCTATTTTACTCTTCTTTAAAAGGCATGATAATTATCTTCCAGCTTGTGGCTTCATTTGTGGACAGATTGTATCCATGCAAACCACTTCCCACATAAAGGTTTAAATATATGGAGTAAATACTTTCTTATAATGGACAAGGTCATGAGCAGTGACAGCACTTGGGTTGCACACTGAGCTGCAGGTTAATGTCTGCAGTGCTGTGCACATCCATCACTTCCTCACCGAGTTTGCTGGAGAAGAAAGCAATGATTGGCCCCTGACTGTGCAGCCTGGAACTGGGCATTGGGCAGGACATCTGCCTGTGCCCTGGCAAGGTCCATTGCTGTGTTAGGAGGTTATCAGTGGAGGCCTGATTCCAAACCCACTGTGGTCTGTGGAGACTTTCACTGACCTACTGAATTCTTCTCTTCGTGCTACGGCATGCTAAATAGCTGAAAGCCAGAACAGCTTCTTGTGCTTGGCTAGTGCTGCTCATGTCTGATAGTTATAGATGTTCAGAAGGGCATCGTCTATTTGTGAAGCTGTGCTGAAGGCTGCACAATTGTGACAATGCTGTTTCATCACTGAGAGCATCTCTACAAGCTACAGGTTGTTTTTTGATTAAATTTGTTGCCATCTAAAGTTTCAATAGCAGTAATAAATAGCAGATGACTTAAGTTATCAGTCAAAAAAAGACCAATGGATGGTTGAAACAATTTGCAATATCTCAAGGGAAAGTTAATTGTTAAATTTGTCAGCAAATAATGTCAATTCACAGACAGTTAGAAATCTTTTGCATAGTTTGTTATCATGAAAGATCTAAGTCTATAGAGAATATTATTGTAACTATTTCAGCTGGCTCATGTTTAATTTTTTTCTGTGTAGCTGGCTGGGTTTTGTCCTATTGACAGAGGAAGTAACATGAATGTGTTCTGATTCCCCTAATTCCCTGTTTAATAAAATGTATTAAGAAATTAAGAACAAGCATTAAGGCACATCCTGCTGTATGGTTAGTTCTCTCAGGAAGATTAGCAGATGTTATGGCATCCCAGTCCTAGCTGTGCTGGGATCCTGGCTAGGGTTTCCCCTCATGTACACAAAAGTCATTAAAAAATATCATTGTTGACATCTTAAATTGCCTAAGTTAGGAGATGCCCTGATATGGCCTAAACTGGGAGATGTGCTTGATATTCATTAGACCAAATCCAATGTTGACATAAAGACACAGGAGGAATGCAACTAACTATGAAGATCTGGAAAGGTCTTCAGTATGGGACTTCTTATTAAAAAAATAAAACTATGTTATTTTTTGGTGTTTGAATACTAAAGGATATTATGAATGAGTTTTCTTGCACCATACACTGTACTAACTAGCCTTGTTAGGGATGCTCTGGACATTATGGGAGTGGAAATTAAGGGTGATCAAGTTGAGTCTT
>WAAF01019982.1:0-271450 GCA_013400475.1 Tricholaema leucomelas
AGGACTCGGGGCTCAGCCTGAACTTTATAGGGCCATATTCTGGAATGTTTATTTTCTCTGAATACTGTCTATTCAGGCTCCAACACTGATCTCAGAGAGGATGGTGACAGCTACAACAGGGATGAAGCTGTGTTTACTCAGACCAGCTACACTAAGCTGGCATTACTAAATCCTATATCCTAGTCAATATTCTCAAAGGCAGTCATCACTTAGAGCTTCACCTAAACTCTCTGGGGTTTACAGGTACTCAACAGCTCCTGGAAATTATCCTATGTAAATGTAATCTTGGAATCCTGCAATCCTGGAAATTATCCTATGTAAATGCAATCACCAAAACACGTTTTTAAAATCTTTATGTTAGGTATTTTGAAGTAGAAAAACTTTAAGCAAAGTCTATTTCGACCCCGAATATTGTAAAAGTTTGAAATTCTGATAAATCCAAAAGTCTTACATGAATTTCCCTTTTTGTTGTGTTGTGTACACACACACACACATGTGCTTGTATTTCCAGACATTAAATAATGCCCTTTCTACTTGGACTCAACAAAAAAAAATTACCTTTTTATGGCTTTACAGATAAGCCCTGTGTACTTTAACTCTAGAAAAGGAACAATCAGTTGTTTCAGTAGGCCTGCTTATGCTCGTTTGAATTTTTCCAAGAGGAAAAAAAAAAGTAAATAGATTCATTTTTCACTTTGCTGAGCCATGCATACTCCTTACCTTCTGTAATGGTTTTTAGTGAGAGGGCTAAACCCCCCCACTTCCCCCAGTCCCCTGGTTTCTTCTTTCCTCTCTCTCCTTACCAGGAGATAAGAAAGGGAAGTGGGGGGGGAAAAGGCAGTGGGAGAGTTTTCAGTTGATTTACACAGAATATTTTATTCCCCGACTACAAAGATAACAGATTACATCAGTATATATACAGAACAGAAGGAAAGGGGAAAGGGTTATCCATCTGAATTGCAGAACAAGTGAAAATGCATCTGCCAGCTCAAGGACTGGAGAGGTGAGAGGGAACCTGACAGTCTCCTGTCTGGGGTGAAACCATTAGCACAATAGGAGGAATAAGGAAAGTGAGATTTAATTTCAATTGATTAAAAAATTCAAGTTCAGACTTCTTAGCTGAGCATATAAATGTTCTGAAAAGGACATAGCCAAAGGTAAATATTTTCGTTTAGGACACATTTTTATGCTGCTTGTTGGCTTGTGTTGGAGGGGGAACAAATAGGCTGGGTTTGATTACCAGAGAGCAAAAGGCACTTTAACGTTGCTTCCAGAAAGCTTGAGTCTGTAAGTCTTCTTGCAAAGAGGTTGTATTGTCAGTCACTTGGTAACACCAACATCATGACAAAATTCCAGCTTCAAAAATTGTCCTGTGCTTCCTGTGGCACATTTCTGTCAACAGAAGTGATGTAAAGATTTTTGCCAAATTCTGATTGCTGATGGCAGTGTCTGTCTTAGCCATTGCTCTATCTCGATGTGTCTTGCCCAAGCCTTGCAGAGCTAGGCTAAGCCATGTATGCACTGAAACTAAGTGCACCACTAACAGACCTTCAATCTAAGTGCAGCTTCAGTCACAGTCACCTTCAGCTGTACTCATAGCAGAAGGGGGCTTGTCTTGTTCACTGTAAATCAACAAAAAGTATCAAGGCAGTTACAAGTTCTTCCCCACTTACCTGTATGTATAAAGTAGTATTCTGACTAGTGAAGAAATTTTTCCATGTCACTGATTTAATTTTTTGCTGTCTTCTAACTTTTTGTTGGCAGTTGGCATCCACGTGCTTTACCACATTTGAACACAAGATCAGATAAAGTTCCAGTTTGATTTCCTAGGGATCTAGCTCTTTGTGAAACGCTGAGGCCTCAGGGAATCCTGACTGCTGTTAAATGAGGCTGATGTGAGGCAGTTATCTAAAAGGCAGACCAAGCTTGATGGCTGAAATTCTTAGCTCTAACAGGCATTCCCAGGCACAAAGCATGGGAGAAACATGAGCCAGTAACACAAAATAAACAAACAAAAAAAAAAATCAATGCAACAGTAAGCTTCAGGGAAAAAAAATGTAGAGAGTAGCCAGGTGGGGGTTGGTCTCTTCTCCCAGACAACCAGCAACAGGACAAGGGGACACAGTCTCATGTTGTGCCAGAGGAAGTATAGGCTGGATGTTAGGAGGAAGTTCTTCCCAGAGAGAGTGATTGGCATTGGAATGGGCTGCCCAGGAGGTGCTGGAGTCACCATCCCTAGAGGTGTGCAAGAAAAGACTGGATGGGGCACTTAGTGCCATGGTCTAGCTGAGTGGATAGGGCTGGGTGCTAGGTTGGACTGGCTGATCTTGGAGGTCTCTTCCAACCTGGTTGATTCTATGACTCTATGATTCTAAGAATGTGTAAGATTTAATTCAAATGCCAGAAAAAAGAATTAGCATGATTATGGATTAAATGATCCCTTTGCTTTCCTGGACTGAGGTTTGGGAAATTCATCTTAGCCAGTTCATCTTGTGAACAACAGAACTTTTGCCACAATCGTTTTTGTCTCAGTAAAACCAAAACAAACCTTCCCCAAACATCCAGCAAACAAAAAATAACCAAACAAAACCCATCATCATTCCTCCTTACAACTGGGAAAGTCGAGCATATAGAAGTAGGCACTAGGAGAAATGCTTTACTTATCTACTGTATCACAGTGGCACCTGTACATTTTAGATCCCAAGAGTATGCTGACTTCCAAAATAGCTTTGTTTGATGAAGAAACAAAAGTAATTCCATTTGTACTTCCAGTGGAAGACAAGATATGTGGGACGTTTATTCTTCTTCATAATGATGACAACCATTCTGAGAGAGGATTTGAAAAAATCTTAAATGTAGTACTTAAAAAAGCTGCATTCCCTCAAGACAGTTACTATGCCTCTATGCTGTTACAGGCATTCTAAAGTTGAAGTTGGCTCTTTCTGCTCCTTCCTCAGATCTCATCTATCCCATTCCCATCTCAGCAGGGAATTGGAGGTCAGCCAGAGAAAAGAATAGAATAGAATCAACTAGGTTGGAAGACACCTCCAAGATCATCCATTCCAACCTATCACCCAGCCCTATCCAGTCAACTAGACCATAGCACTAAGTGCCTCATCCATTTTTTTCTTGTACACCCCCAAGGACGGTGACTCCACCACCTCCCTGGGCAGCCCATTCCAATGGCAAATCACTCTCTCTGTGAAGACAACTTCCTCCTAACATCCAGCCTCCCTTCAGGTAGTTGTAGACTACTGTTTGGTTGTTTGTTTTGATCCTTCTACCAGTTTTCTTTTTCAGCTGCTTCCAAATATTATATTAGCGCTATCTAACCAATCTTTTAGCAGTGAAAGGTAGAAACAGAAATTACTGTTTTGTTTTGTTCTTTCTTTGCACTTTCAGAGAAAAGCTGACAAAATAAATGTCATTTACACCTTCTTGGTTTTGTCTAAACTGCTGAACAGCTCTGCAAACCAGTCTACCACCTGGCACCCAAGCAACCAGGGGTTGGAGGCATTACTTCTCCCTTTTTCCTGTGTTGGATAATTTGTACTCAAATTTGTCCTGATATGTAGCCAAGACACCGTCAAAATATGTACCAACAAGCTGGGAAGTTCAGGTGAATCACACATAATGAAGACAATAAGTATGCTTACTTTGTGACCTTTTAAGAAACATATCACTTCCTGGTACCTGAAAAAAGACTTGGGGTGGTTATTTATGAATATCTATGACTAATACATCCTCCTAAGTACAGCAGTGTTCTCTATCAGTATCTGGAGGCTGATTGGCATGGCAGTTATTCTCAATTGGTTGAAGGTTGTTAAAGAACCTTCTCCATGGAATGGAATCAGAATATTCCCACCCCACAGCTTTAATTAAAGCCAGTCTTGAGAAACAGGGAACCATAATTGGCTTCCTGTCAGTCTACCTCCATTCTTTCACTGCCCTTGCTCTACCTTTCTCTATGTAAGGATTACAATGTTGAAAAAAAAAGAAATCTGAAGTTTCTCAAAGTGCCTGTATCTGTCTTACTTTTTGAAAGCAATTAAAAGCCTTTTCAGAGGGCAAGTGAGATCAAGCCATGAACATTGAACACAGGGTCTACAGATTAAAACTATGAGTCTTCATATTTGTTTATTTTTATCTCTCCTGTGAAAGTGTCATTTGGAAGACATACTGAGAGAGACTAAATTCATAGTCTTGAGGCATGATTCTTTTTTACTCTAAAGAGCTCCATGACACTGGGAGAACTAAATGAGGTGAATTCTAAGCAAATACCTGTTTGCCTCGGAATACGTGCATAAAAAGTCTAAAAATAACACCTGGCAATCAACGAGGAAGTCATGCAATATGATAACATACCATGATCATACCATATCATTTGCGTCATACAGGTTAGACAGTACTTTCTAAACAGAGTGCAGAGAGGCTTAGACTTCTGAACGAATCTTATGCCTTCTTTCCCAAGACACTAGTGTATGATCTAGTAGAGCCTTGTGATATCCTTCAGCTGCTATACTTGATATTAAAAACCAGGCTTTCCAGCTTAGTCAATCAGATCATAGACTCAACCAGCTTGGAAGAGACCTCCAAGATCAGCCAGTCCAACCTAGGACCCAGCCTTAGACAATCAACTAAACCATGGCACTAAGTGCCTCATCCAGGCTTCTTTTGAACACCTCCAGGGACGGCAATTCCACCACCTCCCTGGGCAGTCCATTCCAATGCCAATCACGCTGTCTGGGAAGAACTTCCTCCTAACATCCAGCTTAAACCTCCCCTGGCACAGCTTGAGACTGTGTCCCCTTGTTCTGTTGCTGGTTGTCTGGCAGAAGAGACCAACCCCATCTGGCTACAGCCTCCCTTCAGGTAGCTGTAGACAGCAATGAGGTCACCCCTCAGCCTCCTCTTTTCCAGACTAAACAACCCCAGCTGTCTCAGCCTTTCCTCATAGGCCTTCTGTTCCCGGCCTCTCACCAGCTTTGTTGCCCATCTCTGGACACATTTCAGTATCTCAACATCTCTCTTGAATTGAGGAGCCCAGAACTAGACAGGGAGGTTTACGAAGAGAAGAGTTAATGTCTTTTTACCTCAAAACCCTATGCTTTGGTGATAGAAAACTTTGGGTGAAATAAGAGCTTAAACTACTTCAGTGGTCTCAATGGCATATCCGTTCATTTTCTTTAAAGCTCAGTTTATCTGTGACATTTTTCTCTCCCATGTTAGCCATACATTAAAAGGGGAATTATTTTTCTAACTGTCTGACTTCTGCTCAGGCTAAGGGTTTTGTCATCTTAAGCTTGTTGATATCAGAAAAGCCTTGCTGTAGCTTGTGAAGAGACTGATGACTTCTTCTATTTGTTTGAAGAGCATATTAGAGACAGATGATGAAAAATACCACAAGATTTCCTGATCAGGATAAAAAGATGAGCATTGCTTTGGTGCTTCCTTGTCAAAATGCTGATATTTAGAAAGCTTTCTGTGTAATAAATGTAGACGATAGAAAAATCCCTCAGTAGAACACCAAAGCCTTCAAAATTGAAAAAGAAACCTTGCTTTAATTGATCTCTCTGTCCCTGGTCACATCCGGGAAGCCATTTGTGCATCTCTTCCTTCCTCTTCCAACAAAACAATAACTAAATTAAGAGAAAGGACTTCGGCAGAATGTGGAAGGGCAGAGGCCCTTCTGAGTATCTTGTCACAAAACATGTAAGGTGAAATCTTGCAGGAATCTTGAGTTCCTCAAGTGGATAAAAACTGCTGTCTTGATGCTGTGTTCTGGCTTAGTCCTTGTCGTTAGGACTGCGGTTGCAGGAAGCCGGCGGAGGCGGGATCGGGGTGCTGACGAGCCGACTCAGAATCAGCTAGCTGCAAGCAGTACGGCACGCTTTGGTAAGGCAATACAGTGGCTTATATGCTACTTGGAAGAGGCGTGCACAACTTAGCTCGAGACTGGTGCAAGGGGAAAGTACAGATTGGCTCAACGTTATGTGTAAGGTACAGATAGGTCACTCTGCATCAAAACAAGCTGTGGTGCCCACCCCTGCATCTGGCAGGCTCAGCCTCCTGCAGCTGCGAGTTGGGGGGGCCACCCAGCGCCTGGTATTCTGAATCCAGGATGGACTCAAGGACACTTCGCAGCACAGGTTCTCCTGTTCATCAGCTCATGTCCTGTTAGCAAGAAAATTCTCCCACAAGGATGACTGAATATACAGTTGCTACTGAGAAGGGGTATCTTGGTTGGTGGCAGTAAAGCAGGGCTATTTGAGCTGCACTATTCTTTCTCTATAAATAGCACAGTTGTCTACTGCTTCTCGGATGACTCCGAATTTTAAAGTCTAGTCTGACTTTCCATGAGGAGTTGTGGTTGCCAGATACATAGCCTGTCCTTTTGTCTTCCTGTCCTTTCAATGGGATTCTTCCTGTTCCACAGAATTGTGTAATTCTTGTAGCCATTTATCTGCTGAGGAGATCCCCCCCATTACTGTTCCGGTTTCGTTGGCATTTTGGTCGGGCTGTTGCCATACGGATACTAAATTCACAGTTTAAATATGTGGCTGTTGTTTGAAAACAAGGCTTCTTTTCAAATGCAAAGTTTAAAAAAATAATGCATTACATAAGTTTTGTATTTTTAAAAGAGCAAAATAAAGAAATGGACCAATAAATACTGCTGCTGATAAAATGATATGTAGAGTGGTAGTGAAAAGCATTGCTGTGACAGCAGAGAGTGTTTAGCTAAAAGCTCTCAAATTGTTTTGCTAATGCTTTTGCTAGCCACAAGGGATCTTGTATGCCAGACAATAGTAGTCCCCCCTGTTGCTTTTCCTAATTATAGCTTCTCATATGAATATGCCCCCTAATCAGAAAAGCTTTTAGATAAATTAGGTTGGATACTGATTACAATCAGAGAGACTGTAAGAACTTCCACAGAAGTTCTTGTTTATGCTGCTTGTATTGTAACTAGGCACAGACTTGCTGTGTCTGTGGGAGCTCTGGGTTGCTAGGGGTCTAGCCTCTGCTGTATCAGCAGTTTTCAATTTAAGAAGCTCCTAAGAGAAGTAGAAATAAGCTTGACAGGGATTAACCACCTGCGTATTCACCCAGTTCCTTGAGTGTATTTTGCCACCTGTACTGATTTCCGTGCCATGGCTTACAATGCCAAACATTTTTTTTAGCTTGAGATCCAGCTCACATAATCCATAAAAGTCTTGAGGTGGATTTTCTTTGTATCAAGAGACTGAGAATGAATTCTCAATTACAATGTTTTTCTTTGTACAATTGTCCTTACTTCAGTAAGGATCATATAACAACCTTGTTATGGGGTAGATTCACCTAACGTACTTGGAACTGACACAGTGTTGATGCTTGCTGTGAGAAAAGATATAGCCTTTGTGAAATAAGGCCTAATATTTTATCATCTCTCAATATTCCAGAAGTTCATATTTAATAATTACAAGTCTCCAACCTCCATTTTTTAAACAGATATTAAAAACCATACTCTAACTGCAGAAACACAATTCTTTTCAAAAACTTTTTTCATCTTAAATATTGATTCTAGAATTCAGATGAAAGATAAATACTTAAATAACAACCAAGTTTCTAATGGAAAAGTAAGAAAGCTATCATTCAAAGCCAGGTGGTGAAATGAAAATGTATGCTCAGCCCAATCCATTACTATTGAACGTGCTCACAGAGACTATCTAAACTGTCTGAGGAAGAGGCAGTTTGGTATCAAAATAAGCTGAGGAAAAAAGTCATTCCTCAATGATAAGATAGGCAGCAGAATGAGATCTTTGGCTTTCCCAGAATCAGATATCTCTGAAGGATTACCAAGAAGAAGGAATGGACAGGCAATTTCAAGATTCCTCCTATCTTGTGATTAACAGCAAACAGGAAGAAGATGATTCTGGAAATGAACTCCTGTGTAAAAATAGAACAAAGAGTTTGGTATTTCTGACCAGGAGATCACTTTCAATGAGAAGCAGCAGCTGTGAAATCTGGAAAGTCTTCATATCAGTCAAAAGAGAATCAATTTACCCAAACAAACTGATCAGGAGAGTGCTAAATTATCAACGAGGGAAGACAGTGGAAAGGAGGTAAAAAACTAACAACTCCTCAGCATAAATTCAAGATGTTGAGAAGAAAATTGACCAACACCTCAAGAAACTGAAAAAAAAAAAAAAACCCAACAGTTCCTGAACTGTCTGTAGTAGCATAAAGAGCCTTGGCAACAGCAAAGAATAGTGCATTGTTAGTTAGCTATTAAGTAATATTTATTAGCATAATATCACTGACATTTTCTTGAAAGATTAGAAATCATTTGCTCCAAAGTATTTAAGGAGCATGACAGTATTTTGTGTTAAAAATGGTACCATATGGTTATGCCTATGCTAGCAAATTAAACAATGCTGGGGAACTTTTCTGCATGTTGGGACTTCATTGTCCAAACCACTAAAAGCTTCAAACAATGATTTGACGTAGATTTGGCCTGCATCAACTAGCACTTTTCCAAACAATTCCTTGGCACATTATGTATGTTAATATTGGACAGAGACCACTCCAAATAGGCAGCTTGTATGCAGTCACCATGTGTAGAGGGTAAAAGAAATTAATAATATGGACATGGGGCCCCAGCAAATGGGTTGGGAACAGGGGAAAAAAAAGCATCATTTTGTTGCTTTTTTAATGTATGTGATAAAACTCTCATTGTCTCACTGGTGAAATGTCAAAATTAGAAATTATTTTCATATCTTCAGTGTGATATATGAGACCAATTCTTTATTAGACTCATATTGATACACAAGGAAAAAATAATCACAGAACTGGTGCTTATTTAGGAATGCAAGGTTTTGTAAAGTTAGAGCGTTTGTACAACTAGCAGGATATGTATTGGCACAGGGATTGCACTGCAGATGATGTAGATATTTAAGAACTGATCTCTTTTTTTTCCAAAGAAGGTTTAAAATTGCAGACCCTGGTCAGTTGTCACTAATTTGGCTGAAGGAGTTCTCATAATGAGTGGTGATAATGTCACTGTTTTGCTTAGATTATAGTGGAATTAATTAACTTGTACCTGCTCAAAGTTTGGCTGTTGTTGTTCAGCAGATAAGTGAATTTCAGTAACAAGCAGTGTGCTATCTGTAATTTTCTTCCTGAATTTCACAGGAAGGTTATTTGAATAGAATAGAATAGGCTCAGGGGTGACCTCATTGCTGTCTACAACTACCTGAAGGGAGGTTGTAGCCAGGTAGGGGTTGGTCTCTTCTCCCAGACAACCAGCAATAGAACAAGGGGACACAGCCTCAAGTTGTGCCAGGGGAGGTATAGAGGCTGGATGTTAGGAGGAAGTTGTTGCCAGAGAGAGTGATTGGCATCGGAATGGGCTGCCCAGGGAGGTGGTGGAGTTGCTGTCCCTGGAGGTGTTGTCCCTGGAGGTGTTCAAGAAAAGACTGGATGGGGCACTTAGTGCCATGGTCTGGTTGACTGGATAGGACTGGGTGCTAGGTTGGACTGGATGATCTTGGAGGTCTCTTCCAACCTGGTTGATTCTATTCTATTCTACTTATGTAAGTGATTTTTTTGGGTTGGTTTTCTTTCCTTTTTGTTTTAATTAGTAGGAAGGACAGGTTTAAAAACTGTTAAGTAGTTCTGTGGTAGATCATATCAGAAACAATAATCTAAAAAAAAAAATCTGTGATAACTGAGAGAACATAAGGAAGGTTTCACTACATATACAAAAGCTATAGTCACACAGTTAAAGGAGACTGTAATGATAAATGAAAAAAACCCCTAAGCTGAGAGAGTTTTTCAGTTTCTAAAGGGGAATGACAAAACCCAAGGAAGCTAGTGTGAGTGATTATAAACCAAAACTGAATATAAAGCTGGGGAAGGCTGCAAAGAGACAAAAGATGTGTGCCCATCAAAATTAAGAAAAGACATTAACTGTTGCTGCTACATTACTCAGAGAAAAAATGATAGACTATAAAACATCAGAGCAATCACTGAAGTTGGACAAATGTATAATAAATATATCATTTAGGCAAAAATGGCCAAGTTGAGTGGGGTTTTCTTTTGCAAGTAGTAATCATTCCCTTTGTAGAAAACACCCACAAGAGCTGGACATTTTTACAAGTACTGGGAACTAAGGTCCCAATGCCATCTCAGTGGAACCCAAAAGCAGCAACTGTAATGGGAAACCTCTCATGTTACGATCTGAACTTCAAGCCCCATAGTACTTTGCTCCAACCAGCACTTTCATTTTGAAGCTGGCATGAGGCAGCTCTTCTCACAGGTGATTAGCAGTAGAACAAAAGGGAATGGCCTCAAGATGTGAATGGGTGGGTNTATAGTTTTGAGTAACAGTAGCAAATATTCAGCTTAACCCACAAAAACCACACACCTTCTCTTCTCACAGGTGATTAGCAGTAGAACAAGAGGGAATGGCCTCAAGATGTGAATGGGTGGGTTTAGACTGGACATTAGGAAAGAGGGGTCAGGCATCCCAGAATGGGCTGCCCAGGAGGGTAGTTGACTTGCCAACTTTGGATGTGTTTAAAGGTCGTTTGTATGTGGTGTTTGGGGACATAATTTAGGGTGAACTTTGTGGAGTAGGGTTATTGGTTGGATTTGGTGATCCTGAGGGTCTTTTCCAACCTGAATGTTTCTATGATTCTGTGATATTTCAACTGAAGTATATTAATCTGATCAACTATTTTTAGGGTTCTGTTGAGATGAGTAAAATGTCTGTGTGTTTAAATGAATGCAGGTTTCATTGAGGCTCTGATAATTTTCTTCATTGTAAGAGTCTTTCACTTGATCTGTAGTCTTATGTACAATCTATTTATATATATATGTGTGTGTGTTATAAATCTTGATAAGTATGAAACTGTCTCTTACAAAAATGGCATGCTTCCAGTGGCACAGACAACTTTGGAAGACATTTGAGCTTTCCAGTAAATTGGCTGCAAATCATTTTGTTGTTTGGAGTGTTGGTTGTATGGATAGTGACAGGTTCTGACAAGGCAATATCAGTTGGTCCCAAAAAGGAATGCTACAGTACTTTAATATAAAAAGTGTCATTAAGACTTTCATAATCTGTTCACAGACAATTTATAAACAGAAAGAGATGAAATAATTAAAAAAAAAAGCTATGCACACACACACCTCTTGCCTGAAATTATATTTGCAGGTGTTCCTTCAGCCAAGAAACAGACACGTTTTGAAGAGGAAAAAAGAGAAATGGTGTTTCTGAACTGAACCAGAACTGAACTGAACTGAACCAGAGAAGAAGTCTGACTAATTTGAGCAAGTGTTTGAGTTAGAATGGAGTCCCAGGAGGGGATTCAAATTAGGATTGACCACCTGGTCATCTTTTCTCAACACTTGTTCATCCAGAGGACAGCATCAAAATCTTAAACTAATCCCCTGGAACGGTGAGTAGAATACCTTCTTGACTTGTATTCTATGTGCATGAAGTAGAAGTAGGGAATTAATCTTCCATATTTCCAGCCAATGTCTACATGTAAAGTGAAGTTTACTCTGAGCACCACATCTTTTAAATCGCAGTGCTAACACAGTAATACATCTACAGTGCTTACTATACGGCACCATTCTGGTGGATGTTCCTGCCACTACTCAGGAAAAACATCTAACCTTCTGTCTAGCACCAGGAGAAACAAATATTTCCTGAATTTAAAAAGCCCAACATCTGGACTAGGACATTTCCAATTGTATACATTTTATTTGCTGGCATTCTATTACTTCTATAAAAGTGAATTATGAAAAACACTCGGTAGAATCTAGACTGGAGTTTTTCTCTGTGTTCACTTTCTAGAAGAGTACAGATGGGAACTACTAAAAAGCTATAAACACATTTAAATATGGGCAAACTATTAATTAAGCTTGTAAAAGAGCAAGATCAGCCCATAATGCACACGTATGCTGCATAGACTGAGAAAAAAACCAACAATAATACTCTTTATCAAATGCCTGCACTTGCCAAAGTAGAGGTCATTGTATGACTAACCAAGTATATTTTTAACATATATACAGAGAACAACAGATTACAAAACCTCTCAGAATAAAGTAAACTTCTGACAGCAGTTTGGTGTGCAGATGAAACCATTGTCAGAAGGCCCTGGGTGAGAAAGTATGGTTATAGTATGGAGATTCTGTTAGAACTCATGCCCTCCGAGATGGCCTTTGTTCACAGCTGACCTATGCACTGTCAGAATCACACCCGTGCCCCAGAGGCTGTCTCCTTGATATTTCTCGCTCATCCATAAAACAAAACACACATTCACACCTGTCACAGGAGCTTCTTCCTTGCTTATAGCAACATCCTCAATATCCACCCTTGCTGACAGAGGAGGAAACCAAGTGTCAGCACATATTTTGGTTGGCAGAGCCTAAACAGGTTGCTCACTGATGAATATGGAAATGCTGTTCCACAGGGAATGAAGGTATACAGTACACGTCCGTTCCATTTTTGGAATATCTTCTATCACTGCATGAAATTAAGGATGAAAATTCTCTCTGTGTGTATGTATGTTTTCATATGGAAAATATTAGGTACAGAAGTCTGATTTTAGCCATTATGTAGGGTACTTTCAATTGTCAGCCTCCTCAATTACCAAAGTTGACTTAACTCCATCTTAACTGTGCCTTTTGGCTCTTCTGAGAAGCAATTTTTTGGATACTACCATCTAATTATACTTCATTCAATAACTTGTGTCAAAATTCACTCTGCAACCCCTTCTTTTATCATTTACCATCATCCTTCCAAGCACTTCTATTTTTCCCTTTGTTCCTCAACAACAAAAAAACTCCCACATACTAATCATATATAGAAAAACAATTATCTAATGAATATTTGACTCAATGTACAAATGAAGACAGGGGCCAGTACTGGAACCCAACTCAGTTGAATCAGTGCAAATGAGATCAGTGAATTACAGCAAAGGGACTGGAAACAAGCAGCAGGAAAAGTGGAAGGAACTTTTTTTTACCAGTGCTTTTATTCCTAAAGCACCTCCCCTGTCTATTTCACTCAGAGTTGTGCTAAGAATATCTAATCTGGGACAGTAGTTACAATAGGCTCTAGCAAGGAGGTCCTACTAAATGATCTTCAGAGGTCCCTACCAACCCGTACCATTCTGTGATCAATAATGAATATTACATTCTGGCTATCTCGGATGTAGCTGATTGAAATGCTCAGAAAACAGCAAAGAGTTTGTCCCTTCACAGATGAGATGAGAACTGGGACTCCCAGGTGACACTGGGTTCGTGCTCACATACTGTAGATTCTTTCATTGGATGCCAGGTAGCACCTAGAACAGAAAACTCCTAACAGCTTGTATTATACACTCTGCATTTAAACTCTCTCAGCTAAGGTTAGATTTCTCTGTGGAATACACTGGATTTCACTCTTCTCCTGCATTACCCAGTAGGTATGACCAGGATCTTCAGTAGAAACCACTCCTCAGACAAGTTTCCCTTCATCTGAAGGAGAGAATACCCAGTTTTCCCCTAACAGATTCTTTTCACATACAACAGGAATTTTACACCATCTACTGTTTGGACCAAGTCTGATTGTGCAAGTCTTGCTCTGTTTACTGAACCCCTACTGTTTACCCACCAGGTAGCTTGTGCTAAATGCTTGTCCCAGTTTTTCAGAGTCCCACTCCCCATGGCTTTAAGGGTGGTTTTCAGCCAAACGTTGTTGCATTCAATCTTTCCTGAAGCTGGTGCATAGTAGGGTATGGGAAATAAATACTAGCAGCCTATGAAGGAGTGAAAGTAGCTTCTGAAGTGGTTGGAACTGAGTCACAATTGCTTTTAGCTCCTAGCTTGCCAGTTATAAGTTGGATGTTCAAAGGCAAAGGTTCATCACCGCATCATGCCACAGATGTAACCTGGTCTAAATGGATGGCTTTGATAACCCAACGAGCACGAATGGGTAATCTCAACTGACCTGGTCTGGTGGAAGTGATCATCAATTGGCAGGAAGACACAGACTGTACAAACCTCAAGAGGAGAAAATGACCCATGATGAGGAAGCTCCTCTTTATGGTGGTCTCTCTGACCAGGAAAATAACTATACTTTGTTCACAGATGGTTCCTGTTGTCTTGTTGGGAACAAGCAAAGATAGAAATCAGCAGTCAGAAGTCCTACCAGGAGAGTTACTGAAGCAAGAGATTGAGAAGGTGAATCCAGTCAGTTTACTGAGGTAAGAGCTGTCCAACTTGCTCCTGATGTGGCTGAATGTGAAATTTCCTGATTCTTTGCCTATACAATGACTTGTGGATGGTAGCAAATGCTCTATGGGGTTAGGTAAAAGACTGGGAAAAGAATGGTTGGCAGAGGAAAGGAAAGCCTATTTGGTGTGCAGGCAGGTGTGCAGGTATGGCAGGACATTGATGCACGGCTGGAGAGAATTCCAGTGAAGGTGCAGCACGTAGACGCACACATGCCTAAGAGCAGAGCCACCGAGGAACATCAACACAATCATCAGGCAGATCAAGCTGCCAAAATTTCTCAAGTTGATACCAACTCTGATCTTGACCTTGTTTGGAAACACCGAGGTGGGCTGTTCTTAGCTCGGTGGGCCCATGATTCATCTGGACGTCAAGGCAGAGATGCAGCCTACCAAAGGACATGTGGTAAGTCATTTGACTTATCCATGGATGCTATTACGCAAATCATACATGACTCTGACATTTGTGCTGCTATTAAGCAGGCTAAGCAAATCAAGCCCTTATGGCATGGTGAGAGGTGGTCAAAGTACAAGTATGGTGAAGCCTGGCAGATTGATTATATCACTTTACATCTTTCTCATTCTGGCAAGCAGTATGTGCTAACGATGGTAGAGGCAAGCTTTGGATGGCTGGAAACCTATCCAGTACCACAGAAATACATCACAGAATGGCTTCCTTGCCCCAGGCATTTCAGGATGCAAACAGCCCAGCAGCACACGCAGCATGTGCTATACCCACACTCAGGACATTAATTCTTGGCTCTCAGCAGTGCAGTACTGTTTCTTTTATGTACTCATTCATTTAGCCATCAAAGGTGAAGCAGGTGGAGTTTTTTCAGTGTTTATGCTGGTTTTTTTTCTGAATATATAGTTAGGTTAATTGACCTTCTATTTTAAGTTGTTGAGAAAAAGCAGCTCTGTGGCATCATTTGAAAAGCAGCAATGAAGCTTTAATTCATCTGCTTTTCATCCAGTGTTCTTTTCTGGCTTCCTTTCTCCTTCCTGCTACACAATGCAATATTATGATGAAAGCATTTAAAGTAATGACAACTATATTAAGAACAGATCACTTCAGGAAAAAAAAATTAACCATTTTTCTGTGTGTAGGCAAAAAGAACAGAAGTTTGTTTGGATTACGGAGGCCACACACACACTGCGCAACTGTCTTATGATCTTTGAAAATTATCTAATTGAGCCACAGCTGTAGACAATCACACATAGCTGTTACACTCCGGGCGCCTGTGACACCATTCCTTGCTCTCCACCCCCACACAGTTTTTCAGCTAGATTGCTAAAACAGGAATATTACAGGATATTTAAAACTATGGCAAAAGATATGCGCTTAGATATCAGCGTCGAGATGGTAGTCCATCAAGGCTTCCTGTGTGTGCTCCACAGAGGAACAGAGATAGGCTTTTTCAGAAGCAGTCAGATAAGTTAGGATTGAATGTGTATGATTTAAATCCCTCTTTGCTAAGCCCTTTCCTCCTTTCCATTGACAACTCAAGGGAAACTGAGCATATAATGTACACACAGTCGTTACCGTATTAAAGCTAGGATCACGTGTAGGCAAGCAGTTAATATTAAGTACACGGGTAGCCACTGAAGCATTTTAAATGCTTTAAAGCATGTCTAAGCATCTTGTTACGTTACAGCCAGTGAACCAAATTCAGGCACTAAGAGTCTTGCAAGTTATTTAGTCCCCTATGGAGTTTGGGGAACACAGCAGTAACACAGACTTCTGCTTCTCTCTGTTCAGCTCAAAAATAAGATTGTAATGTCTGATCTCAGGCCAACAGAAGCAGATGGGAAATTTATATGTTGAAGTAGACTTCTTATGGAGCAAAATGGCCAAAGAAAGTATGACAGCTATCAAAGACATTATAAAGATTTAAAAAAAGACATAATAATAAAAGAGAGAGAATTATAGAGTGAGAGAGAGAGAGAAAAATCTGAGATTTGGAAAAATTATCTTCAAGTTAGAATATTGTGGGAAATATTTATAGCTATTTAGTACTGTATTAGAAAGAGGATGCAGGCTAACAACCGGTGGACTAGTGTTGAATTGCAACTCAGACTAACCAGACCCCATCTTGAATATAAATAACTAAAGAGAATATGAGCCATTGCCTCCATGTAACAGAATTATCTCTCTCTGCTATGGAATGACTGATTCTAGATTTTTGCAAGAGGTGAGGTGTGATAAAAGTTTTCAAAATGTGGTTTTGAAAATGAATTAGAAAAAATATATATAGAGAATTCTCCTGTTATTACTATTTTATGCCTATAAATTGTCAGATACGTGCTCTATCACACACACACAAATATAAATCAAGGCATAAAACACTTTCTTGCATCATGCAATCTAATGAGTCTTTAAAGTAAGAATCAATCTGTTTGAATAGGAGATAGCAGATGTATATTCACTAAGATGAAAGATTTTTCTGTCATCAGTGCATAGAAGATTTATACTTGTAATTCCTTCTAGAGGATGGGGAGGAAATATTCATGAACAGAAGGCACGATGCTGTATGGTCTAATGCTGAAATCCAAGAATTCCTGTGCTCATCCAGGCATTCCTGCAAGATTTGGAGACTTATTTTGCCATTTGTGTCCCTTGGTCTTCTCAGCTGTAAATCTGGTGCACTTCAATGGTTTTATGAGGAGAGCTAATTAAATTTCAATGTATAGAATGTATAAGATAAGGAGCTAAAGAATGGCATTTTATTCTTATAATCACCTGGGATTCAGACTGCCAGGAAAGAAATGTGGAATATACATGAGTGTGTTAGGTACATGCAGGCATCCTGATGTACCTGTAATGATACATATTTTGCATCACTTAGAATCATAGCATAGTTTGAGTTGGAAAGCACCTTTAAATGTCATGTAATCCAACTCTCTTGCAGTGAACAGGAACATCTTCATCCAGATCAAGTTGTTCAGAGACCAGTCTAACCTGACCTTGAATGTTTGCAGTGATTGGGCTACTGGTCCCTCTTCAGGCAACCTGTGCCAGTGTTTCCCTGTAAAAAATGTCATCTTTATACTTAGTCTAAATCTCCCCTCTTTTAATTTAAAGCCTTCACCCTTTGTCCTGTCACAGCAGGCTCTGTTAGACAGTCTGTCCCTCTCTTTCTCTTAAGCCCTTTCTAAGTGCTGGAAGGCTGCTTTAAGGTTTCCCTGGAGCCTTCTCTTCTCCAGGATGAACAGCCTCAACTCCCTCAGCCTTTCCTCACAGGAGAGGTTTCCTGATCTCTGACAGTTTTTCAGACCCACTCCAACAGGATCACATCCTTCTTGTATTGAGGACTCCAGAGCTGGAAATAACAATCTAGGTGAGGTCTCGCCAGAGTGGAGTAGATGGGCAGAATCACCTCACGTGCCCATGCAGGACATACATGTTTTAATGCAGTCCAGGATGCAGTTTGGCTTCATGGCTGTGGGTGCACATTGTGGACTCACGCCCACCTTTTCATCCACCAGTATCCCCCAGTCCTCCTTTGCAGGGCTGCTCTCAATCCTATCATCCTCCAGCCTGTATTGATACTGAGGATTGCTTCAAACCATGTGCAGACACTTGCAGTTGGCCTTGTTGAACCTCATGAGTTTCACAGAGGCCCTCTTCTCCAGCTCGTCCAGGTCCCTCTGATTGACATCCTCTCCCTCAGGTATGTCAGCCACACCACTCAGTTTGGTGTCACAGGCAAACATTTGTCAGTCTCGCTAGTGAACATGCTAAACAGCGCTGGTCCCAGTATGTCTGCCTGAGTGACACCACTCACCATCGATCTCTGACTGGACATGAAGCCATTGAACACTGTCCTCTAGGTGTGACCATCTACTAATTTATTATCCACTGAACAGTCTGTTCATCAAATCCATACCCAATTTAAAGCGGATGTTGTGAGGGATTGAGTCAAAGGCTTTACCCAAGTCCAGGTAGACAACATCTGTAACTCTTCCCATGTCCACTGATGTAGTTGCCTCACTAGGGGTCAGGCAGGACTTGCCCTTGATGAAGCCATACTGACTGTCTCAAATCACCCCCCTGACATCTGTATGCCTTAACATAGCTTCTAGAAGGATCTACTCCGTGACATTCCCAGTCACAGAGGTGAGGCTGACAGGTCAGTAGTTCCTAGGGTCTTCCTTTGTGCCCTTTTGGAAATTGAGCGCAGTCTCCCTTTCTCCAGTCACTGTAAACTTCACCTGACTTCCATGATGATTTAAATATCATGAAGCAAGATATTATAGTGGATGGTCTCATCCATTTCTTATTCGTTGTAAAGTGCAGAAGTGAATTTATAATAAAAAACAATATGTTAACAAGTAATAATATGAAAAAGAAATAGTATGGGTTGGAAGGGACCTCCAAAAGTCATCTAGTCCAGCCCCCTCTGCAGGAAGCAAGGGCATTGTCAACTAGATCAGGTTGCTCAGAGCCCTGTCAAGCCTCACCTTGAGTATCTCCAGGGATGGGGCCCCAACCGCCTCCCTGTGCAGTCTGTTCCAGTGTTCAACTACTGTTGGGCTGCTATACGTTGGGTGTAGGGTAATTACATAACATAAGGCTTGTCTTGATTTCTTGTTGATGTTGTTGTGACTTTATATGAAATATGAGAGGCTATATCATACACCTCATGTGAGAACCAGAGCTGAATGTCTCTTTTTTTTCCCAGGGAGAGTTAAATCTGACTAAAAGGCTTTCTAGCCCCTGGGACTATAAGGTAGTCTAGATTGAAGCTCCCTTCACTTCACATTGAACAAATCACCTTCCACTGGGAGTTTCACATTTGATTTCATTGAGGTCAGGATTTCAACTCAGTGTCTAAGTAAGTCACTATCAAAAAAATAAAAGACTCTGGGTGGGAAGCAATTTCTTTGTTTGTAATATGTGGATGTGTAGTGTTTTGCAGAAAAATGCTCCTATTGCTCATCTTTCAGCAACAAAATGAGACACAAGCAGAATCTTGCACTTAAAGTGAAGGAAAGCCTGTCATTCTACAAATATTTGCATCTTCAGAATGTACAAAAAGTCACAACTAATTCCAGATCAATAACCTTGATGTAGATTTTTGACAAGTAATTGCCCTCCCCACAACCCTTTGCTTCAAACTCTCTCACACACACATCCCGCCACATTTTAGAATTTGAAATTAAAAAGCATAAATTTTATGTTGTAGCTTGGAGCTAATTTTTTTTTTCTGTCTCTGAATGTTCTTTTAGAACCACAGCCAGCCAAAACTAATTCAGCACAGTCTGGCTGAAGTGCTTGGAGCAGTCTGTCTAAATAACACAGGCCTTCTTAATTTACCAAACGCTCACATTGCCTCCAATTAGGATGAAAGTGACTGTACCATTGAAGAAAAAAAGCAACTCGACTCTTCCAAGCAGCAGCTGAGAGAGTATGAAACCTTTCACACATCAGGCTTTCAGACTCAGGTCAGCCCCATACCTTTGACCTTCTCAAAGGTCTAACAAAAATCTAGCAGGAACAGGAAATCTTCCCTGTTTGGACAGCTGCTGGATATCATATGCTACATCTGTCCTTGTGGAGACCAAGCTTTTTATTACCTATCAAAGTCACAAGCCAGGTCATTAGAGTGGACTGACACTTCACAGTCCTTCTTGGGTCATCTTGCTGAGCAAACCAGAAAACACCTGAACTCTCCCATACCCTGCTTGAGCTATCATTTGCTCTTCAAGAAATGAACAGTGGCAGAGATTTCATAGGAATGCACAGGGAAAAAAAGCCACAAAAAGCTCAGTATCACAGAGATCTAAAGATGGTTGAGGCAAGAGGATGGATGAGGCACTTGGTGCCATGGTCTAGTTGACTGGATAGGGCTGGGCGATAGGTTGGACTGGATGATGTTGGAGGTCTCTTCCAACCTGGTTGATTCTGTTCTATTCTAGGAGACTTTCTGGACTGGTGTTAGCACTTAGGGATTTGCTCGGATGTGTGATTCCCTTTTCACACTTCTAACAACAATCTGTGGAATTTCACTTTGAGATCTAGGGTGCTGGAACACAGTAGTTATACACAGACAGGAGGTACTAGAATGATGTTTGCTTATGCTTGTCAGTTATAGCTACACCCGCAATGGTGCACTGGATGACTGAAGGAAGGGTATGCAAATACAGAATTAGAGTCTGTAGCATAAGCTGAATCCACCACCAGGGAAAAAAGTTGCATTTTCTAGCTTTGGTATAATTGACTTGCAACATTAATCCTATAACTATGTCATTTTATTTTGTGCAAGCTAGGTAATAAAAAATTTGTTGTAAGGAGACACTTTACACTTGTAATCAAAGTGAAAGTATTTTGCTAATAAGTTATAGCTGTTATGTAGCAAAAAATCTGAGGTGGCCCATGTAAGTTAATAAGAGTGGAACAAAGACATTTAGAAATAAATACAATTTTATTTTATGTTATTTTACTCTTAATATTCAGAAGGGTTTAGCTTAAGTGCGAGAGAAACACTTCACTGGCATTTATTAACCTGATTTGATTTCCCTTCTACTAAATCTAATTTTATATAATTGGAGAAGAGCAAATAGATCTTAGAGGATTAAAACCTCAAAATAATACTGAAAAACCCCATGAAATTTGTATGAGTAATCACATTATTCTTTAATAATATGGCTTTTAAGTGGGCTGGTAGACTTAAAGATATGCATTCAAAATACTAGAGTCCGGCTTCTGGTACCAAGTTGTTCACAGGGGTTTGGGTTGTTTGAATTTTGGCTTTGTGTTGTTGATGTGGTGAATTAGTTTGGGGTTTTCTGGGGGATTTTTTTTTTTTTGGAGAGAGAAGTTGGTTTTGTTTGGGTTTATTTTATATTTTCTGTGGGTTTGGGGGTTTGTTTGATTGTTTGGGTTTGTTTGTTTTTTAATTTGATTTGCTTTCAAAGGCCTGAAAAGAATTGAAACAAAATTCTGTCTATCAGGGAAGCCACAAAAATAGATATTTTATGGTGATAATAATGCATGAAAATAATGAGGGGGTATTATTTTGTGTTTGTTCTCGAGAGGAATTCCATCAACAGACATTTCTGTGCTCTATCAGATGCTTCTACTTCCTCTCTCACATGCTTCCATGGAACTATTAGGCTGGAATGAAAATGGAGAAGAGAAAGGATGTAATTTAAATCTTCACAAGAGAGTCAATTTAAAATATGGGAAGTTCACAAATCAATAGTATTAAAACAGTTATTGAATTTAAATATTAATAAGATGGGAGGAATTGATGGACTGGAACTAGAACTACTTAAAGTGGAGCACACTATATAGCTAAACCATTAGCTTGAAATAGGAAATCTAATTTTCCTACAACTAATATACCTAAAAATTGGAAATACACTGCTGTGACTCTGATTCACAAAAGTGGGCATTAACATCTCTACTATTACACTTAACTCAGTAAGTGCCACATACAATTTATCTCTTCTTGATTACACAGTGGTAGACACCAATAGTAGACACAAAAGGATCTCAGAATAATCTCCTGTCTATGAATGACACATCCTAAATGCATATACCAAATTTAAATGAGGAGCATGGCTCTGTACTACTGAAATCAAGTTGGCTATAGAGTGAAATTCCTCTGACAAGCTATGTTACTGTGCCAGAAAATATTTTTCTCATCATTTCTTTCAGTAGAATTGCAAAAAGCTTCATGTCACTGCACTGTGCCACTAAAGAGCACTATTTCATAACGATTTCTGTGGAGCAGCACTTAGATTTTTACAGTGACAATGAACCAGATAAGAAGGCATTTAGCAGAGAAACTTCACAGAGATGTCTGTTTTCTATAATTTAGTTCCATGACTTTGGATTCCCTAGGGGTTTGGTTTGGTTTTGTGTCTTGTTGTGGATTTTAGTTGTTGGTAGTGGTAGAGATAGTTTTATTTTCCTTAAAAGAACAAAGTGTAGAATACTGTTTCACCTTCTTTCACAGTGGTATTATACATTATTTTTCAGCACACAACCAAAAAGTAGTTTTTCATAACATGAAACAGGTCATTATTTGACCATTAAATATATTTCTATGCACCACACTGTTAGCCTGGAATATGCACTGAGATTTGCACTGAGAACTGCTGTGCAGGATTTATTCTGCTTGATCTTGCAGTAGCTTATTATGAGCACGAGAATGCATGCAATGCCACCCCTACCTAAGCATTTGAATCTCTGGCCTGAGAATGTGTCTCACTCCTGAGGACTTTCATGACCTTAACTTACATCTGGATGAGGAAAACAGATATTCCTCAGAATGAGTCACTCATGTGTGTAGAGAATGTGATAAAATTGCTTGTCTGCTTTTTCTTTGTTTTCTTGGGGTATTTCCCTCTTGAATCTACTGACCATAGGCAAAATGAAATACTGCATGAAACACTTCCCATGGATCAGAGAAACATTGCTGCTCCTTTGAACTTGCCTACAAGGCTACAATTTCACCTGAAATCATACAGTCCTGTGTTTACTCATAGCAGGGCAGAGACAGTTGCCTTCCTGTTAAAGCAGAGCTCATGAGAGTCAAAGCAGTGTCTTGCCTTTGCTCAGTACTGGGAAAGGCAGCGTTCTTGGTCCTGTTTGGCTTTATTATTCTGTGAAGCACAAGGTCTAGTGAAAGGCTTTGGTGAAGTCTACACCAAAGATGGAGTTTTAGCTATGCTAAAGTGCTGGAAATTCAGCTCTTCTTTTACCATTAGATCTACAAAATGTCTTTGCTTTTCTGGAAGCACATATTTGATACTGAGGAAGGACAGACAAGTTTAAAACTGCATGGCTGATAGGTTCAACGCTGTGAACTTCTGTTTTACTCTGTGCTTGTATCCTTCTGTGAACATTCCTCTTTAATTTTCCATCATGACTCATTGAGTCCTGTTGCTATTTGCAATCTGAAGACATAAACTCCCTGGTGTGCCTAAATCTATGCTGTTTAAATTTTGTTACTTTTTGCATTGTAAGACAGCCACACAATTTTCCTCATTAATGCTTTTGATGTTTGCATCATCATCAGATTTTCTTTGGGGTTTGGTTTGGGGGTTATGTCTGTGTTTTAATGTGGATGTATTTCCATTTTTTCTATATGTGAGGAGATAAAGTGAGAAAAATGTGTGAAGTAATCCAAAATATAGTCAGAATGAATACTTCTATCATTTGACTATAAAATAATGCAGCAGATGATAAGATTAATATTAATCACTCTACAACTAGAACAGCCTACACTCATAAATAAACCACTTTGAAAGACAAATGAAATGCAGTAAACACACAGACTATGATGGAATTTTTTTCATCAAATGACTAGAATAGATGGAGTGTTTTCAGAAGGTAGGAAAGTATGGAAGTAAAACCAAGCTGAGTTAGAAGTAGGGAAGCAAAATCAAGTTGAGTTAGCAGACTAGAAAATCATTCAAAGTATTCAGGAACATTGACAATGGTCAAAAAAATTCTCTACTAGTTTCTTTTTTTTTTAAAGTACTGTTGGATATAAAATGCCACTTGTGGCTCCTGCACAGCTCTCAGAGAATTAATTTACAAAGGTTGTCCGGAATGATTATTCCAAAACTGATATTCAGTTAGGCAGTCCCTTGGGAGGGGTAGTAAATGTGCTTCGGTCTTACAAGGTCCACTGATAAACTGGCCTGTTGCCTTTAGGAGATAGCAAGAAATAAGAAGAGAACTGAAAACACAATTAGATGTGCATTAGGAGAAATAAAATATGACAATTTTACATCCTAGCACTGTAGAAGTAGGAATAACAAAAGCGGAGGGGAACAAGACGGTAATACTGAGTGAAAGTGCATGTGATATTTTTCACCCTAGACTTCTCTGATTTTACACCGGTTAGTTGATCTTGGCTGGTGCCCACTAAGCTGTTCTGTCACTTCCCATCTCAGCAAGGCAAGGGAGTGAGAAAATAAGATGAAAAGAAATCAGTCAGGTCAGGCAGTTTAAAAAACAAAGCCTGCACACAGAAGTGAAGAAAAACAGAAGATTTACTCTCTACTTCCCATCAGCAGGTGATGTCCAGTCACTTCCCAGGAAACAGGCTTTCCGTGTGTGTAATGGTTGCTCTGAAAAACAAACATCATAATAGCAAATGCTTCAACTGCCTTCTTTTCTTTAGCTTTTATTGGTAAGCAGATGTTGTATAGTATGTAATATCCCTTTGGTCATTTGGGTCAGATGTTGTGGCTACATGCCCTCTTAAGATCTTGCCCATCACCAGCCTGCTGGTTGTAGAGACAGCCTCGATGCTGTGGGAGCACTGCTCAGCAGTAGCCAAAACACTGGCATGCCATCAATACCTTTCTAGCTACCAATACAAAGCACAGAACTGAGGGCTGCTATGGAGGAAACTAACTCTATCCCTACCAGATTCAACACATCTTTTGTACTTGATGAATGTTGATTTTTCTGCGCTGTGGAATTAGGAGCTATGTAACTTCAGAGTGAATGATTGGAAAGCTCTCCTTGTTGAAAAGGGAAGTGCATCCATTGGACCTGGGAATCAGAAATCTCTTGCTTTCCAGTTATGTCAGTCAAGAAAGAAGCATGTTTCACAAAGTCTGGTTTAATCTCAAGTTAAGGATTGGTATCTAGTCTCTCAGCAATAGACACACTTCACTTCTTAGGGTAACATACCGTGGCAAGAAAGAATCTAAGCATTTATAATTTGCAAGCATGGTGATAATGTGAGACTTAAATACCAAAGGACAAATCAGCAAACAGAAAATATAAGCAAGTACTCTCAGTTGTGGTTGCTGAGATGAGCCAAATCATGACAGCTCTGTGAGGATGGGGAATGATTCCTCATGAGAGAAAACAGAAGCACAAAAGTAGCAACTGGAGCATGGTTGTGACTCTTGGGATTTGCACTAGGCAAAATGACACACGCATACAGATACACAGAAAGTGCCCTGCTGTAGCAGAAGACAGCTCCCTCCTAATATGGTCCTCTGGGTCCAGCTGTATCAGTCTTGTTATGTAACTGATTAAATGGAGCCATACATTAATTGCACCTCTCACATGTTTAACGTTATCTGTGGAAGCATGGTTGTTACAAGTGTGAGTGCATCTGTTAAAACCTTCAGCAAAAACCTAATCAACTTATATAAGAATCACTACAGTAACTACAGGGTAAAGTTTTATTTACTTGAGCTGTGGACTTTCATACTTTTAATGTCTCAAGTCTTTGGTGCAACCCACATGACAACTCAGATGACAGTCATGCCATATGAGTCAGCCAGGCAAGAGTATGCCTCTGGTACCTGAATGATTTTAATTGCAATAGAGACTCTGTAATGAGCCCTGTTGATCTTTGTTGTTTCGTCTGCAGCAGAGTGATTAGTGACATGGGTAGGGTTAGACCATGTAGCAAAAAGTAATTAATTTTGTTTTCCAGTTGCAGTGAATTTTAACCTTAACATCAGAGAGAACGTCTGTGTCGCTGCTGATGCATGCAATGGTAATGAAGGGTAAAGAGAAGCTGGTGGGGAGGGAAGGAATTAATGACAAAATCAGTGTTACAGAAAACCAGATCAGGCAGACTGTAGGCATTTCAGTCCTGTGTCTTACTTCATAGTATTGATTATTTGCAATCAGCAAGACAAAAAAGGTGAAAATCAGTTGAATAGGGAATAGGTTATTTATCATGTTAGTAAAGAATTCTTCTATTTCCTTTTCCAGATTTCCTTTATTATAACAACTTTCTTTGTTTATTTATAAGAGGCTGAAGATTTCTGCATTGCAGCATAATTGGTTCTGGCTGCTAGCCACCTGACAAAGTTAATTATTGATTGTCTGTGCATTGGTCCTGTGAGACAATCCAATGTCTATACAAATTAGTTAGAGGCTGTTGTCTCAAGAAATAGTGAGAATAAATCCTTTATACCTTCCTAAACAGAACTGTGATAGATTATTGCTTTTTGAGGCAAAGGGCAAAGTATTAACTACTATTCATGAATGACAAGACTTCTTCACTGCTGAGCTCAATTTAAATCAAAAGGTACTGGGACTAAGGAAGTGAATTCACAGACGTCTCTGGATAATACTAATTATTTTCAAACCCAACCCATTTTAATAAATCACTGATGTTAAATGTATTATTTCAGCTTTTTAAGGAGTAGGATTATTGTATTCCTGCTATTTAATTTCAAAATGCAGCCTTCTCACTACATGTTAAAATGATAGAATAGAATAGAATAGAGTAGAATCAACCAGGTTGGAAGAGACCTACAAGATCATCCAGTCCAACCTAGCACACAGCCCTATCCAGCCAACTAGACCATGGCACTAAGTGCCTCATCCAGTCTTTTCTTGAACACCCCCAGGGACAGTGACTCCACCACCTCCCTGGGCAGCCCATTCCAATGCCAATCACTCTCTCTGTGAAGAACTTCCTCCTAACATCCAGCCTGTACTTCCTCCAGCACAACTTGAGGCTGTGTCCCCTTGTTCTGTTGCTGGTTGCGTGGGAGAAGAGACCAACCCCCACCTGGCTACAGCCTACCTTCAGGTAGTTGTAGACAGCAATGAGGTCCCCCCTGAGCCTCCTCTTCTCCAGGCTAAACAACCCCAGCTCCCTCAGCCTCTCCTCATAGGGTTTGTGTTAATGTATTTGTAACTATAAAAACTAGCCAAACACAGTTCACTTTATCTACTTTGAAAGTAGATAAAAGCTTCCATAGGATGAACAACATCCAGAGATTACCACATTAGGGTACAGAAGCACAGAGCTCAATACTTGTTTGGCTAGTCTTTAATTAAAAACATTTTAAAACACTTCTGGTTTCTGAATTAATTTACCCGTGGTGAATCATATGACATGAATGAAGTAACAGAGACAAACTCTTAGACTTGGTGGTGAGGCAAACTTTAAAGAGGTGGGGAAATCTTTGTTTAGCAAGGCCTGTTGACACATCATTTTGCTCTGCCTGCAGAAGTTTCTGTTCTCACTGCCCTACCAGCTCTTTGTCACCATCCCTTTACACATAGGTTACCGCCAGTGGAAATCAGCAACTCCTCAGAACCTTCCCATCTAAGCTTCAGTTCAAATCACGCTAGGAAGTTTTAAATGCTGATCTTTATTAGGGGATATATAGGACTAAAAGTGGTTAGGGAGTGTTCACACAAGATGCTCAGCTGGCAAGAAGGTAGTACAGGCTACTGGAGGCAGGCTGGAACAAAAGAGTACTTTTTGCCTGCACAGCTGCAGTTAGAGGGGGATGTGTGAACAGGCCTTAGGGCTCCACAGCTGCTTCCCAGAACTGTAGTAGGCTGGTCTACTAATGCAGATAGATGCCATTGCACAAGAGAAACAGTGGGTGAGAAAGCAATAATGTGTCTAGCAGGACATCCTTTGATCCTCCCTCTCCCTGATTCCCAGTAAATTCTTAAGTACCCCCTGAGCAGGGACTTTATGTTAGATCCATTGTGCAGGGACCATGCAGCAGTTCAGAAGTCAAGGCAGAGTTTATGAACTGTGTATGAAAAAGATACAAACGTAGGAAAGCATTTTCTTGTTGAAGAACAAAATTGCCGAGGTGCAAATCTTCATGAGTTTCTCACAGATACTCTAGATACAACAAATACAGTTGTTGTTCATCTCCATTGTAAGAAACATGTCTCACGCTTTACAGATAGAAACCCAAAAACCAGATCACAAACTTTGACAGAAAATACTTAAGAAAAATTACCACAACTAATTACTTTAAATTTGCACAATCCCTGCTCCCTCCCCAACCTCCTCTTTTTAAAGGATCTTATCATTTTAGATGGATAGAAACTATGGGCATGGAGGAACCAGATGAGGTCCTGGTGGATAACAAGTTAACCATGGCACAGCAATGTGCCCTTGTGGCCAAGAGGGCAAATGGAATCCCAGAGTGTATTGGGAGATCAAGGGAGGTTCTCCTCCTCCTCTACTCTGCCCTGGTGAGACCTCATCTTGAGTACTGTGTTCAGTTTTAGGCTCCCCAGTTTATAAGGGACAGGGATCTGCTGGAGAGGGTCCAGTGGAGGACTACGAGGATGATTAGGGGACTGGAGGGCATGGCTTATGAGGAGAGGCTGAATGACCTGGGGCTTTTTAGTCTGGAGAAAAGAAGACTGAGAGGGGATTTGATAAATGTTTATAAGTATCTGAAGGCTGTCAGGAGTGGGGGGACAGGCTCTGCTCACTTGCTCCCTGGGATAGAACAAGGAGCAATGGATGTAAGTTGCAGAAAAAGAGGTTCCACCTCAACACAAGGGGGAACTTCTTTACTGTAAGGGTCACAGAGCACTGGAACAGGCCCCCCAGTGGGACCATGGAATTTCCTTCTGGATGTGTTGCTCTGTGAGCTGTGTTAGGTGGTATTGTCCTGCTCTGGCAGGGGAGTTTGACTCGATGATCTCTTTGGGTCCCTTCCAGCCCTGACCATCCTATGATCCTATGACATTTCAGCATTTAGGCTTTGCAATATAGCCATAACAATAAAAAAAGCAACCCTAACTGATTTTCTGCCTAAGTTTAAGCTGAAAATAGATTCTCAACTAATGGAATTCCCAGAATGCCCATTATGTTGAGCAGCAGTAAATTTTTCAGAGGAAAAAAAGTGTACAACTCACCTCTGGTCTCCCTTCATTTGTGCCTGTCTGGGTATGTTTAGTGAAATCGAGGAAACTGCGCTGAGATAAAACGAGAAGAAAATCAACTCTTCTGGAGACATGTGATAAAATCCCATCTCATATATTCTTGGCAAGAAAATTTAACCAGTGAGCTCTTAATTAAGGAATCTTGTTATGCTCTGAAGAAAAATTCTTCCCATTTTCTTCAGATTCGTTCTTTCTGAGCATGATGAAACCGTTTCACATCTCATATGGCATTTATGGAGACTTGTCAAGCTGTACAGATTCTTCACATTTTCGTGGCTGGAAAAAGCACACTTAGAGGAACTTTAATACTCTCAGCAAAATTATTCCTTGTCTTTTCTTCAGCCATTATTGAATGACATGTCAGTGTCATCGCTGAGTGCGCTTCAGCTTTCTAGTCTAAAGAATTAGCTGTGATCATTTTAGCATAAATTAAAAGCTCTTGAAATCACATCTTTTCAAATAAGATATATTTATTTATGTAAGGGCATTTTCTAATATCAGGAACCTTCATTGAGTGAAGGATGTCCTGGGATTCATCAGGAAGAGTGTGGCAAGGACATTGAGGGAGGTTCTCCATTGTAATCTGGAGTACTCTGTCCAGTTCTGGGCTTCCTGGTTCAAGATGGACGGGGAACAGTTCGAGAGTATGCAACAAAGGGCTGCAAAGACAATGAGGGGACTATAACAACTCTTACAAAGAAAGGCAAGGGACATAGGGCTTTTTATTCTGGAGAAGACCAAAGAGAGATCAGTATTTAAAATACTTAAAGTGTGTGCATCAGGGGAATGGGGCCAGTCTTTTTTCAGTGGTGTCCAGTGACAGTATGAGAGATAATGGGCACAATATAGGAAGTTCCATCTGAACATGAAGATAAACTTCTTTATGTTGAGGGTGGTGGAGCACTGGAACAGATGTGGTGGAGCTTCCTTCTCTGCAGTTGGTCATAGTCTCTCTGGACACTGTTCTGTGCAGCCTGCTCTAGGTTAACCTACTGTGGCAGGGAAGTTGTACTAGATAAGGTCTCTTACTAACCCTGTTATTCTGTGAGTGCTGCTGGTGTTGCTCATATACTCTGCTGTCAGTCAGTGACTACACTCAGTTAGTTACCTTGAATACTCACCACAGCTGTCACGGCCATGGCATGGCCTATTAGGGAGTAGTCACTGTTAGAGTAAATAGGTAGAAATGCAGATCATATAGGTGCTAACTACTATCAATTACTGTGTTTTATAAGATTGAAATAAGTGAAAACTACTTTTCTGAATATGTAAGTGCTGTTACAGTCCTTAAAGTGAAAGTGCTTTTCTTTCTTCAAACTTTTTTGAACTTTTAGTGAATGTATTGATCCATTCAAGTATAGTCTACAGGTAGAGATCTTTTCACAAGGCAGGTTCAAATTGGAAAGAAAAAAAAAAAACAAATTAGGTCATAAAATTATTAGTTCAGTGAAATATCACACAAGACCTAAGAGCTGATATTATTGCCCCCAAAATCTTATGCTTTGTTGTGAGCTGAGTTTTGCATGAGCTTTCTTAATAATTTAGTTTCACTCAAATAATGTTAAAATAGATTTTCTGTTAGTAGTGAGCACTGAAGTTTTACATGGGGCAGCTAGTAAATCCAGTCCAGGGCATTTTACTTTGACTTGGTAAAACATAGGCATTACACTTCAAGTAAAGCAGAGGGATTAATATGGTGATAAATGAAGCCTTTTACAGGGTATCTCCTTTTCTGAACAGCATGATTAAAAGATGTGATTATTGAAAGCTGCAGAAATTACTGCATTGAATTAACCTTATGGTGATGCTCTAATTAAAAGTCTTTATAAAAAAATAAATCTTAAACACAACATAGTTTACCTAAAACCCTGTTCTGCTTAATTTTTGTTCGTGTGCAAAATTACATTGCTACGTTACCACAATTAGTTCAAAACTTTTTCACTTGCAAAAGGAAATCAATACAAAGCAGAGCAACTCAGGTTAATATTTGTATGTGACATGCTTTATTTGATCTGAAATGGGTTTTTTTTTAAGTGTAAATGAATTAGATTCATTCATTCAGCCTCTGTGGGAATTTAACATCTAAATCCTTTTGGCTTCTTTAGAAAACCTACTTAATACTCATTGCATGATTACTTCACATGGCTATGAATGCATAATATCTTGACCAAATGCCACTGGAAATACAACTGATTGAAAATAAAGAGCTTCTGTACAATAAAATGTATTTTGTGCAGAGAATATTGCTTGCTTTCTCTGTGGAATCAGTTGTACTGGAAGTTCACTGTAAAAGATATATGTAATATCAGATGATGAAAAAAAATCATCTTTGGGTAAAAACTGTTTTGTGATGGACATATCCCTTGTCCTCAAAATTGAGTTTAACTGGATTTTAAATAGTATATGGCCTCTTATCACCTAAGAGAAATGGAATGGGTCAGGAAACATGGCTTTTATTCACAGATTGGAGTGGGAAAACTCTTATGTAAATGTAAGGTGGGTTGAGTTACAGAGTGAAAGGAGTTGCAAGGGACCTTTGGAGATCATCTACTCCAACCCCTGTCTTACGCAGCCTGCTTGTGTTATCATCTGTTCACTGTAGACAGTTCCATTAGTGAATAAACAATGACTGTAAATTAGAGAATGGAATTAAGACATCACAAAGTTTCTTTAATCTAGTTAATTAATTTTTAGATTTTTTTAAAAACCTTTGTGATTTATCAGTTAACTTTGGCTTGCTGAATGTAACAGAAAAAAAGAAGGTATAAAAAAGATCAGTGGCGCTCGCAACCTTAAGAGTTCTGTTAATTTTCCTTATGGAAGATGTCTTTAAGAAGAAGTCCTCACATATCACCTAAAGGAAATTCCAAGATTAGCACAGAAATCAAATTTACTATACACAGATAACTTTCAAATTTCAGATCATTTTTTTGCCCTGAAAGCCATGGGAAATACTCTGCCATTTTGCTCTGTTACGTAAAATAAATCAAACAATAAAGGACAAAGGTAGAGCTGTTAAATGGACTTTTCAATGTAAAAATACCTTGAGAAAAGAGATAGATCCTGCTTACTCTAGCAAAGATAAAATTTGGAGTAAAGATGACAGGATTGTGGCCAGAATTTGTCTGATACAAAAAAACAAAGGGTGCCTGGGGTGTTCTGTATGTATCATTGGAGAAAATGTTAACATTCAAATGGAAATGTTAACACTAAAATGGGAAAGAAGGAAAGAAAGGAAGGAGGAAGGAAGGAAGAGTAGACATTTTAATGGGCTGGTGGATTACACAATGTGCACACTTGAGTAAGACTGCAATATCCTTCTGTGATCAGGACTTGAAAAAATTAAGGTAGTTGAAAATCTTGTCTTAACCCTATCCATCAGTTTTGGATTGTGGCAGCCATTCCATGATTTGATACTGTAAGGACAAGCGGTTATCGTGGTATAGATTTATACAGATTCTGTCTCAGTGTTGAGAAACACTGAAAAGAGAAAACAAACAAAGTAAGTGATTTTAGAACGGCTTTTTAAACAAAATGTACACAAATCTCTTTTCTGCCACTTATGAAAAGCAATCCACAATCTGAAAATTTGTGGCAGATCGTATGTAGCCTAGGAAGACATAGAGCAGAACAGCTTTAGTAGGTATTTATGCATAGGTATAAGCTCTTTAGCTCAAGTTTTCACAGAATCACAGAATGGTTTAGGTTGGAAGGGACCTTAAAGATCACCTAGTTCTAAACCCCCCCCACCATAGGTTTGGTCACTTACCACTAGAACATGTCACTCAAGGCCTTGTCTAACCTAGGTTTGAACACCTCCAGGGAGGGAGCATCCACAACCTCCCTAGGCTGTTGTTGTGTTTATAATAATGTGACCATCTGGAGAGTTTTGATGCCTGCTTGGAAGTTATTATGATGTCCTCTTACTTCAATAAGACAATGAATAATTCAGGTGGATCACTATGCATGGACGAATCTGGGGACAACGACTGTTGTGTTGTTGTGTGTTAGGGCAGCTGAGCATGTGAGGATGGCTGGAAGGGTTTTCCCTTGCCCCTTCTGGCAGGCACCTGCATCCGTTCTCCCTTCCTGCTTGGTTCATCTCCCTCTGGTAAGGGGTTGATGATGCTCAGCAGTAAAGCTGCCAGCAACTGTAAAGTGAAGACTGAGTTCTCTGCAAAGAAAGAGTCTGAGGAACAGCCAAAATGGAAAAACCACTGGAGGAACTGAAAAAGCATATGCAGCCAAGCTTTGGCAGTGTAATCAGGGTGCCATGTTCACAGGAGTGCAGATTTGTGCAGGGTTAGGGTTAATTTTTTTGAGGCTGTGCTGGCTCTTCATTACAGTCTCCTCAATACAAATGCAAATATTAAATCTCAGTAAATAACTGTAGCAGTCGCAACCACTCCTCAGGCAGGACAGACCTCAAGGTGAGGCTTGTGAGGAGGTGATCTTTATCACCTTTTTATCTCTGGTGGCCCCTGAGTTTAAGATCTTTTTGTTTGCTTGCAGAAGCCACTAATTGAGCAATTGACCACAGTCAAACCGATACTTGAATAAATGGAGTTTGGCTATGAAGAGGAGCTCTCTCTCTTACTGTTGCTCCACAGAAGCAGCCTCTGTAGCTCAGAACTTCTTCCCTTTAGAATGAAACTTAAAGACCCTCACACCCACTCCTGTCCTTGGTGAGTACATATAAATCCTGGGTATCTAAGGGAGATTTTCCTTTTATGAGTGAGTTGTGTGCATGTTTTGGGTCATTACTCCAAATAGTTTAATTAGTTGTGCAACATTTATTTTCCCAACCTGTAATTTTATTGTGATGGAAGCAAGAGCAGATTTAATTGTAATAAATCAGTGTCTGTTAGCATCCTGGCTTGTCTGTTACCTTCACAACAGTGATAAAGCTAAATTAATAATGTTTTGATAATATTTTACCACTAAAAGTACTGGGTTCAGTTGTGGTCCCCATTCCCCCATTCCTATTTCCAGGGCCATAATGTAGCACTGGGGAAGTGAAAAGAGGGAAGAGATGTTGGTAAAAGCTCTTCTAAATCTTGCAAAAAGATAATTAATTTCACATGAAGAATCATAACAGAATTATGATTTCTTTTGCATTTATTCTTCTTTTCTTATTTACCCAGCCATTTAATTCAGGGGAAGAAAATAGTTAACAGATAGGCTGTTAAAACTACTTGAGAAGCTGGAGATATGTTAAACCTCTTAAAGAACTTGAAAATAATGTCTAGCAACTCTGATCAGTTAGCACTGAAGATCCATGTGGTGGTCAAGATGTACTTTCATCCATCTGCTTTCAAAAGACTGAGTTCCTCTGACTTAATGAATTTTCTTATTCATTCAATGCCACACCAAATACATCAACCAGGCAAAAGAGGCTAAGCGTTGAAGCACCCACCACTTGTGACATTCTTGATTAATTTTATGGTGATCTCTCTTTTGATGTTTTAAAATAACAGCAAATAGTTCTATGCTATTCTCTCTTTTTATGTCTGTTACTACTGTGCTGGTAAGTGCTTCGGACTTTTAGCAGAACCCTGGACAATGGATATGCCTTCTTAGCTGCTCCAAGTAGTGTAGACTCTTTGCAATTGTAGTTCAAATAGAATCTTCAAGGATCCTGAGGAACTCTTACTGAAGCTCAGAGCTAAGTAAAATAGCAAGATATCTAGATATACGTGTCTAGGAGTTGTTTGGGGGTTTTTATTGTTTCTTTCTTCACTGAGAGACAAAGTTTGAAAGCAAGACTTTCAAGATTCTTGATTTAAAAATTAGATGGCTACTTGTCAGTCTGGAAATAGAGCCAGAAATGGAAAGAAAGTTTAAAACTACTCACTGAAAAGGATATCTGTTATTTTCTTGATTAAATCTGCCAGGCCAACAGTCCTGGAAGTGAGCATCTTCCTTTAACACCAGGTTCATTCTGAGATTGATGATAACATCAGTCACTCTACAGTTAAGGCTTAACTGTCAGTTCTGCTGGTGCCATGGGGCACACAGTGCCATGGTCTAGTTGACTGGATAGGGCTGGGTGATAGGTTGGACTGGATGATCTTGGAGGTCTCTTCCAGCCTGGTTGATTCTATGATTCTATGTGACAGGATGTCTGCCCCGGTGGCCTCCAGTATAGTCAGAGCCACACATGCTATATATTTAGTCCTTAGTCTGATGTCGATGTTCTCACACAGACTCCTCTGAGAGGGAAAACATATAGCTCGGGCACAGGCCGAAGGTAATGAAGTTAGATGATTTCCACATTCATAGCAAACTATCAACAATATTTTCAGGGAGACTTGATAATGGCTTTCCAGTACTTAAAGGAAGCCTACCAAAAAGATGAGGAGTGACTTTTCATCAGGGAGTGTAGCGATAGGCTGAGGGTTATGGTTTCAAACTGGAAGAGTGTAGCTCTATATTAGACATTAGGAAGAAATTCTTCACTGCAAGGGTCATGAAACACAGGAACAGGTTACCCAGAAAAGTTCTGAATGTCCCCTCCCTGAAAGTGTTCAAGGTCAGTGTGATGGTTTGGGTGTTCCCCCACCCCCACTTTGGAAATCACCCAGACTAGACTCAGCCGGCTCTGGAAATTTGAATGAAGCTTATTATTTACAGCTTAGCAGAATATACAAGCAGATATTTAAAGTATATACAGTTTTATACAGAAATATACAAGGTAAAAGCTAATACAGAAACACAACAGCCCTCCCAGAAACCTGAGTCCCCAGGAGGGGCTCTCAACTGCCCTTCCACCTTCTCCCACCCCTCTACCTTGCCCCAGACGTTGCATTGTGTACCAAAGAAGAATGGAGGTTTGGCCAGGGGGGTTAGGAAGCAAAGTGGATTAATCAAAGAGACCATAGGTGAGGTTAGAAAAATGCAGCCCAGAACTCAGTTGAAGAGCAACTCCCTTATCTATGTTTGGAGTCTTGTTCTTATACATCTCAGCAAGCCTGTGAGTGAAGTAGACATCACCATTGTTTTTTCTTTCACAGCCTGTGATCTAATCCTCACCAAAACATTCTAGCTAGCTTCAAACTAGCACAGTATGGATGGGGCTTTGAGTAAGCTGGTCTAGTGGAAGGTGTCCTTGTCCCTGGAAGAGGCCTTGGAACAAAACGATCTTTAAGGTCCATTAAGGTCTGTGATTCTATGACAGTGCAGTGTGCAGGAACTCACATTTACCTGTCTTGAGCTCCTTTCTTTGGCACTTTTGTTCCCTACTGTCCTCATGTGCTCCTTTCTCCCCATACTCTGACGAACAATTATCCAGTGCTTATTAGGCAACATCTAGAATTCCTGCAAATTTGATTTTGCAGCAGAGACATAGCTCTTCAACTCAGTCTCAGATTTCATGGCCCTTAGTATATATCAACACTGTGCAGTGCAGAATCACATGCTGTAAGAGACATTTCAGATGCGTTGAACTGATAACCTTGCAACCAAGTAAGGACAGCTGTCTTGCTGCCAGTCTGTTGTGGAACCTACCTGCTCACTTGCATCTGACCTGAGAAGTGTTACCCTTGGGTCTTGAATTGTAGACTGATTTTCATTGTCACTGAGCCTTGGGTTGGCTATTGCCATAAAATACATCTGCAGAAGTCGTGCCTTGTTTCTCCCCACAAATAGAACCAAAACCTGCAGATTTTAAGATAAAAGCTTGTGTCACTCTAAGAAGCCTTACTAGCATGCCTCACCCTTGAGCTTTCTTTCCTATAGTTTTAGGTTTAAATTAATTACTATTAAAAAGCTTGAAGCATAGTCCTCTCAGATAAAGAAATGTGTGCAGTGAAAGGTGAAAAACCATCTGGGGCTTAGACTGAGTGATATTAAAAAACTGATTAATGGTGTAGTGTTTAAAACCAAAGAGGAAAATCTCAAGCCAAGCCATTAGGCAAAAGTAATTCATTACATGAACAGACATTCCAGTGCTTCAGGGAGATCTTTGTCTTTCCCATTTCTGTCCATCTAGCTCCTTCAATTTCTGTTTTGTAGCTATCTATCTTCAGTTTAAAATTGTGTTGTTGTCCATTCCAGATATTATCCTCTCATCTCCTTTCTCTCCTTACATAAACTTCAGTAACTGTCCCTCTTAGCTATTTTTGAACTGGTGCCTGGGTGAAGTACCTAATCTACTTCTAACCACTTCTAGATGAACACAAAGTAAAATAGCAGCCACTTAAAACCAAACCAAAACAAAAACCCACCCCAAACTAAACAACTCAGCAAGAAAAAGCAGTGAGATTGCCTTCTAAAACCCTACTGTCTCTATTGCTCCTGTAGGTGTTATTAATTTCTGAGAGTTTTTCACTCTTTCCAAATGGCAGAAAATTTCTAGTGGTTATGGGCTCTTACTTAACTATGCTAAAGAAAATTTTGCAGAACCCAGGACATCACCAAGAAATTAACAATTGATGTGTCTGTTCTGCCCTGTTGTTAATATTCATTAATGTCTGTTTTCAAAACCACAAAACGAAAGAAGGGCCAAAGAATAACAACAAAGAAGTGCTAAAGTTGTTGACAAAAATATACACTAAAGCAAAAAATTTAGCAGAGAGGAATTGAGAGCTGTAGAAGCAAAACAGAAAAACATGGACAAAGGAGAAGAATAGATCAACAAAATGGAAAAGCTTATAAAAGCATTAAGTAGAAGGACAGAGAGAAGGAGAGATTTCTATCTTTAAACAGAGCAGAAAAATGAAAGCATTGATAAATGAAGTTATTTCTCTGGAATACTAGAATACTTTTTTTTAAGGGAAGACAGTCATGGGATACTAACCAAGGACAAATTCTCTCTGCATAAATATTTGATCTAATTTTATTGACAAGGAATTTTTGCATATAAACTATGCAAGATGGTATTGAACGAAGTATTTAACTTCTTTTTGTAGATTGTGTTACATCAGGTATACTAAGCAGGAAACAGTTCAGTCTCTTGGCCAAATAACACACTTATTTATGGTAGAACCAGTGATGTACTCTTCAATCTACATCTTCAGTGTTATCTGTTATAATTATTTTCTTTTTAGCTGCACTCAACTTATTACAACTTCGTTACTCAATCTTTCAAGCACAAGGTAGAAAAAAGTCATCTCAGTCTCTTGCCTGCCACTGACCAGCTGGTAAACACAAACAGGTTTAGTCTTTGTTCATATTTACACAGATTAAAATGCAGAGAAAGTAAGTGAAGGAAGTGCAGTTACTGTGTATGTAAATAAATCAGAATCTAGATTCAAATCACAGAAATCAGATGTTTCATAATGTGATGGTTTGGGTGTCCCCTGCCCCCCCCCCACTTTTAGAAATCACCCAGACTAGACTCAGCCGGCTCTGGAAATTTGAATTAATCTTATATTTACAGCTGGCACAATTTACAAGCAGATATTTACAGTAGATACAGTTATAGACAGAAATATACAAGGTAAAAGTAATACAGAAACACAACTCCCCTCCCAGAAACCTGAGTCCCCAGGAGGGGCTCTCAACCACCCCTCACCTTCCCCCTACCCCTCTCAACCTTACCCCAGTCCCAAGGCAGAACGGAGGTGCGGCCAGAGGGATTAAAAAGCAAGGTGAAGCAGCCAAGCAAAGGGAGAGTGAGGTTAGAAAGCAAGATGGAGTCCAGCCAGCAGCCTCAGCTTCTCCCCAGCAGGCAAAGCTCCCCAGCGAAGAGAAGAAGCAAGTGAAGTAATCTTTGTTTTGCCTTTATTCTTTACACATCCCAGCAAGACTGTGAGGGAAGTAGACCTCACCATTGTTTTCATTTTACAGCCTATCATCTAGTTCTTCTCACCAAAACATGCTAGCTAGGCTCAAACTAGCACACATAATAAACATAAGGAGTGAAATCTGTTCCGATACAATGCCAAGCGTAATAATCTAGGATATCTTGGTTTGAATAATACCTATAGCTTGTACAGTTCACATTGGTGAATTTCAGCATTCCTCTTGATGAATGTTAGTGAATCTATTTTCTTTTCTTTCTCCCATCAGGGGAACTAGACACTGAGGACCCAACACTGCTTTCCTTAAAGTGAATTAAAGTTTTGTTTGTCACAACAGTGGGGAAAAGAATCAGATCAGAAACAGTATCTGTGTATTTTTTTGTCCCAGGTTTACAGTGAGCCCATTTCTATTTCTGTGTACTAGAGCAGGAATTTGACTGTGCAGCTGCAATTATCTGTGAGGAACAAGCTGGAAATCAAATTTCCTTTGGGATCTCTATCAGATAAATTTGAAAACTGTACCATATAAGATCAGTACAAATTCAACAGATGAACATCCACTCTCTTTCACGACCTGTGTTATAACACATGCCATGCTCAAGAAGACAGCTACATCTACCTTTTTGTCTTTTCCTTTTGACATGCAGCTGTGACAGCTGTATTTAACAAATCCATGTACTTTATGCCAGTAACTAGATTTTTAAACAAATTACTTCTTTAAAATAAAACTGGCTGTCTTGGTCTGGTTTAAACCTCACCAGCATCTGTAGGTACTTTCTCCCTATGTATTCTCTTCATTTGGGATGGTTTTCAAAGGCATCTAAGAGAGGGAGAAGCATGTGTCCCACCTGATTATGGTGGTAGTTAATTTGTGATGTACATTATAGAATGATTGCCATGGACATGGAATTGAAAAGGCAAAAGCAAATGCCAGCATTGAGGTGTCATAGAAGAGTTTTGTTTTGCCACAGATACACGAATGAAGCTACCCACATTTCTGTAATGCATTTGAGAGTTATTATACTTATTTATTTATTTACTGGAACTGCAGCTGTTATAAATGCTTCCATAAAGGAATATTCTGCCAACATTATAGTTGTGATAACAGAGTACAAAATGTTCTGCTCAATTCACAGTATGCTTTCACTTAAGACAGATTCACAGAGTGCATTGAGTTGGAGGGGACCCTCAAAGGTCATCTTGTCCAACCCACCCTGCAGTCAGCAGGGACACCTCCAGCTGCATCAGTCTGATCTTGAATGTTACCATGGACAGGACTTCAACCACACCCCAGAGCAGCCTGTTCCAGTATTTTATCACGTCCATTGTAAAGAACTTTTTCCTTATATCCAATCTGTTTCTATCCTGCTTCAGTTTCAGACCATTGCCCCTCACCCTATTGGTACAAGCTGTGCTAGTTTGAAGCTAGCTAGAATGTTTTGGTGAGAAGAACTAGATTACAGGCTCTGAAAGAGAAACCAAGGGTGATGTCTACTTCACTCATAGGCTTGCTGAGAGATACAAGAACAAGAATCCAAACATAGATAAGGCACTTCTTCTGCTTGGGACATTGCCTGAGGTGCACTTCTCTCTANTGCTGGGTAGCACCCAAACCATCACACAAGCCTTTCTAAACAATCGTTCCCCAGTCTTCCTGTCCCCTCCAGATGTTTAAATGTGACTATAAGATCTCCCCAGAGCCGTCACTTCTCCAGGCTGAACAGCCCCAGCTCTTTCAGCCTCTCATCATCTTTGTGGCCCTCTTCTGGACCTGATACAGCAGATCTAAATCTCTCTTGTGTTGGGGGCCTAAGAACTGAGCACAGTATTCCAGGTGAGGTGTCACCAGAGCAGAGCAGAGTGACAGAATCATCTCTCAAGACCCAGGATGCTATTTGCCTTCTGGGTTGCAAGTGCACATCGTTGGCTGATGTATGAGAATCACTTCAAATACATTCTGTGAAACATGAAATCTCGACTGTTTTAACATATAAGACACTAGATGCACCTGAGTCTTTCCATTTTTAATGAGGGTGTGCAATCCATAGAATCATAGAATCAACCATCTTGGAAGAGACCTCCAAGATCATCCAGTCCAACCCATCACCCAGCCCTACCCAGTCAACCAGACCATGGCACTAAGTGCCTCATCCAGGCTTTTCTTGAACACCTCCAGGGACGGTGACTCCACCACCTCCCTGGGCAGCCCATTCCAATGCCAATCACTCTCTCTGGGAAGAACTTCCTCCTAACAACCAGCCTATAGTTCCCCTGGCACAACTTGACACTGTGTCCCCTTGTTCTATTGCTGGTTGATTCTAGAAGATTTGGTGAAAATTGAATTGTGTTGATATTGACTGAGGAGGTGGTCTTAGTTTCTCTTTTTTTTAGTATCAATGTATTGAATGCACTTGCATTTCAAGAAAGTTCTCTATTTGGCTTCAGAATTTTACAGGAAAATGTCCTTGCATGATCAAGTGTGATCAAGATGATGAAATTTACAAAAATTTACTTGGTAGTCTAATATCAGAAGCACTGCAGGATGAAAGCTGGCTGGTTAAGTAGTGTCATGGGTCTTTCCTTCTTCCAGGAGGTCAGGATTTGTCAAATGTTCTCTGCTTCCCAGCTCATGTCTTTTAAAGTCTTTCCCTCTCTGTGTCTCTTTGTGACAGAGAAGGAGCAAATGTGACAGGGAGCTATGCACGATTCACATGTGGCAGACAAGAACTAAAGCCAAGAATAAGTTATAATTATGTAAAAGCTGCATCCTTAAAAGCCGAGGCAATTAACATTCAAAATGTGGTAACCTCCTGCCACCATAATTAACATGCAAAATCGAGGTCATCAAGGCCATTACCAAGGGCAAATGTTACTGGAGAGAGGAATGTTTGCTTGCAGTGTTAAAGTAAGGAGAAACAAACAAAAAAGACTTTCTGTTTTAATTTGCTCATTTTTATTGAGCAGAGACTACCAGGCTAAGAATAAGCAATATGAGAGGCATAGTGGCCAACAATGAGTGATACTTAGGCTGTGTTTGAAGAAAAAAGGTTGTTGGTGTTTAAAAATGAGGTTTCTAGTCTAAAGGTTTTACAAGATTTGAGAAAGAGGACAGGTAAGTAATACCTGTCCTGGCAAGCCAAAAGAATATTTCTCTGACTGACTGGCTAGACAAAAGGGCCAAAGAGATGAAGAGGAGTCTAAAACCACAGGATGATGTAACACATCTGGGGTTTTTCACTGTCTTCAATTTCTCCAAGTACTGTACATGCTATATTATTCAAATTGTCTCTTACTTGAATCTGATTAAATCTATTAATAATCCTGTTTTTAACTAGACCACTTGAATCATTGGATTTCTCAGGAAATATTAGACAGTCTGTTCCAAAGTCCTGACATAACGTTTAAGATTTAGGATGGTATCATGAAGGGAAAGCATCTGTAACTATGTGACATTCTCAGATTCAGATGTTATCTCCTGGAAGAAAATAAGTTACAGGAGAAGTGCTGTAGGCAGGGTTTCCTAAGTCTATCAGAGTTTCCTAAGTCTATATTTTAAAGGCATGCAGATATTGTGCTGAGGGACATGGTTTAGTAGTGGCTTGGCAGGTTAAAGGTTGGACTTGATCTCAAATGTTTCCTCCAACCAAAATGGTTCTGTTAGCCTATGATCATAGATATTCTGAATTGCCTGCTACTGAATTAGATCTCTTTATTGTTTTCTGCTTGTACTTATTTTCCCTTCCCCTGTTCTTACTTGTACTTTAATTTTCTTCCAGGACTTGAATGTCATCAAAATGGTGTTTATTCTCTTTTTCCAGATCATTAACAAAGACACTAAGAAAGACTTAATCTAAGGTGAGGCATTGCTTCATAACTCATTGCATTTTCCTTTAGCAGTGCATCTTGTTAATGGTCTTCTACACAGATTTTAGTAAATATAACTATGCTTCTGTGCATCAAAAGTGATTCAGATTAATTTTACAGGTAAGAGTTCATTATTTACTTCGTCAAGTGCTTCACTAGGATATTTCCTATCTAGTGCTTTATTTCATCTAGGGATTTTACAGGTCTATTTTAAAAAGCAATCAAGTTGTAGGAGTAAAATTTTATCTCCTTCCTTGATAGATGTCACCCGCTTTTTAAGGTAGCAGAATTGCTGCAAAACAAGACTAGTTGTGCTCAACAGCCAAGTGTGAGACTGGCTCATTGACAGAAATTTAAAAGTGAAATAAAAAGAGGGGGAAAAAATGGCAGAAAGAAAAAAAAAATACTAAATTGAGCTTGGAAAAAAAAAAAAAAATACTAAATTGGGCTTGGAAAAAAAAAAAAAAATACTAAATTGGGCTTGGAAAAAAAAAAAAAAATACTAAATTGAGCTTGGAAAAAAAAAAAAAAAGACAAGACCATCTATGCTAATACCTACTTCTGACTAGCTGAAAATCAATCTTATTTACCAAATATATCCCCTTTCTTCCACCTCCTCCCTATCTGGATCCATGCTTGAATGTGATTCAGCGAGTTCCCATATCAGAGATTGACAGACACTACTTTTAGGAATTTACAAAACCTCTGCATCATTAAATTTCATCACAAACTGATTTAGTATTTCTCAAATAACAATGCTGGCTATTGCTTGTGACAGTAATTCTTCCAGACCTTCATCACATCATTCAAGTTTCCACATTTTATACTGTAAGAAGCAGTGAACAGGCTTTCACTGATGACCTTCTCTATGTAATTAGTGATTTATATGCATGCATCATACTTACCCTCAGTTATTTTAATCTCTTTTTGTAAGCAGCTATTTCATACCTGTGATCAACTCCACCTCATGCAGTTCTTCAGCTGGAATTGGCAGCAGCAGATACAATTCGAAGCACAGGAGCACCATGAGTTTAAGTATTACCTATAGAGGTGTTTCCTATTTAATTTTCTTGGCACTTCCTAATGTTCAATCTATCCCTTTGCCAGCTGTGAGCACTGGGGTCATGGTTTTGCAGTCTGTGGAACAATAAACTTATCCACCAAAAAAAAAGTCCCACATATCTTAAACTAGCTCTTGAGTGATAGCAGTTCATTGGAAAGCTATCATTTTGTTAACTCTGTGGAGGATTACTTCTCCACTCATGGGTCATTTACCATTACAGATAGTGAATTGCATCTTTCATTTTGGTTTGAGATAGATCCCTTATTTTCTTCATCATCAAACACAGACACTCCTTCAGCTCCCCTGCAGTGAATTCATATGGCCTGAAACTATGCCAGGGGAGGACAACATTGGATATTAGGAAAAGCTTCTTTGCCAAAGGAATGGTCAGGCATTGGAACAGACTGCTCAGGGAGGTGGTGGAGTCACTGTTCCTGGAAGTGTTCAAGAAACATGTGGACATGGCACTGTGGGACATGGTTTAATGGCCATGATGGTCATAGATTGGCAGTTGGACTAAATGAGCTTAGAGGTCTTTTCCAATAAAACAATTCTGTGATTCTCTGATTTCAGTTTTACTCTACAACTTTTACTTTTCCCATGAGTGTAGAAGGTAAAGTGGAAGAGGTATATGACTAACACAGAAGGTAAGCAGAGATGGGAAGTAGTAAGGAAATTGGAAAGGTAAAGAGATAGGAAAGACAAACTGAAGGGAACAGTAAAATGAGAAATATATTTAAAAATGAGGGGAAATCTGAAACTGTGCAGGCTCTTTGAATGAAAAACTCAACCTTTTATATATCAAAATAAGAAACCTATATTCTGCAATTAGCTCAGGTCCTTTGCACTAGACAGCCATGGTGGAAGTCCTGCATGCCCATTTGCATTTCTGAGTCTTAAATAACTATTTCACTTGAGTATTTTGCTAGTGAATACTAGTGGCAAATGCTCACTCATATCCTGTGTTTTGTACCTTCCTAATGATGGGAATATCCTTGCTTTTTGCACAAAAACCTACTTTCTGAGGTAAGTGTGGGTTGGGTTTTTTTTGTATTTTTCCTGTTTGTATGGAGAGTTTCTCATGCAGCTGGAGCTGTGTGCTGAGTCACTGTCCTTTGATGTGTGACAGACTGTCTGCAAGATGTTAGAAAAAGCTTTAGTGTCTTTTCTGCACCCCAAAATACAGAATTAAAATACCTCTCCATCTTATTAAAGTGCTTCTGATACGTCATTTATGAATTTGAAATCACCTGAACTTAGTTTTAACTACATTGTAAATGAAATTAGTTATGGTGCCAGGCCTCTTTTTCCTTGTATCATTAATGGCTAAAGTGCTTACATAAAGTTCAGTCTAAATATAACAACATTTTGTTCTGAATATGTCTTTTTAGAGTGTTTACTTGGCATTTACTAGATGAGTCCTCTAAATAATCTAATTCTAGGAAAAGCTTCATCAAAAGGTCATTTTCTAAGCTCAAAAAGTCACTGTCGTCTTCTTCTGAAGTTGCCTTCTTTTTCCTCCTCAGACCGATGGCATAATATCCTGGATCTCCTTTATACCCCTTGGATCCTCTTTTGCCAGTAGTATTCCAATGCTGGTGTGGATATTCATTGGCAAACACAAACTGGGAAATGATAGGAAAGAGAAGTCTCATGATAACTAGGTTCAGCTGGCTGAAGCAACTCCAATGTAGAAAGTCACTTCCTCCTGAGGCATTACTGATGTACGGGGAACAGTTGCAGCCATTCAGGGGACATAAAAGTGTGCTGTGAGTAACCTTCAACCATTCCTTGTTTTTCTACTTGCACAAATCTGACTTCTCTGATTTGCATCAAAGAGCAAGACTATTTCCTGATAGACATACAGCTAATCCTCTCTACTATAATCAGATCTATTCCTGGTATGATACTTCTGATTTTTCCTGGGGTACTTCATGCAAGGTCCTACTTAACATTGTCACGAAACTTATGTCTTCAGCTATCATATTTTTATCTCAGTCTCCTCAGTTTCCTTCTCCCTCCTTCATGTAAGGATTTTATCATTCAAGATTACTTAACCATTAATGAAGTATTTCAGTGGAACCCTATCCAAGATTACTTAACCATTAATGAAGAACTGTAGTGGAACCCTATCTTCTTAAGTGACACTAAGACCAAAATAACATGGCAAGGAAGACTGTACAATTGAAGAAGTAAGTACACACAGAGGGCTTACAGTCATCTTTATTATAGTAGCAGCATTTTGGATTGTTTTTATTGCAATGTGATTTTTATATGTGACTTTGCAGATCTAGTTTACCTGAGATAGGTGGTAGTGGTAATGGATATTACACGAAAAAGCATCAGCTGGATGGAATATACGGGACATTAGAATCGTACAAAAGGACAAACTGCTCTTTCAAAGTGCTTGTTAAATAAATAGCCAACTGGCAGGCAGAGGGAAACACAAAAGAATGGACTTTATATTAGTAGAAGATAAGGTTTTGTTTGGGATTGGTTTTGTTATGTATTAATTGTATTATCCTAAACCCAAGCTGACCAGTTTTATTACACTTCTTGATCTTCCATCACGCTTGTATGTTCTAATCCTTTTACTTAACTATTTCCTTCTTTCATTTCACCAGAGATATTGAAGTTGCCCTTTGAAACATAAAGTTAAGGCTGTTAGGCATAAGGTTAGGCCAGTTTTACTTTTAAAAACCCAAACAAAAAAATTCAAACTCTCAGTCCAACAAAACAAGTCTATTTTAATTGGATGGTCTCATGCTACAGTAGGTTCTGCTGTGGTAATTTGAAATCAGCTTTTGTGTGTGGATTTGCAAAACCTGCAGAAAGAAAATAACAAAAAGATTTGACTGTCAAGCTCTAGACAATCTCACTTAAACTTGGCTTGATAATTTACTGTGCTTATGATAAATCTCTTAACTTGGTAAAGTGATTTCTGTTTTTCTTAATAGAAGTATGTTTTACAAAAATCTGCAGCAAAATACAGCTCTTAATTCTCCAAAAAGCATTCTGAAACAAAGCCCTTTAATATGCTCAGGAATTAAAGCTGATTTTACACTTCAAGTATTTTATTTTCTTATTTATCCCTCCAGAGTACAAATGTGTCCACCTCTTCTGTGTCACATCATATCCTTTTAATTCAGAATGTGTAATCTGTTTTACTTGGCCCTTGTTTCTTAAGTGGAAAGATGAATCAGCATAGCATAATCTAATTTGAATTAACATCAGCTGTTCTCATTGCTTCATTATTTATCACATGGCTATGAAGACTTGAAAATCTCAGCTGGTTTTTGCTGTTTGGGATTTTTTGTTTGTTTTGTAATAATACACACACTAGCAGAACATGGAATGTACTAATATCAAAGCACACAAAAAGCAGCTCTTCTGGGCCAACACCTCCAGTATTAATGGTGTATGAAAAGCATAGAATCATAGAATCAACCAGGTTGGAAGAGACCTCCAAGATCATCCAGTCCAACCTAGTACCCAGCCCTAGCCAGTCAACTAGACCATGGCACTCAGTGCCTCATCCAGTCTTTTCTTCAACACCTCCAGGGACGGTGACTCCACCACCTCCCTGGGCAGCCCATTCCAATGCACATCCTTTATAGAATCGTGGAATCATAGAATGGTTTAGGTTGGAAAGGACCTCAAAGATCGTCCAGTTCCAACCCCCCCACTGTAGTCAGGGACACCTCCCACTAGAACAGGTTGCTCAAGGCCTCATCCAACCTGACCTTATACACCTCCAGGGAGGGAACATCCACAACCTCCCTGAGCAACCTGTATCAGTGTCTCACCACCCTCACTGTAAAGAACCTGTTCCTAACATCTAGTTTGAATCTCCTGTTACAGAATTATGCAAAATTAATAATCTGTATTAATTTTGATGTCCAGGTGAAGATTGTTAATAACTGTGAACAGATCTTATTAATGTTAAATCTTGCCAGAAAACTAACTTACAAGGTTTGAAACACACAGTTTGGATATTTATACACACAGAGAACAGGCAGAACTAGAACACTTTAAGAAATAACTGGCACATGCAAACATTATACTGGAAGAGAAGGTTCTTGCAGTTAATTATATCTCTTATCCACTAGATGGACTCAGGAAGCACCTTTCTGCTTATGGCAGAAGGTAATTAGTGAATTTCAAGAGGCTTTAAGTATTTACTCATAAAATAGTATCAGACAGTACCCAAAGCACTTGGAGAGGTAGCTGTCGGTGGTTTCAAAGCCCAGGCTCTTTTCTCAGGCTCTTTTCTCAGGAAGCTGGGAAGTAGCATACATACACTAGCATGGACTCTGACCTGGTTCCTCTTGATTCCAGATTCATCAGAAGCCTTGGAGAGTAGCAGGCAGGATGCAATGCAATGCACAGTCTTGGCACAGTGTCACGCTGGCTATGCAGGTTGATTGCATGCAGGCATTTAGAGCCTTTTCAGGGTAAACTTGAGGCAGTGGAGTTCCAGGCAGTTAAAGATGCAACGAGACAGCAGAACACACCATGCTACCTGCTCATCTCTTTTTATCAATGCAGCCTGAGACTAGTGGGCCTTTGGACATAGATTAGCCAATCAGAATGGCGCTTTTTCAAGCTTGACTATATTAGGTGAAACCAGAGGTTTTGTTTTCCTTTCCCATGGTTGCTTGCCCCAGCACAGGAGTGGGGAACAGGGGAACATGTCTGGGCAAGTCAGAGTCTTTAGACTCAGTGGCTCCAGGTTCTCTGTCCTCTTTCCCATGGTTGCTTCTCCCCATAGCAGAAGTGTGGAGAGCAGAAAAACATGTCTGGGCAAGCCAGGATATGTATAGACCTATTTTGGCCTACCACAACATCTCCCCTTTTCCAGTTTAAATCTATTACCCTTCATCCTGTCATTACAAGACCTTGTAAATACTCCCTTCCCGGCCTTCCTGTAGGCCCCTTCAGATACTGGAAGGCTACTATAAGGTCTCCTCAAAGCCTTCTCTTCAAGGTACCCAACTCCTGTAGCCTGTCCTCATAGCAGAGGTGCTGCAGCCCTTTGATCATCTTTGTGGCCCTCCTCTGGACTCACTCTAACACTTCCATATCTTTCTTGTGCTGGAGGCTTCAGAACTGCACACAGCACTCCAGGTTGGGTCTGATGAGAGCAGAGCGAAGGGGGAGAATCCCCTCTCTTGCCCTGGTGGCCACACTGCTCTTGCTGCAGCCCAGCACACGGTTGCTGTCTGGGCTGCACATGCACACTGCCAGCTCATGTTGAACTTTTCATCAACCCAGACACCCAGGTTCTTTTCCTCAGGGCTGCTCTCCAGCCATTCACCACCCAGCCTGTATTTGTCCCTGGGATTGTGCTGACCCAGATGCAGGACTTTACACTTGGCCTTGTTGAATTTCATGAGGTTGGCCTGGGCCCACCTCTCCAGCCTGTCCAGGTCCCTCTGGATGGATCCCTTCCTTTTAGCAAGTCGACTGTGCCACACAGCTTGGTGTCATCTGCAAACCTGCTCAGGGTGCACTCGATTCCTCTGCCCCTGTCACTGACAAAGATGTTAAACAGCACTGATCCCAGTACAGACCCCTGAGAGATGCCACTTGGCACTTGTCTCCAGGTGGATATTGTGCCCTTGATCACCATTCTCTTCAAGCAATTATCCAGCCAATTCCTTATCCAGTGAGTGGCCCACCCATCAAGTCCATGTTTTTCCAGTTTGGTGACCAGGATGTCATATGGGACAGAGTCCAATGCCTTACTTAGGTCTTCCAATTTGTCCTGTATTAATGTGAATACATTAAGTACATTACATGAGTCCAGAGTTCTTAATTCATTACAGGACATTCAGGCTTTGTTTCTTTTCATTGTGTCAATTTACTAAGGAATATGTTTTGTGCTTTCCATTTGTAGTGGAAAATAATTCCATTTACACTACTTCAGATAGAAGTTAAAGTTCAATAGGACATTTAGGAAGAAAAAAAAAATTGAAATATTATTAGTGAAGCTTTTGTCTTGATGAACTTTGCTTCCAGCATGGATGTGTTTTTCATTAACATCCTGTCCTCTGGACAAAATTTAAGGCTGACTGGGTTAACAGGAGCACAATGCATCCAAGCAATCAAACAATATGGATTTGTTAGGAACAAATTGTTTCAAAACAATTAAATATTCTTCTCTGACAAATAACAGACATCATGAAATGCACAGAAGTGGTAGGTGTCATGCACCTTGGTTTAAGAAAAGCTTCAAATATAGTGCTTGTGAAATGAAATAAACTACCACTGATGGCTGAAAATTCACAGTCAGAGCAGCCAGTTCTGGTTTACTGACAAAATGGAGAAATGTATTGACTGGGAATCTGCAGGGATCTAGCCAAGGTCTGGTGCTGTTAAAACTCCTGTAAGTAATCTCTTTGATGGACTAGAATAAGTTCTTATTGAATTTGCAGATGACAGGAAAAGCTGACAGGATACTGAAGGATAGGCACGAATTCAAAATTATTTCGACAAGCAGAAGCATGATCTGGAATAAAAGGATGCTGCTGTTCAACAAAAGTAACAGCACTAGGCAGGAATCATCAGGGCAACACAATATCAGAAAGGAAAATGGGATAACATAGTTCAAGTCTTGTATTTGATCACAGTCTGAATCTGAGCCCTTATGTGTCCCTGGGAAACATAAGGAGGCGCTCATGCTGCTAAGCATATTAAGTATGTTAAGTAATACTTTTCTTTCTGCTCAGCATTTTTAAGTCCCCAGAGTGACTGCTTCTTCAATCTGGGGCAACACATTGCAAATGAGGGATATACCAATCAGAAAACATAAATAATGTTTTGTGTCTTGAAAACTTATGGAAAATGTAAACATTTAGCCTAGAGAAACACAGGGCAGGAGACTGTTTTCTGGTATCAAAGATGCAAAAGGGCTGCTGCAAAGAAAAGGAAATCTATTCTCATTATCCATGGTATGTGATGAAGGAATACAATAAAAGAGAGATCTACATCAAAGAAGATTCACTTTAAATATTGCAGTAAACTTCACAGCTGATGTAATTAATATCAAGCTACAGAAACATTTTTTATGATGGGTATGTTGAGGTGCTCTGGAAGACTTCCTAAGATTTCCTTGTTCCCCAAGAACTTTTGTCATATTCTTGCAAAGTTAATCATCTCTCAACTTTGAATAATAACAAAGCACACTAACCAAATAAAGTGGCATTTAGAAGAGGGAGCATTTTTTTGATGTGTAAGTTGTTCCTCTTTTTGTTTACTGTATTTTTTCCACTTTTGTCTTCTTGCTTTCATGTTTCCTCCCCTCTTCCCATTCATCTCTTTGTTTTTATAAACCTCATTTCTTGTGAGAGCAAAAAAAAACCTCTTGAAATTGATCAGCTGACCTTTTTCAGGCTCTCACATGGGAAGTGTATTCATTCACTACGTCAGTATTTTTTTGGATGAGTAATGACCCATTGGCATTATTGCGACATACAAAACACAGGAGATTCAAGACTCAACAGCAAGCATTTTCTAAAGTTTACAAGTGCTGCACAGAAGAAGATATTTTTCAGTTTCTTTTACAAACAGCAATATTGACTAGACTAGAGGGGAGGAAACCAAACACAACAATGAAAAATACCCCAAAGCAAACAAACCCACAGGAAAACAAGTAGAAAAAAACCCACTAAAATACATTACTTAATCACAGAGTTGTCAGGATTGGAAGGGACCTCAAGGATCATCTAGTTCCAGCCCCCCTGCCATGGGCAGAGACACCTCACCCTAGATCAGGTTGCCCAGAGCCACATTCGGCATGGCTTTGAAAACATCCAGGGATGAGGCTTCCACCACCTCACAGGGCAACCAGGGTTCCAGTGCCTCACCACCCTTATGGTGAAGAACTTCTATCTAACGCCTAATCTAAATCTACCCTCCTCTAGCTTGGATCCATTCCCTCTAGTCCTATCATTACCTGACACCCTAAAAAGTCTCTTCAAATGCTGGAAGGCCACAATAAGGTCTCCTTGTAGCCTTCTCTTCTCCAAACTGCACAACCCCCACTCACTCTCTCAGCCTGTCCTCATAGGAGAGGTGCTCCAGTCCTCTGATCTGCCTTGTGGCCCTTCTCTGGACACGTCCCAGCACTGATTTCATCAATGTTGGATGTTCAAAATCTGAATGTCATAATTTAAAATGCAAACAGTAATGCATTTCATTTTCCTTCTAATCTTTCAACATGTAAGCTGCACGAGACTGGGAACTGAGAAACTAAGATTCTTAAATCATTTCAGGAATTGGGATTTTAAAAGTGCAAATTATATAGAGATAAAGGCTGTCATGGAAACATAATATTTATGTACAGAATCATTTGAAGCATGCTTAGGACCTTTTACCTCCCCAGCACATCCACCAAAACACAAAATTTTGGGTTATTTTTATAGTGCAGTAATTGTTGTCCTTGCAGTATATGATTCACTCTTAATGTTGAGGTTCAGTGGGCTAGGTTATGATAAATATATGTTATCTGAAACTTTTTGGAAGGAAGCATAGCTTATTGTCTTCTCTTAATTGTCCATTTAGAAGTTTAGAAAAGATTTTAATTCAGTTCATCACAGATCCTGGGCAAAGCACATTTCATGCTTATAGTTACTGAAAATTTCAGAAACAAGGCAGGTTATGATTCACAGTAAGAGAAATAAGAACAATGATTTCTGCTTGCAATTTTGGAGGTAATTATTAGCATTATTATTGTTATCTTTTTTTCATTTTAGAGTTATTATTGTGCTTAAAAGTTAAACCAGAATTTGGCTGAGGCAGCTTTTCAAGTCAGTGTCCATCTGAAATACTGCTGTCCCATAAGAGCCTCGACGTGACAGTCAGGAGTTGCAGTTCATCACAGGAACATATCACACTGATGTCATCAGCTGGGCAGCATTAGGACTTCCTCAGGGACAGGAAAGGAGCCAACTACAACACTTTTTCTGACAGCTATCCAAGCATTATTTTACTCTACCATCTGTTTCTCTCTCTAGTTTACTATTTCTGTTCCTTACACAGAAAGGTCTTCCTCCATTCTCTGCTATGTCGTTATTAGCTCTACAAAAGCTGAGCTGCAAAAGCTGTCCAAAGAGTCTTCTATGTATTTCTCTTTATATATACAATAAGAAAGTACTGGAGTGAAAGGAATCAGGTATTTCTAATTCTTTAAGTACACATTTTTTACTAAAAACAGAAGATGTAGCAGTGTTTCATACAAAATAAATGCATACAAACAAAAATGAAAGTGCACTGATAAAATCTTGCTATTTGCAACCTAATTTTTTCTGAAATTCCTGGGGGAAGAAGTAAAAACAACATTCATTCTCATTTCTTTTTGGCTTATATTTTCCAGCTCATTGGCCTGCTAAATGTGAGGTCTCTCAGCCAAGTTTGGGGCAAGTTTGCATAAAATTCTCACCAAATTTGCATAACATAGATCTAAGAATAAATCATAGTGTTTTCAGCATCATAGTGCAGGATACAGGCCCCATGATTCTGTGAAGGTCACTGAAAGGCTGTAACTTTGCTGGTGTAGGAACAAGCCTTGATCAATCCCTCTAGAAGCTTGCTACAACAGAACTGGTGTTTTGAATAGTACTATGCTGTTTCAGAGGACTTTAAAGGGTGTTGTGGTTTGACCTTGACCAACAGCCAGACACCAACTTCAGAGCAGGGCAGAGGGAGGACAGAGGATTAAAAAAGCCCATGGATATAGACGAGAAGATTAACTGGTTACAAACTCATCAGCTACCACCATGAGCAAAATGGATTAGACTTGGGGAAGATTAGTTTAATGTAATTTGTTGCAAATTAATATGTATTTGGGTAGTGAGATACAATGAGAAAAATTAAAACATCTTCTCTCCATTCTTTTTCTCAGGTTCAACTTCACTCCACTTCAGACTCGTCTACCTCCTCTCTCCACTGGTGAAGAGGGATGGGGAATAGGAGCTGTAGTCACTTCACAACAACTTGTCTCTACTGCTGTTTCCTGCTCATACTTGTCTCCTGCTCCAAGGTGAGGGCCCTCCCATGGGATGCAATTCTTCATAAGCCTCTCAAAAGTGGGTCATTCCCAGATGCTGCAATTTCTTTCTGGAAATATCCACCTGCTTCACAGGCTACAGGGACTGCTCTGGTGCCTGAGCATTTACTTTCCCTCCTTTTTCTCTGATCCTGGTGCTCACCAGGTTATGTCTCACTTTTTTCCCTGTCTGATGTTTTATGACCTCTCTTAAATTCATTTTCCTGAAGATGCAACCCATTTGACTGATGGGCTCAGCTGTGTGCTGTGCTGTATCTGCTGAAGCAGTAGGAACCATCAGTGCCCAGTACAGGCCAGCCTAGGTCTTTCTTCACGGAGGCCACCCGACAAGGCTTATAGCCAGCACCTGGACATGGACACTCAATTTACATTCAATAATGGGAAAAGGAAGGAAGAGTAGGATATTAGTGTATCTCCTGATATAAACATTGTCAGGAAGATAATAGATAATAATCTGTTGTCTGTTTGGTTTTTTTTTAACCAGTAATCTCCATTTATTGTCTCACAGAACTTGCAATGCAGGGGCAGTAAAGAAGATGTCTCATTCTCTTTTACAGCTTGCAGGAGCTATAGGTAGGGATGATATTTTCTGGAGGAGGAATTCTGAGCCTGCTAGATGATCCAGCATGCCTCTCACAGGCCTATTAGATGTTCCACCATTTTGTAAAGCCTGCATTAGATCTCCTGTCTTCATCTCCAGGTGCTCTCTCAGTTTCAGTAGCATGTCCGTTTTCACCACAGTGGTTGCTGAACTAATTGACTTCTGAAAAACATCTGCTTGCCTGCTCTTTAGCTTCATTGTCATGCTCAAGATTTCCTAGAAATGTAAGGCATCTTCTGGACTTTCAGAGTTATTTCAGGGTTATTTTTTTATTTTCAGTGCAGCATTTGAAGCTCTTTAGGGAAACATCCAAATTCAGAGTGCAGCTGTGTAGCAGCCCTGCTTACTTATCTGTTTTTGCTGTGCTGGTACCTCATTAGTATCAATCCTCTTCTCTTGTCACTTCCGTCATGCTGCCTTGTGTTAGGGCTGGAGACAGGATGTTTGTTCAGAGTTTTGGTGTTTTTCTTTATCATTGGGACTCTGCTGTTTAGTATTTTAATTTCTTTCTCCTCTCAGGGAACAGAAAACATCAGAAAACACAGGCTCTCTGATGGACCTGTTTCAATGAATGTGATCAAATGGTAGATGAAATGTATCCATTAAAACTCCATTTAACTGCATCTGACTAGTCCAAACTGACTATATGCATTAGTTACAGTAGCTCATTCCAGTTACATATTCAGGTGCTAAGGAAAAGAACATTGCTCTTTGTTTTATTTAGTTCAGCCAGCTTTCCTATGTTGTCCTAGAAAATAACCCATAGAGGGGTTAGCAGCAGTTCTCCAGATATGTTACGATTGTGCTTCCTCTGGGACAGGTCTTTATAAGCTACTATTTCTCAGGTACATCCCCTGATAATCCCTAGACAATGTGGTTTAACTATAAAAGTGTCCCACTGTGTGCCAGAGTTCTCTAACATAGGAAGTGAAGAGGGAAGCTATGAAGTACAGCTACGTGACTGAAGGTATTCTCTAGCCAAATTGTTGCATATAAACTCAAGTCGTTTTGTACTTTTTCTTGAGGCTGGCAGTCATTGACAACTATCACAAGAATGGTAGGGGTTGGGAGGGAACTCATTCAACCTCTGCTAGCACAGGTTTGCCTAGATTAGGTTTCACAGGACCATGTACAGGCAGGTTTTGAAAGTCTCCGGAGAAGGAGACTTCACAACGTCTCTGGCAGCCTGTTCCAGTGTTTTAGCACCTTCACAGGAAGAAAGTGTTTCCTTCATAGAAGGAAAGCATCATAGAAGACTATCAGATTGCTCAACCATGATTTCTTCTTTGTGAATTCATGCTGACTATTCCCACTAATCTTGTTTTCCTCTACCTGCTTAAGGCTGACCTCCAGAGTGAGCTGTTCCCTGTACCCTTCCAGGGATAGAGACAAGGCTGACTGTCTTGCAATCACCTGGCTCCTCCTTCTTGCCCCTTTTGAAAACTAGAGTAACACTGGCTTTCCTCCAGTCCTCAGGCACCCCTTTTGTCCTCTGTGACCTTCCACAAATGATGGAGGGTGGCTTAGCAATAACCTTAGCCAGCTAACTCAGCACTCATGGGTGCATGCCATGAGTGACCGTGGATTTGAGGGTGTTCATCTTGTCTAGATGATCACTAACCCGGTCCTCCTTGACTAAGACAGAGTCTTGCTTGCTCCAGATTTTCTCATCTCCAGGGGACTGGGATTTCTGAGTACTGGTCTTAGCAGGAATGACTGAAGCAAATATAGCCTTCAGTAACTCCACCTTCTCTGTATTCTGTCACCAGGACACCCACCTCATTCAGCAGTAGGCCTGTATTTTGGCTTGTCTTTTTCCTACTGATGTACTTGAAGAAGCTCTTCTCGTTGTCTTTCACATCCTTTGCCAGATTTAATTCCAAGATGTCCCCTTAGCTTTTCTCATTGCATCTCTACATGTTCCAGCAATATTGCTATATTCCTCCCAACTGGACACATCCCTTTTCCCACATACTGTAAATCTCCTTCTTCCATCTCAGTTTTTTTCCCCAGAAGTTCCTTACTCATCCATGCAATTATCCTGCCTCCTTTGCTTGGTACCTTGGTCATACAGATGCATCGATCTTGAGCCTGGGAGAAGTGATGATTGACTAGTAACCAGATCTCTTGGGCCACACTTACTTTGCTGTAAACTGGGAGTAATATAGATAAAAACTGGTATAAATGAGAAGAAAGCCAGCCAGAGATATATTATTATTGTATTTCATATCATCGATTGGGAGGGAAAAAAAAGGAAGATAAAAAGGCCTGGTTTAGCCCCCCAAATATCTATTAAATAGTGCAATGTACTGAAATGTAGGTAACACAGTCTTGAAATATCACGTCTAAATTTATGAACAAAAGACTGTAATCTCATCTTCTATATTCCTCCCAATGGAGGCTTAATAACTTGCTTCTGCAGGAACATTATAAAAAAGAAACAACTCAACTGTATTTGGAAGCAAACACAATGGAGGAAATGTCTCTCTCGTTGTTATGAGAAGCTACGAAAACCATACTGAAAAGCTATATGATGTTGTAGTCAAATCACAGGAGGAAATAAAACATCAAAACAAAGGAAATTAGAAAAGAAACTAAAACCAGGAACCCAAAGGTACTTTACAAACTTTTCCAGCATACAGTAGCCAGAAAATGCTCTATTTCACAATTACTGTTCAACACACAGAGAGAAGAACCCTTGGTTTTGTATCTAAACCAAAATGCTATTTTTAAATCGATGATGAAGGATAAACTTGGAGAAGTGCTTGACTCATCAAATATATTTAGCTTGGTTATTGTTGTGTGCCTTAAAATACCAGCTGTGCAACCATAATTATTAAATTTCAAACACTAAAGCAAGCTGTAACTCTGGGAGAAAATTCATGCAACTGAACACAATCCAGAGATATTCACAGCAGCTAGGTCAAGTGTTTAAAGTCGTTGATTCTTCCAAAGCTTGAGTTTTTTCAAACCCCACTGTGGCCAGATGAGTTTGAGCCATCCATTAAAAGCATTAAATGTGAAAAGTTTGGAATCAAGATGGGGTGCAGTGTAAGTATTTTTAAAGCTTCAGGGCAAATTTAAAGGTGAACTTCCAGCTGTTATGTTTCCTATGCTGCAAGAAAAAAGCAAAAACAATACTTTTTTCTTTTTTCTCTCTCTCTGGCTTTTGTTTTAAGCAAAGGAAATCCACTAGGAGCAAATATAAATTCCAGTTTGATGGAGTGATGGAAAGACAGGAAAAGCACTATCTCTCTAATTGTCTTTAAAGGAATCTCAAAGTGCCCTTACAACAGATAGTAGGAGCAGAAAGAGTTTCTTTATGTGAAAAGTACGGTCTGTTTACCCCACAAAGGGACAGGAGGAGCATACAGAATCATCTCAGAACAGATGGGAGATGTACAAAATTGTCCATTTCTTCTGCTGCTTCTTATCCACCCATAAATGAACAAGTACCTTTTATAGCATATCACATCATCCCAACAGACCTCTTCCCAACACAGTTCATAGACCTCTCCCTGCTGTTCTTTACCAGTTTATGAGTGACTCTACACCTCCCTAGCAGCGTACTGCTCTGTGGCAATATCACCTAGGGCTATTAATTTGGGACTTTTGCTATCACACATTTAGTGGTCATCCCTGTCCTTCTGTGAGTGGCAAACACATTTCACCATTCACTTGACAAAGAAATCCATCTTTGGAAGATGATATTGCTGAGTGAAGTACTGAAGGTTTTGTTAGCAATGTAAGATAGGCCATACCCATATTTATGAGAGCCTACAACACTACAAACTGTCTCCTCTTGTCTTCATACTACTCATTCATGTTGCTTTAGGTTGTTATATAAGTTCTGCTATTACACTGTGATTAGAGCTTTGTTATCTTGATATTCTTTTTGGATAGCCTAATAGTTTGATCCAAATCATATATATATATAAATATATATCTTCCATCATTCTGAGCATTGCTTGCTGCATAGCAGAACTGGGCATGGCTGGGATTTGTGAGAGTCGCTGGCTGTTATGCAGTTTGTAAAATGCCTTGTTCCAGAGTGGGAGCTGTGCTTTCTCTTTTTCCAGTTTTGATTTTTGTGTGGGAACAGGGCACGGGCTCCTCTATGAATTGGAAGGCCATCCTAGACCTTGAAAAAATAAATCCTATGGTGACATGGCACCCCAGAAAGAACTGGATCAGGTGATGGGATTCATTTCCAAAGCAGCCTCATAGACATTTGGGCTAAGGAACATGGCATTGAGTGGGTGTATCATAGTCCTTACTATACACTGGCTGCTGGGAAGGTTGAATGTTACAATGGCCTACTAAAAATCACTCTGGCTGCAATGGAGGAGGAGCTTTCAAGAACTGGAATGCTACGAGGAGAGGCTGACGGAGCTGGGGTTGTTTAGCCTGGAGAAGAGGAGGCTCAGGGGTGACCTTATTGCTGTCTACAGCTACCTGAGGGGTNTTAATCCTGCCCAATCCACACTGCCACATGCTGTAGAAGGTGATAAAGTTCCTGTGGTACACATGAAGAATATCCTAGGGAAGAAGGTCTGGTTTAGTCCTACTTCAGCTAAAGGCAAACCCATATGTGCGATTGCTTTTGCCCAAGGACCAGGAGGCACCTGGAGATGGAAAAGTTTATTGTGTGCCACAAAATTGCTCAGAATTATCATAGAATTGTCAGGGCTGGAAGGGACCTCAAGAATCATCTAGTTCCAACCACCCTCCCATGAGCAGAGACACCTCACACCTAGATCAGGTTGTTCAGAGCCTCATCCAACCCGGCCTTCTAAAACTTCCAGGGATAGGGCTTCTACTGCCTCTCTGGGCAACCTGTTCAGTGTTTCACCACCCTTACGGTGAAGAACCTCTTTCTAATGTCTAATCTAGCCTATCCTAGCTTAGATCCATTCCCCCTAGTCCTAAGAAGTCCCTCACCAGTTTTCTTGCAGGCCCCTTTTAGAATGCTGGAAGGCCACAATAAGGTGTCCTCAGAGCCTTCTCTTCTCCAAACTGAATAGCCCCAACTCTCTCCATCTGGCTCCATAGATATATAGACAGATAGATATGATTTATCTCACATAATTATAGCAGACAAATAGTATCTCTAGCAAAAGCTGTAATTACATTGTATTTCCAGTCGTTGAAACACTGTTGAAGTAACAGAAATGTACTACAATGACATTAATGACAGCCTTCAGATGTACCTTCAGTTTATAGGTGAAGATAGATGCAGCAAAAGCTGAATGACATGCTAGGCACTTGTTATTTATGTTGAATGGAATGGCTAATTTATGACATCAAGGCAGATACTGTGACAAAACAAAAGGGTTTGCCTAGTGGTGGCCTAAATTGATCTCAGGGATGCCTGCCAGAGTGTCCCCACTCCTTCCAGCAGCCCTTCTTGGTCTGTCTCCAGCTGAGCTGATGCAGAATGCTGAATCAGCAGGACATACCTGGCTTTGCTGTAGGATTTGTTTTCTGCTGACTTACTGTGCTGAATGCAGGGCCTGGCAGGCACTGGAGCCAGCAGAAGGAAGAGACTGGAATGAATAGCCAGGGATGGCAAGATGAAACGGCCTTAGAGCAACTGGTAATTAGAATTGTCATTGAAGCCACTAAAATTGCAGTCTATACTGCATCTAAAGACAGTCAGCAATTAGTGTCCTACATGTCCAGTATATATCACCATATTGACTAGTGCTAGGTGTTCAAGTGTCAAAATACTGACTTGCAATAATCAAAAGTGGAAGGAGGTGGGAAAGCCAGGGAAATAACTGAACCTGAAACAAAGCTTTTGGAAATTGGCCTGGCTGGAGAAGTATATAAGGATATCTTCAGGTAAAGGCCTCCTGTTGCTTGCCTATTGTGCTCAGGTAAACAGAACTGCTGTAAGCTAAGCAAAACTTAAGAGTCCTGTCTGGAACCAGGGGAAGTATAGGCTGGATGTTAGGAGGAAGTTCTTCCCAGAGAGAGTGATTTGCCATTGGAATGGGCTGCCCAGGGAGGTGGTGTAGTCGCTGTCCCTGGAGGTGTTCAAGAAAAGACTGGATGAGGCATTTAGTGCTGTGGTCTAGATGAATGGATATGGCTGGGTGCTAGGTTGGACTGGATGATCTTGGAGGTCTCTTCCAATCTGGTTGATTCTATGATTGTATGACTCTATGGAATGGCTTGGGAATATGCCAAATATCAGCTACACAACCGGGCTAAGGATAATAATCCATAATATTATTTGAACAGTATTGATGAAAATATCTACTCAGCATGAGCATTTGCTTGTGTTGTTTTTTATTAAATTTAGTCTTCCAAACAACTTAAAACATCCTTTGCGTGGAGGACAGACATGACTTCCTTCCAGAGGAGGCTGGACAGCAGCAATCTTTTCCTACATGATGGTGAAAACCTGTCCCTTACCTCTCACATCTCCACTGACTAAATGTTTTTTCACCTCTGATATCATGGACTTGAATGGCTCACGCAGCTCTTGTAACTCCTACAAGGATAGTGCCATACTGGAATGCTCTGGTTTCATATAACATAAAAGGCAGCTTGTGTTTGATTTCTCCACTTTTAAATTACCTGTGAATTGCTGGTTATAATCAGACTTACTCAAACCTGGTGGCATGGACACAACTTCCTTCAAAGAACAGGTTGTCTTACCATGGGAAATCAGCTCTTCAGTGTCAGAATCACTTCTTTACAGGGACCCCCAGTGATTAAAAAAAAAGAAGCTAGACAAATCAACAGAAGCAGATTAACCATCACTACCTGTTTTATTATTGCTCCTCAAATACAGGATAATACATTTATCTGTTTAATACACCTGCATCAACTTGAGTAGAGCTTATGATGTTTTCTTCTCTATGCTGCAATACAATTTTCTGTAAGAGGGGAACCAAACCAAAACTAAACAACCCCAAAACCCTGAGAAGCCAACATTAGCTTTAAACCCTGCTGCTTGAATTATCAAACAACACTGTCTACCTCGGCAACAAAATCAATACTCTTCAACTAAATACCAATATTTTTATTAGTAATTGTTTTTAAACAAAGCAAAATAAAATATGCTTCTGATCTAAGAATGACCAAAAAAGAGCAAAGCAAACAAAGCCATCAGAACAAAAGTTATTTTCTCTTTTGAGACAAAAACATAAAAAGCTTTTTCTAAATGTGCTTCATTCAGTGTGCTTTGCAGAGTCAGTGTAGCCCGTTCAGATTTCATCATTAATCATTCAACAGGGCAATAAAGAAAGCTCCAAGTTTCAGGCAATATGATAATTTGTTACTTATGCAAAATTCAGAGTCAAGGCTTGGTTGCAATCCTTTTTGCAGACAGCACCAGCCAAGTTGCCAGGATGCATTTCCACACTCACACAGCATTTAGCATCAGCTAGATAGCTGCTAAAGTAGTGAAGCAGATCTGCTCAGACATGAAGCTTGGATCTTTTTGTAGGGAAGTTTGCCTGATTAATTTGCCAGTCCTTTCTTTTTACAAAAGCAGCAGTCTTACACTTCCAGATCTTTAAATACTTCTTGTGGGGAATAAATGCTTTTTCCACATCTTATTGACTTAGAAAAATTGGTCTTGTGTAGTGCAATTTCCACGTTAACCTGGACATAGCTCTGAATGTTGAACTTGTGTGACAAAGATAGGCATCTCACAAGTTTCCCTTGACAGGCAGCTGCTGAGAGCACTGGTGGGAAATGACAAATGATGAATGTCATATTTGGGGAAAAAAAAAACAAACAAAACCAAACAAACAAACAAAATAACCCAGGGAGCGAGTCTGGGAAAAAACCCCACCGCAGAATAGCCTCCGAGCTCTGTCCAAAGGCATGTCTTATGAAACAGCATTACTTTCCAGGACTGAAGGTTTTATGTCTTGAAATCACATAATCTTAAATGTTGTTCTTCACACCACAGGCATACCCAGTTTTAGCCACTAATTTTGCTAGATGTTTGTGCTTTGTTTACACAAGATTTTTCAGTTGGCCAACTACCCTGAATGATGTTTGGAAGAAGAGACTAATATTCCACATAAGCAAGAGTATGCATTAGACTACTATTTTTCAGAATGAGTTTCTACAATTGAACTATTATTTTTACACCATAGATTCTTTCAAATGTTAAAATCTGCTGAATAGAAGGAGTAGGTAACAGTTCTAAATGTTAAGAGTTTTGCCTTATATAAAACATAACTAACACAGTGAGAAGTAACTTGGAATTTCGAGGGGCAGACTTTTATGTGGTTAATAATATCTGTAATCTCAATGATAAAAAGTACATTAGCAAATTTACAAGAACAAAGAGAGTCTTGTGTTTATTAATTAATTTAGTTTCTTTATTCCCTTTCATTTAGTGATTTCCTCTTAGAGAATCACATCAAGCAGCTATGATATTCCATTTCTGTGCATTTAGCAATAAACTTCAGGTAAGTAACTATTCTCATAATCTTTTCTAAAATATTTCACTTTTAACTTTCTCCACATTTAATTGATTTATAAAGTGTCCAAGTTCAAATGAATTCTGAAATTCTCCTTATAAAGTATCTAAAGAGAAAATAATTCCTGAAATTCTCCTGCAATAGCAGCAATTGCATCCAGCAGACACATGAAGTGATCAGGGAACAGCAAAGCCCTACAAGTGCTTTTAAGACAAGGAAGGTCCATTTTCATTTGCATTTGTGCCCACTTAGGTATTTCTTCAGTGTTTTACATCAGCATGTAAACATCATTCAATGTCTCCATCTATTAATAAAAACTCCCCATGTTTTAATGAACTAGTTCTTCAGGAAGAAAACAGATTAAGTGAAATGGTCGTTGTCAACTATCGTTAATAAAAGCTCTCAGAATCGAGTGGGATGACTTTTACCATGGTAACTGAAGCCTGAACTTCTCAAACAGATGAAAGCCTACATTTGATACACTGAATTGAAAACAGGTGTGTTTTCATGGAGAAAAGCAAGGGAAGAAGCAAGATGGGAAAGGAGAGCGTTAGACAGGTGCATCCTCACAAATGTTTGTGTCTGGTACACGCTGTATGCCATGTGGTTTTTTGTGGCAGCTGTCTTTCTATAGAACGTCAACATCCAGATCACAGCCCTGCCAAAGACGGCATGGAAAAACAGGCTTGTGCTTAAAGCTGGTAGTATTAAAGCCTGAATAATAGGAGGGTTTTTTTGGCCAGGTGTGTACTGGATAGATTCTACCTACCTTATCAGTAAGATATCTATAGTTCTTAAAGCACAGTTGCTAACAAAGTATTGGTTGGTCAGTATTTCTGGATACTGCGTATGCAATATATACAGATTTTAGGAAACCTATGCTTTTGTTTCCTTTCTAGAAATCATAACTTTTTGATTACTGGATCACCTAGCTGCCAGACTTGCTTTCTGAGCTAGTTTGAGTCTAGCTAGAATGTTTTGGTGAGAAGAACTAGATCATAGGCTGTGAAATGAAAACAATGGTGATGTCTACTTCCCTCATAGTCTTGCTGAGATGTATTAGAATAAAAAGCAAAACATAGATAAAGTCACTTCACTTGGCACTTTGCTCTCGGCACTTCGTCTGCTGGGGTGCTGGGGCTGCTGGATGAACTCCATCTTACTCTCTAAATGGCTGCACAGCCTTTAGCTCTCTCAGCCAAGCCTCCCGGTTTCGTATCGTCAGCAAACTTGCTGAGCAGAAACTCTGTCCCCTCATCAGGCTCACTGATAAAGTTGTTGAACAGCTCCACCTGCCCCCTAGGAATGATGTATGTTGGTTGCCTTGGNGAGCCCCTCCTGGGGACTCAGGTTTCTGGGAGGGCTGTTGTGTTTCTGTATTATCTTTTTACCTTGTATATTTCTGTCTATAACTGTATATACTGTAAATATCTGCTTGTATATTGTGCTAGCTGTAAATAGAAGCTTCATTCATATTTCCAGAGCTGGCTGAGTCTAGTCTGGGTGATTTCTAAAGTGTGGAGGGGCGGGGGACACCCAAACCACCACACTTTCCTTTCACACTCTAGGTATAAACAGCAGTTAAAATTGGAAAATTAAGCTTTTTCTGCCTAAAAAAAACAAACATACATTGGAGATTAATTATTTTTTTCATTGATTTCAGAGTAATAAAGGTTTTGTTGTACTTTTCAGAAATCCTTTTTTGACATTGGACATATGAAGTGCCATAATAATACAATTCTCACAATGGCAAAGTAAATAGGAGTTGTGAAAAAGAAACAACTAAACATGTTAAGGTATCCCCATGCTCAGTAAATATTGCAGGTAAGTCAGGTCTAAGTATGAAGGTCTGTTTTATCACCAAGTAGCTAAAAGGGAAATTAAAGGATATAAACTGTAGGGAAACTAAATGAATTCTTTGTATCAGTTGTCACTCTTAAAGGTAAGGAAATTCCTGTTCAGAAGTTATTTTTTATGATCAATCAAGGTGAAATACGAGCAAAGATAGAAATATCTATGCAAGAGTTGTTAATGTGCAGTGGAAGCTAAATAGCAGTAAATCACTGAGCCCTGATGAGATTCATCAACTCAGAGCATAGAAGAAATTAAAAAAAGCAAAGCACCTAACTAAAGCAACTGGAAGGGCTGGAAGATTGCCAGTGCTGTGTTCATCTATTTCAAGAAAGAAATTTGAGATTATTGGAGAGTTGTAAGCTCTAAGATTAAAAACCTGTGAAAAGATCCTACCTCTTGCCACAGCAGTGAACACTGCTGAGAAACCATACAGACACTCTTCTCAGCTCTGTTCTGGTTCAGCTTGGGAGTCAAGCTGATAGTGATGCAAGATATGTGTCTTCAGCACACATTTGATGGAGAAACAGATTTCAAAACTTGCTATAGGAAAAAAGAGGCAATGTTTTTTTTGTTTGTTTGTTTTTTTCTTCTTCTTAACATCTTAACAGGCATCTTTTCAACAGTGCTTGTTTGTATTTCCACATAGCTCTCACAGTGCTAAGCTACTCTTCAGGACCTCAGAGATCAGGCCAGATATCTACACGTCTGAGGGGACTGAGTTTATGGAGTGTGCAAGACAGTGCAATGCTCTGGAAAAGGTTGGAAGTGAGGCAGGAGATGACAGCCTAAACCTTTTGCTCAGTGTGTAGAACCTGATCAGTGTGCACAGAGACCAAGATAAGAAGTCCCCAGGGAGAGTCTATTAGTTCCTTAGAGAGGCTCTCGCTGAAGTGGATTGCCAGGGAAAGGGAAACTCTAAAACTAACCTCTCCTCTGCCTCTGTTGCTACAGCAAATCTTTGACTGAAGCGGTTCAGAGAAGATGGTATCACAACCTGAAGGTGTTTCTGGCTCCATGAAGCGGCATTGAATCACTGTAGCAGAACAGAACACAGAGGGTCTAGCTGCTTCTCCTGAACACCTCTGTTGTGTCTAGGTGTAAGACCTCAACACAAATGAATAAAAAAAAATAACAGGTCTACAAAACCCCAAAAGAGTCTCTGAGACAGTTAAAGCTTCAGACCACTTTACTGATAGCAACTGCTAGCTCTATGCATACGTGGACACAGTTGTGCTAGTGAGTGTAAGAATTCTCAAGTAAGAGGCTATGGCTTATCTCAGCCTGAAAACTTGTCCTGATCAAGGTCATGCACTGGTATAGTCCAGCACATGGTTTTGACTCATGTCAAGAAGTACCTTCACAGGCAGTACCCAAATACAGTTTAGAGACTAATATGGACTAGAAACCACTCCTGATGAGCCATTTGAATGAAGTCTTTATGACTTGATTAGTAGAAGAGTTCAACTGGGAGGACGGGAACTGCGCTGAGACAGAGATGCGTCCATTCTTTGTCTTATTTACTGTTGTGTTGAGGTAAACATAACAGTCATATTGGTTGCAGGGTTATGTAAACGTCTCATGTTAAAGAAAGACTCTAGATAAAATGTTTCATTTGCAATTATTCACCCATAGACTCCTGTAAGCAACATTTATTTTTTCAGCTAAACCTGAGATGATTACAAAATCACATAAAAACCAAAAAGGGTTCATTTCACCTGCCATTAAAAATCTGGAAGCCATGACCTTGTCCTCCACACCCTGCTGCGGATATGCTATTCCAGGACTTTGTGAGTACTAAATGAGATATTTAAGGTCATACCTCCTAACTGTATTTACTATGGCTGCTTCTCTTTACCTGATTGCTGGAAATTACTACTTTTGCTAAAAAAAAAAAATAATCCCCTTCTCACTGGCAATCACATTGCAGAGACTCTTTTAAGTGGTGAGAAGCAGATCTCAGTAGTGAGTCAGCCAATCAGCCAAGAAAATGACTAAGATTGGCCATGCAGCAATCTTATACATACGTATTCCCCTTGGCGTTGCTCATCAGTGTCAAATTCAAACTGCAGGTGCATAAATGCTCTTTGATGGCTGCACAGATAGTCATCATTCCATACTTCAACCAGTTGATAAGTATGCTTAGTAGTGTGAATCACTATTCAGATTTCATTCTCACCTGGGAAAGTATTTGTTTTTCTGACTTTATTTTTTTCCCTTCAAGACCAGTATTTTTGAAAGAAAATAAGATGGAAGAACAGGATGGGGATTTTGGCCTACTGGAATGACACATCGGATTAAATATCCTTTCTCATTTTTCTTCCTTCTTAGTCATCTGTCATTCACGTCTTCTTCATGAACCAAGGTCTTAAGTACAAACCTCTCTTAGTCACCAGCAGTTGACATTCAGTGCAACCATAGAAATGTTCACTGTCTCCAATTATAAGTTTGCCACTTAGGTAGTTACATTATGAATCTTGAGTTTCTAAACTTCAAGAGAAGATGAGTTTTCCCAAAGGACAATTGAAGGTCTATATATCTGGTGTTCTGAAGAGGGGTGTGGATGTACCTGTTTCTTTGCATTTGTGTTACTGTCTGAAGACAGGTTTCATAATTTAGCTTTTTAACTTAGGTGTCTTAATTGAAGTATGGGAGTGCATCTCTTTTAGAGCTCCTAAACTACTACCAATCTAAGCTGATATTGTGATACCACCTTGCTTTCTAAATATAGTCATTCATGCTCTTTTTTTCTGCACTTCCCTGGCACTGGAGCATAGCTCAAACAGGCAAACCATTTCAGGATGCTAGCATAATATAAAGTTAGCTTTCTGAAAAAACTGTCTGTTCTTTTAGCTGCATCATCTGTCTCACTTCAGAAGGGATTTATATGGGCTTATAAGTTGTTTGGAAACACCACCATGATGTCAAAATCCAGAAGAATGTAGTGTAGTCAAGCTCAAAGATGAAGCATAAATCCACAATGCACCTGGTTTCCTGAAGTGATTCAACATACTGATCCAGGTAGTTATGCTTTCAGGCTAAAGATGCCATTTTCCTAAGTTAGAAGTGTTAATGGGGCCCCAGCAGGTAGTGGAAGAACTGAGTCTAAGTCCAGACCCTTAGCAGCTGCAGTATATCACAGTATAACATGCCTCCATGTTATCTTGAACAGAAGATGCCACTATGCCTGTTTCTGAAGTTGGGCTGCTGTGTGTCCTGCAGCAGAAAATTCTTGGGTCCAGACAAGACAAAAATGTCAGCAAGGAGCTGTATTCCTGAATGTATCTCCACACACATGAAGAAGAGACTGATTTCTCTGTCTTAGCCCTAAGACTGGCTACATAAAGCTCTTCTGACCCGTGGGCCACAGGGAGGATTTCCTGTGGCAGCAAGCCTGACCTCCTAAGTCTGTGGCTTGTTAGCTTTGGTACAGTACCATCCCAGTGTGGCTAAGCAGTTTCTAGTTCTGACCAGCTCAGAGTCTGAGCAGAACAATAGTAGGCCTGTCTGAACATGTCTGCGTACGTTACGTGTTGTAGCATTTGATGAAGTGGTGAATGTTCTTCGATGCTGGTCTTTGGACTGTATTAAAATAAGAGCATCAGTTGCAGGCAGACCAAAACCCAGGGACTCCTCTTTCTAGTTGAAAACTTTTCCTTTCTGCTTCTCCTTAACACTCTTATTTAGGTAGCCTAGCCTGGGAACCGGATAAAAGAAGAGTATGGGGAACCTGCTTCAGCCCTGTAAATGAAGCCACTGTACACCAGGAATGCAAGTTATTGAGACTGAGCAGCAGCCAAAGGAAGCTTCAGAGTACCAAGTGCAGAAGGTAAAGAAACGTCCCTCTTCCAATTCACTTCTGCTTGTTGCTATCCTGTCTCCACAGAAATCCTGAACTCCTGTCTCAATAGAAAATTATCCTAATTTGCCCAGTGAAGCATATAGCTTTCTGGGCCATAAGACAGCAGCTAAGGCACAGGATACTGAATGCCATGTCTTCCACTTCCTAGCTGATCCATGAGGACTGCCCTTGTATCAGTATTATACCTCTCATATTAATGGTAGACATCAGTAAGTCTAAGATTCTGGCGTCTTTAGCATTTAGATAGTTGTCAGTCTTAATGTAACTGTAAGTAGAGATCAGTACTTATTCCTCCAGAAAAGGCACTTCTGAAACTTGTTATGTATCTAAAACTAGGTTCTTTCAGAAGGTACAGGTCAAGCAATAAGATAAAAAAATGAGTTTAGACATCTGAAAGGTTAGACAGCATTTGAAATCCAGCTAACTGCTGTTGGGGATTTTAAAGGCTTTCAGACAATTAAATACCCAAGTTAGACAATGCAAGTTTTAGTCTCACTATAAATTCAGGAGAGATTTCCTTCACCATTTTCTCATCATGTATTTTGTATCCTATGAGGTGCACAGGTCTGTCTCCTTCAGAAGTGGGGAAATGTGATGTTTCCTTTAGTATATGTAGACTTTGCAGTGATTTACCACAAACCTTTAGATCACCTATGATTAGTTTGAAGTGGGACAGAAACCACCATTTGAAGGCTTGATTTGAAGGAAAGGGTGACAAGGACATTTGAGCATATGTTTTGACAAGATTTTAGTATTACATTGTTTGGAAATAATTTACATTTCTGAGCATGTTTCTTAGCTGACCCATAGACAGACTTTCCATATTCTAAACAAAAACATAATTGGTGATCACCACAACCATAGAGGGAGATATATTAACTGCATACTTCATTTGAAATGAGCAGTTGTATGGCTACTGTGAAGAGTAACTTGGAAGTTACATGCCACTAAATCTTACTCTGACCCTGTGCCAGCACAGGAAGAGTTCCATCACCTCTCAGCCCTGTTTTTTCACTATCCCATTGAAGTAAAGCAATACTTGAATGAATAAAAATATCATAAACCATCCCTACAGGATTATTCCATTTCTTATAATCAACACTGAGACCACTGACCTCAATTCCTTGCCAGCTAGTAGCCATCTCCCCTGCACAAACCATAAGATAAGAAAGAACATGTGCTCTTCCCAGAGAGAGATGTGAAGGGAGGGAAAGAAGGGGAAAAAGAGTGGTATCAACCAAGCACCAGCTTATAAGCTATGATACTGGAAAACAGAATGGACTAACAGTATTACAACATCCTGGGGTACCCAGATCCTTGCCCTGGGATGGGTCTTGGTCTCTCTATTTTTTTTAGGGGAACCTGGAACCCCTCAAACTATGACACTGGAAAAGGCTATGACTCCTTTTAAAAAAAAGTTTGGAATTCATTACCAAAAAGCCCATATAAATTAAATTTGTGAAGAGTGTCTTTATGCATGCCAAGGCCCCTGAGCCTACTGAGGCTGAAATCCTTCACAGGTTTTCTGGAACTTGCTGTTTCATTCCACCAGTAAATGTTTTGCTTGGTGCTTAATCTAGTTAAATAATAAGGGATTTCATGCACTTTGCTGCCACATCCAAAATCAACTTTCTCATACAGCTGGAACACAAACATAAGTTTTCTTAGCTGTCCTGAACTTGGTATGTGTTATATGGAATGCAATCACATTTCATCTGTGACGGTTGGCTTGAGAAATTTATCTTTTCCCATGTTAATCTTGCCAGTGATCTGATTATATTGTATAAGTGTATAAGCAGGATATTAAACTGAAAGACAGAGCCTACCACAAACTCGTTTGGAAAAGAATCAATGCATAATCTTTCTCTGGAAAGATCTCCTGTTAACACCTGATGGATTTATTAAAAAGAAAATTAACTGAAAATATTAGTGGTAGAACTCACAAACACATGTCATAGTAATATTGCCAGAGCTCTAGTTGTCAAAGGATGAAATGGAGTCAGTTTGCTGAGAGATTTTATATCTTTTACCAAAACTTCTGATATAGCTGAAAAGGAGACAAGCTATAAAGCCTTTCTAAAATGACAATAAAGACATAAGAAATTGGTCAGTACCAATACCCTAAATTAAGCATACATTCAGGGAAAAAAAAGTCTTGGTTATCGTGAAAATTTCCAGCATCATAGATAAGTACAGCTTAATTCTGGTTTAGAAAGTATTAATGGTGTGATCTGTCACTTGCATTCCTGAATTTACAAGGGTGTTTGTGTAAGAAGAAACGTGAGTAGTGGTGCCTATCAGCCCCCTCCTCCACCTCACCTCCTCACCCAACCCTCCTACTGCTTCCCAGCTTCCTCATTTCCAGGACCATGACCTAACTGGGCATGCATGGTGAAGGAGAGCTGCTCTTGTAGCAGTAGCCATTGAGCAGTGACAACTTGTACCTTCTCTCCTTTTAAAACTTCAGTGTTGCCCGTTTGGGAGGGAGTGACTTCATTGGTCCTTTTGTGAAAATTCTTGAAGGCCACAACCTGTTTTGTACCTGCAGTTAACAGTGACAGCTTTGATAGGTAGATATGTTTTCTGATAACAACAGGAACTTCTTCAGCTTGTCTCCTGTCCTGTCTCCTTTTGGCCATGATGGGATCCTGAGTTGGGCCCTGGCCCTTATCTTTTTGAAAGACCAGCCCTGTTACCGGCCCCCAGCTCTGTCTCTTTTCTCAGACCTTGTGTACAGTGCCCTGTAAGTGGTCCACCCAGAGCTCCTGGTTCCTTGTCCCTCAGAAAGCAGCTGGCCTTCACTTAGCCCTGATCCCAAGTAGGTTCCATTCCCATTTGTTGTAGTTCTTTATGATTTGAGTTATAATGAATAGAAGGATGTCCTGCAAGGAATTGAGAGGTGTGACCCAAAGCTTGGAGTCATGCCATTGACAACTTGATAACATTTGAGAGAGTTCAGTTACAGGAGATAAGAAAATAGGATCCACCTCCAGCAGAAAGGTCAGGAGCAAAAATGCTGTCCACTCCTAAGCACATGATGATTTGAAAGGCGATAACTAACGCATGCATTAGTTCAAGTGAACAAACTGAAAAATAAACAAAAGCACTGCGTATCTTTGAGATGGAACTACTTTGAGTAAGTATTTCCATTATAAGGGTGCGTTTGGAAATGAGATCTGAGGTGAATTCGAAGATAAGTGAAACTTGGAAGCAGATCTTTGTAGTGTTACTGGCTAAACATTTTGGGGCATGTCCTGGTATATAGATAATAGTCAGATTGCACAGCTAAACATGGAATATAAAACATTCCTAGGTGCTTTACTAGTTTCTGAAACCACTCTAGTCACTCAAAGTCAAGCTAAATTTAATAATAGGAAACTAAAGCGTGATAATGTCTTTCTTAGCAGTTACAGTAATACCAGTGGCAATTATACACTTCAGACTTGACGATGCAGTCTTGGATAACTCCTGTACATAGTGTTGTATGTAGTGTACACATTTTGAGCACAATACTTATCACAGAATCACAGAACCAACCAGTTTGGAAGAGACCTCCAAGATCATCCAGTCCAACCTATCATTTATTTTACTTATGTGCAGTTAAGGAAAAGCACATAGTTATAAAGGCAATAAAGCATATTAGGGGAGAATTCTATCGACGATAAAAGCTCTTAGCTAGCCACAGATGGCAAGATGTTAACAATAATGAAGAAAAGGCTTGAATATTAATATTCTGTAATTAGGAAGAAGCTGAATGCTCTATATTTATCAGATGAGAACATCAAAATGATTCTCCATGCCACTACTAGCCCCAGAGAATAATGAAATATTTCTGTTAGAGATACACATATTTAATCTGATTGTCTGTATAGCATGAACTAAAATCGCTCAGAAGAGCTGGATGAATCTGGCCTGCTGATGGTTTGAATTTTCACAAACCAAGGGATGCCAAGGGAGTTTTCCAAAAGCAAAAGAGCTTGTGATATGCCAGTGACATAGAGAAGAGGCAACTGTTGCAGCTGTAGTTGTTATGAAAGAGACAAAACAATCAGGAGAGTTATAAAAACAAACTCTGATTTATTTACTATTAGATCTGTTCTCCTTCCAATAGGAAAAAAAAAAAAAAGTTTGCTCTTTGGTTGAGAATTTCTGGTACAACTGCTCAGATTATAAACTACTTGAAGTATTACAGTATTTGGAAAGACGAATCAAAACTGGCCACACAATCACTACACACTACTTTCTAAAAGGAAAAAAATCTCCCTGGGGACCCAGAAATACACTCACCACATGTCAGTCTGCAGAGAGGGCGAGATTCCTTTAAATTCTCCTTTTAACAGAGATTTCTTTGACTGCTAGGAACTGAGCACCACAAAAAAACCCCAACCAACCAAACAAAAAACCCCGAAAACCCACCACCCACAAAGCCCAGGGATTGCTCTCTTAGCAGTGCCCTTTTTAAACCTGATGTGGTCACGATCACTAGAAAGCACTTCAAGACAGAGGGAGACACCAGTAGTCAGCTAAAGATTGATTTCTGTGCAGCCCTGTATCTTGCTTCTCAGAGAGGGGGTCCTTTTCTTACCATACCTGGCATCAGCAAGTGGCTTGAGGAGGGGAGTTGATGGTGGTGGTGGTGGGGCACAGGTGTCTACGAATGTGACGGTGAGGAGGTGTCTCCCCCTCTGCGCCTCCAACCCAGCTCCTCCGGCCTCCCAGCTGGCCTGCTGGGGTCAAGGAGTGCCTTATCAGGGTCGAAACTCCCAGCTGGATTAGCACTATAAACACTGCGGGTCTGGGGGGTGTTGGAGGAGGAAAGTAGATATAACACAGAAGTGATTTAATTAGGCATACCATACATTCTAATCATCTTGTGAAAAAGATGTATGTTATTCTCATGCTTTTCTGTTGCATGTTTGTTTCAAAACAGAGTCTTCTAGATGTGATATGGCTGAATTTTGTATGGGTCTTTGATTTACAGTTGCTTCTCATTCAATAAAGCGTAAGATAAGTAGATGGGAAAGTTAAATAGTTTTGAGTAGGAAGTTATTGGATTCTGACCAAACTGTCAAAAAAAATTCTTTAGCCCTTGATACTTGGTCTGGTCTTATTTAATATTCCTTATACAAGTCGGAAGCACATCTGTTGGAAGGTAGTACCACATACGTATCTGTGGATAGGAGCAAATGCTGTGGTCACACGTGGCAAAATGCATGATCTGTCTCTGATGGAGAATATACCCAACGTGCAGTGAAAGCTGAGAAAGACTGAGTTAGTCTTGGTTGATCCATACTGTGGAATACAGAATGTATTTCAGAAAAAAATAGCATTAATAAGTCATCAGTAAGTTGGTGTTAATAAGGACCGGGGAGGTGGTGGAGTCGCCGTCCCTGGGGCTGTTCAAGGCAAGGTTGGATGTGGCACTTGGTGCCATGGTCTAGCCTTGAGCTCTGTGGTAAAGGGTTGGACTTGATGATCTGTGAGGTCTCTTCCAATCTTGGTGATACTGTGACGTTCTGGATTAGAGCCTAAGAGCTTTTCCTCAGGCCTTTTTTCTGTAGAAAAAACCTTTACAACTCTCTAAAAATCAGGGTTTCTTCCTTTTCCTAAACACTCCCCCCCAAAACAAACAAGAACAAACCAAACCAAACCAACAACAACAAAAAAAAACAAACCACCCAATTTTTTTTTACAGTTTAAGAAGGGATTTAAAATCACGATTTTCCCCCCTTAACATTTTTGATATATTGTTAATTTAGCTTGTTTAATCTTTTCTTCATTTTTTTAGACATCTGTTTCCAACTAGTATCCCAGACTAAATATAAAACTGAGATGCCAGCATTCTGTTTATTTTTTATTCTAGAAGTGTGGTCATTGTGTGGCTACACTATTGCTCCTTCTGACTGTCCCACTAATATCAAAAGAGTCCCTCTCACTATTATTTTCCTTCCCGGTCATCCTGCCTTCCAGCTGCATTCCCACAGCCTTACTTCCAGCTGCGGAATGCACATCGTTTTATGGTGTTGCCCCTGGCCTTTGTCTGACTTGCCCGCATCAGTTCACTGCAGTAACCCAGAAGAAATCAAAACCAAACCAAATAAATTTCTGACAAATGAGTTAAGTGACTTGGCTCATTATCCATCCAGATGAAGACCAGTGCAACACCTAACCAAAATCATAAAACAGAGAATGAGGAAGGAAGAGAGTAGGAGTTCATATCTTGGCAACAACGAGCTGTTAGGTCTGTTGATCTGTAACATCTGCCTGCACCATTAGGAAAGATACCCACTTGTTCTGGCATTTACGCCCTCTGAATCTTCATGTTAGCCAGTCTCCACCAACTTTGCTTTTGCTTTTGCTATCATTTTCCCCATTTATTAATCTACTGAAAATAGAATGTGTTTGCAGCAGTGCAGTGTCAGATAAGCACCTCTATGAATAAGTTAAAGATGCAAAGAAGCCCAAGCTCACTGATCAGACTATGGCTTTAAATTCTCAGACTAAGATTTTCAAAAGTGACAGGTTGATTACATATGCATTTTTCTTGAGAAATATCACGCTTTTTCTACTATCATAAGGTACAGAGCAACTAAACTCTACAACATTTTGATCTGTTCATGTTTCCTCCAAAACATCTTCAGTCTCTCAACCAATTTTGAAAAGCTCAATCGTAATGCTCTTCACTAAAGAGACATCTGATACCAATTTCTATGTACAAGCCCATTCACTAACTTCCATCTCTTCTGTGCTAATTTGAGCCTAGCTAAAAGGTTTTGGTGAGAAGGATTAGATCACAGGCTGTGAAACAGTGCTGATGTCTACTTCACTCATAGGCTTGCTGAGAGATAAGAACAAGAATCTAAACATAGATAAGGGAGTCACACTTCTTCTGCCTGGGAGCTCTGAGTTGCATTTCTCCCTCTAGATTCTCTGCCGTCTCTCTGATCAATCCACTTTTCTCCCTAACCCCCTGGCCGAACCTCCACTCTTCCTTGGGACTGGGGTAAGGTTGAGAGGGGTGGCAGAAGGTGGAAAGGCGGTTGGGAGCCCCTCCTGGGGACTCAGGTTTCTGGGAGGGCTGTTGTGTTTCTGTATTACCTTTTACCTTGTCTGTTTCTGTCTATAACTGTATATACTGTAACTATCTGCTTGTATATTGAGCCAAGCTGTATATATAAGCTTCATTCAAATTTCCAGAGCTGGCTGAGTCTAGTCTGGGTGATTTTCAAAGTGGGGGGGCGAGGAACACCCAAACTATCACATCTTCTAGAATGATCACTTGTGGGGGACCACATGCCTGACCCCCTGTGACTATTCACAGACACTTGTTGCCTTTAAGATAGATTCACATGCTCCAGGGTTGCAGAAATAGTAATTAGATATTAAAAGAGGAGATTAAACATATGAATAATTTTTCATATACAATTTCCCATGGGTGTAAGAGTTATGGAAGCTACCAAATTTGATGTTATTTTGCAGTGATATATAATACTAAATAAAATTACTAAAATTCCAACATTGGTTAAAGAAAGGTAATTTTTGAAGTTAGCAGGTCTTTAAAAGATGGTAACTGAAAATTAGTATTCTGGTTCGAGCTTTCTCTTGGGTCATTTCTAGGAATGGATTTTAAAGGATGTCTAAATTAAAAATGTCAGCATTGGGCATGCTTTCTCTCTCTCTAAATTCCAGTGAAGACATTGCCGTATCCTGAGGTATGAATTGCATCTTGTGCCTTTGAAACTTTTACAGCACCAAAGAAGAGGTAAATGATCAATCCACACTCCAGCTCTAATTGCTTCAAACAAGGGGTTAGCTTTACGTAAGTGACGTTAAGTCTATACTGAATTGTCTGGTGTTCCAGTTTGGGCCACGAGCTCAACCACTTCTGGAGACAGCACTGACTCTTGCCCCTTTTCAGAAATAAGAGTACTGTACAGTGGTGGGACGTTTAGAGAGATTTCACAGAGCACGTGTATATGTATAAGGTGATCAGGTAGAATTAGGATAAAATCTACTAGGCCTAAACTGGGCTTCTGGAATCCTCCACCACTCCCACCCCCCAGTCGGCCTGTGAGGTAGGCTGAAGCCACACACCCACACCCCCACCCCCCAGGCTGGGCCTACAAGGCCTCAGTGGCCTGCCAGCTACCCCATGAATTGCTTGGAGAAGTGAAGGGGAGAGAGGCAGGGGGGAGAAGTGCAGTCAAGCACTATCTTTAAAGATGTGGTACCAGAAAGGGAATAGAATAACAATATCACAATATCCTGAGATGAGCAGGTCCATCCCCTGGGATGGGCCTCTGTCCCTATGGTTTTATTGAAGGGGGACTTGGGACCCCTCAAACTACCACAGCTGGGAATGGACAGTTTCTAAAATCTTACAAGCTGGCCATGGAACTCAAACCTAAACAAAAACATTCCACTGGATGGAATGTTATTGTTTTGTATAACACGGACTTGAGATGTAACTGTGTAACTTTACAGCTATGAAGGTTAAATAACTTTATCTGTTAGCAATCCTAGGAGATTCCAACACTGTCTTCCTCATCTGACATCTTTCACAAGAAATCTCATTTTTCTTCAGGTAGGTGAGAAGTGGCATGAAGGGTATGTAGAATCAGAATTATTAAGCTGGGAAAAAACATCTAAGGTCAAGTCCAACCATCAACCCAACACCTATCTAGGTGCACCTGTCACAGGGAGCTAGAATAATACACAACCTTATGTTGTTTGAGGCAGTCATGACCATAGCTGCTAGATTTCTTAAGGAACTGTTCTCTCTCCCTAATATGCTTTAGAACTAGTGATCTGTTTGGGCACTGTAAGATTTCTTTTAGCCTTAGAAAGATAGTATACTGTTTCCTTCTCTCCTCATTTAAGATTCATCACAAAACAAATGCCTTTTTGAGAGTGAATTTAGGAGCAGAGGAGTTTGAGCAAGGTGTTTCTTATGCCTTATAAATATAGATGGGGAAAAATGATCTTGCACTTCAACAAGCCAGTTGTTAAAAAGTGATAATAAAAGATAAGGAATATTTGTCAGCTATCAATTTAATCATGCATTAATATTGATTTTTATACCAGAAACATATAAGAATCTCTTAGGCTAGGTCTTCACTCTGAATTCACTGTGAAATACAGCCTCAGACCCACAGAATTCTCTCTAAAAAAGTAAAAAAAGGTAATGTGGCTTGTTTGCAAGTAAGTCAGAAGCAGAGAAAAGGCCAGAACCAGAGTTAAAGAACATGTCCACTGGAGTATGACACTTTTTGTGCTGTTTTAAAGGTCAAACCCTTCTTCAATCCTCATTCTCTCTCCTCTCTTTCTCAACTGAGTTTGTCTCAAGTGGTGACTCTTTCTTTCATGGGTGTAGAGTATGATAATGTGTGGCAATTGCCAGTCCGGTTTTGTTGCTTTGCTAAACAGGGTTGTCATGAATAGCTCTCAGGATTGTGTGCTAAATATAAGTAATTGTCTCTTGCACACAACACCATCTTTCTTATTCGTAGAATGTTGTTGGACAATGATGAACAAACAGCAATGTGTGAGAAAGGAAGTGGCAAACATTGACAAGCAGAGGAACTAATGGCTTTAAAGAAGCCCTTATCAATAGTCTTCTGTCCAAATCAGGAAACAGAAGTGATTATTTTCCATGGCTTTTTTTTCCCAAAGTGCATTCTAAGCTGAGATAGTCAAAAGCACAAAATCTTCCAAACACTTGTGAAATATTTGTAGCCCCAATGCTGACTCAGTCTTGTCTTAAGCAGCACCATCTGTTAGGTATTGAGTAGAAGCTTTTCTTTCAGCCTTGCTGACTCTGCATGAGATGAGTGATCCAGCGACTTCCAAAGAGTTAGAAGTTTCAATTTCATGAAAGCTATGCATTCAGTGGAAAGGACTTCTCCTCAGCTTCAACCTGCACAGAATGGAAGCCAAACCTTTAATCTTTATATTTGATTTTTCCTAGTAGCCACAAGACTGACTGGAGATCTAGGGCTTGTTACTCTATTTTTTTTTCCTCATATACAATAACCAAGACAGAAATTGAAGCCTCATCTTAACTGCACGCGTGCCTCAAAGTAACTGGTTCTGTATAGAAACTGTATCTCTAAAATACAAATATAATAGGGTTGGGAAAATGTGGCTGCAAAGCTGACTGGCAGAAAGTGACCTGGGTATTCTAATTGACAAGCAGGTGAGTATGAGCCAGCAGTGTGCCCAGGTGGCCAAGAAAGCCAGTGGCATCCTGGATTGTATTAGAAATACTGTGTGCAACAGGGGTAGGAGGTGACTGTCCCCCTGTAGTCAGTACACTTCAAGTATGGTGTCCAGTCTGGGGCATTTCGGAACAAGAGATATCAAGGTGTTGGAGTGAGCACAGAGGAGGGCAACGAAACTGGTGAAGGGCTTGGAGAATAAATATTATGAACAGCAGCTGAAGGAGCTGGGGCTGTTTTAAGAGGAAGCTAAGGGGAGACCTCATAGCTCTCTACAACTACCTGACATTGTAGAGATGTTGGCTCTGGTCTATTCTGGCAGGTAATTAGAGGTGGAACAAGAGGGCCTATCCCCAAGCTCTGACTGGGTACGTTTAGACTGGGTATTGGGAACATTTTGTTTTGCAGAAAGAATGGTCAGACATTGGAATGGGCTGCCCATGGAGGTGGTTGAGTCACCATCCCTGGATGTACTTAAATGTGGTGCTTAGGTATACCATTTAGGGGTGAACTTTGTAGAAAAAAAATCAACTTTTTAACTTTAATTGTGAAAGTTTGAAAATAAGGGCTTGAAGCCTTCAAAACCTGTGCATTTCTGTTACGAAAGCACTGAAGTTTTAAGGCCTAATACACTTTTGCTTCATGTTTGTTTCCTCCTCTTACATTGATGTAAATTACAAGAGAATTCAGTGAAGGGCATTACTTTATTCTGATGCTAATGGTCAGTCTGACACTGTGTTTCTGCTCTTTCAGAATATTTAACTAGGATTTAAGCCTGATATACTTTTGTCTCTATTGAATATCATTAGGAAATTCCCACAGTAACATCACAAAAATACATTGATATATAATGTTACAGAATACTTAAATGATCCCATTAAGTCACTTTGGACAACATTTCTTCCTTTGTAAATCATCCAAGAACCTCTGATAAAGAGCAGGTTGTCTAAACAAATGTTTCTAGGAAGCAGTAAGTAAATTATTTTTTTTCTTTAAGAAAAATAGCCCAGAACATAGGAAAAAATGTTGAAGGAAAAAACTATCATTCATGTTATTTAAAACAGAATTAGTGAGCTGGAAGACTCTTGGTCTGCGTAATGTTATAGTGCAGTCTGAAAATGGCCAGGATTTAGTGTTTAAATATCTGATTAGCAGCCTTAAATATATAATGGTCTGATGCCCCAAAGAGTCCAGATATTAATAATAACACTTGGATTAGATGTTTTCCATAATCTGGTACTGAAATACTGTCCAGAGTATGTGGGAAGTGCTTTTGTCTGATGGTTAGTACTCTTTTGGAATTTTTTTTCCCTCTTTTTACTTTTCCCCTTCTTCTTACAAAGCTTGGAGGGTATCCAGACAAAATGAGTTGGACAATTCTTTGTATCCAGTTCCCATGGCAGCTGTTCTCCAAAAGACCTTTTGTTCCAAAACCTTTAACTCTGCTGTAGATTAATATAAGTTCTGTCAGTTTTTCATTATACTCTATGTTTAGAAATAAATGTAGGCTCACCTTATTGCTAGTCAACTTAGCTCTGATTTTCAAATAATTCATTTAATATGTGAATGCTTTTTCATACATGAATCCCTGCATTTTATAAGCAGTTTCAGTCCAATTAATACAGTCTCAATAAGAAGGAGGAAGTGTCAGGAACTTGGAAATCTTGAAGCTACAATACCTTTTTCCTAGAATCACCAGAAATAAATTTCTAACTGTGATGCAGGCCCGAAGCATTTGACCATCCATAAATAAGTTGCAAGCCTTGTTGAATCTGCATCTTCTTCAGGTAAGGTTAAAAAAAATAAAGAGGTTTAAATGTGGGATTAGTCTGAACTATGATTGAAAGGTACCCTTTAAATCCTTTTTTGACTTTCCCCTCAGAGAAGTACACAGTATATGCTCCCACAAAGACCCAGCAGAGAAGGTTTCAAGGAACTAAAAGCAACACTCTCTAAAAATGCTGCACAGTGATTTGTGTGACAGGATTTACTTTGGTCAGTTTGTTGAAGTTTTCAAGTGTTGTTTGGGGTTTTTTTTCATTGTTGGGTTTTTTGTTTGGTTTGTTGTTTTTTGTTGTTTCTCTTTTTACTATTGGCTTACATCTCCTGTGATTTCTAGCTTCTCTGTTTCTAAGACCTGGTGTGTAATCATTTGCCAGCCACACAGATTATTATTCAAATGTATGACTAGCTCAAGATAAATAGTACAATTAAGATTCTCACATTGGAAATCTTTGTTGGAAAATTACTAGATACTGGAGTGGTGCCTTGCTGAAAAAGGATTAAAGATGGTTTTTTAAGTGATCATAATGCCTAGTATTCTATAAGTGTCAGATACAGTAAAATCTTCTTTAAAAGAACTCACTCTTAAAGGACATTGATTTTAAAAAATTACTTTTTGCACCACTTGTCAGAATAAAGATTTAGCTATTTTTTTTCCTCTTTGATAGATTTTCTGTTCAGAGAGTTTCTATTTCTGTGCAAAATTTTCTAATGTAGTATTTTGAGAACTGTAGGAAATTTGTTGCAGCAAACAGAACTACTGAGTCATGCAGATAGCTCTGGTTAGGTTTCTGAATGTTGTGTAAATCATACCTTGTGAACCTAAAGCTTGCTGCAGCTATGGTTCAGTATCACATATGTTATGGGTACAGCAGAGAGTAGATATTAGACATTGAAAACTGCACACTATAATCCTTAGACAATCTTTCTTGACAAATTTTGTTCTGGTGGCAGCAGTGACATTCATTGGTTACGCTATGAGAAGAGATGTCAAAGGAGTTTGAGACATATGCTAGATTTAGTCTTTTACCTACCAAACAGAAATGGAAAATGTTTCTAAGATATTTGAACCCTCTTTCTGTGGGAGATAAAAAACACTAAGGTTAAAAAAAAATAAAGATTTATGTAAAAGATAGAAAACACTGAGAAGGTTGAAGGGAAAACAATTCTATCTTTACATAAAAAGGTTGAAAGAAATTATGTAGTCATTATGTAGCATTCCAGTTATATAAAATTATAAAAGACTGGTCACTCCTTGGTGGATTTTCCTCCATTTGTCTTGTCTGGGAAAATTGTAATTTTGAGAATGAGACAAGAATAGGAAAAAAGGAATGCTGAAACTTTAGGGCATAATGAAAGAACCTGGGCAAGAGCCTCCCTCAGCTTTTTATGAACAAAGCCAAGGGTACAAACTATTTTTTGGACTCCTTGACTGAAATGAATACCTTCATTACTAATAAACACAAGTCAAAGGTTTTCTTTCTCAAAATTATTTCTGCACAGTAAAATAACATAAGTGTGATGCACTGTGAGCAGCAGAAGCAACCAAGCTCAGTTTCCTGCTGATTTATGTATTGCATGTGAATTCCTGGGTTGAATTGTCTCTATGGAATTTTCAGGATCTCACACTACAGCTTTTTTCCTAATATAGCTCATCTGCTTTACCCAAAATAAGACTTTCTGATTCTCAGAAACAAGGTCTTCAGTTTCACTGTGTTTAAGATTGGACAGAGGCTCTGAAAGCTAATAAGGGGGTTCACACGTGTACCGAGGCTTGGTAAGCCTCATTTCATTAGGATACTAAGTTAAGGATGAACTCCTTGCAAATTGTGCTGGAAATTGAAGAATATCTTAAATAGAAAGAAAAAAAAAATCCCAATACAAAACAAAGAAATAAATGTAAAAATCCCACTATCCCAATTTTATTCATAAATGTATAACCAGGAACTTCAGTAGAACTTCACCAAACTTAAACGTTACTGATTTTGACAAACCTGTTAAAGAGGAGATTGAAACTGGACTACCAAGTTACTGCAGAAGAGGAAGCTTCAGTCCAAGCTCTAATATTTCACATGAATGACATCAGAACTATCTGCATTTTTACTTCAAAAAATACATTTGTGAACTTTGTTTCAGAGGGAGAAGAAAACACTTTCCTTTTACAAACTACGGATATAAAACTTTTCCTTGTTAGAGAATAAAAATCAGTATGCGTGCATGAAGACTGTTGTCAAATCATAGTGGTTAGACATAGAAATCTAATTCTACTTTAAAAAAAATGAAATTCAATCAAGCATTTTTAAATTGTCACGGATGGGGAATGTCAGAACAGAATGGGTCAGAGAAGACTTGGAACTCAACTGATATTAAGTAGAAGTCTTGAACAAAAAATTCAGAGTTTAGAGTACCTTGTGATTTATTCTTGCTCATTGATACTGAATGGTGAGGCTGACAATAAGTGAATATATAACAGAAAAATAAGTTTTTCAATTCTTAGAAATAATAGGCAAAACAGCAAATTGTTCATTTGTAAGAGAGAAAAAAACCAAACAGTATGAGGCAAATATTGCATAAATTTTCCATGGGTAGTTGCAAACCCCCAATTATGCCTCCTAAGAAATAGCAACAAATCAACTACACAACTTTGCGTTCAGCCTTTTAGAGCTGTGAGTTCTTGTGCATCTCTGTTCTGAACTCATGGTTTTACAAGATTACATGGACTGCAGTTATTTTTGCTCAGCACAGTAGGATCGCTCCGGTTTAATTCATGAACCAGTAATGTTGACCATGCACAGACGGTCTAACAAAAACCTTCTGAACTATTGTTTGCCAATAGCAGTGACTCCAGTTTTGCTAAACTCTTTGAGAAATCTTTTTTCTTTTGCAGAAGAACTTCACATACTTATCTTTCTGAGCATCAGACAATCCAGTGAGAAAAAGCAAGAGCGGAGCAGGAACTAGATCAAAATGGGTCACCGATGTGAAATGGAGCAGTAAACAACTGGGGAGGTGATCCTATTTTCAGCAATGTTTCTGGATGCTGGTATTGAAGAAGAAACAAAGACACTGCAGAAGTGTAAAGTATTTCCTACAGATTTAGTTTTAAAATATTACCACAAATGGTGTTTTCTCAGAGTTCAATCACAAATTCCTCAACAGTTGGAATCTGAAATGGAAGATTTACCTCAGCCTCGGATCTTTCTTTCCTGTCACTTCACACACATTTCTACCACATTTTTGTGGTGAAAAATACCTCAAGTTTCAAATTAAGCATGCTGTATTACAGCAACAGGAAGGTGGCCTGATTTTTTCTCATTTCAAATATTCTATTATTAACGAGAAATCCAGCCTAATTATATTTCCATATGCTTTAAAATTAAAATTGACAGACCTCTGCAGAACTTGGAGATATTTTCCAGGTCAGGTATTAACACTAGCATGCACTTTGTTTATTTTTTCTGGCAAATGGCCTTTTCTTTTTAAACTCCAAAGTGATGTTAATTTAATAATAGAGGATAAGGTTCAATGCTGCTAAAGCTTTCCTGTCCCATCAGGGCTTACACACACTTCTGAACCTGCTCATTCCACTATCTTAAAACCCAGAAATCCCTTTGGTTACAAAAGGAAATGATTTCTGGATCCTCTGATAGAAGAACACAGGGATTAACCTCTTGCATCGTTTGTATTTGAAAGCTTTGTAATTGACATTCAGCAAAAATCTGAGCTTAGAATGCTCTGGGGATTGGTTTTGGTTTTTTGTTTGGTTGTTTTGGTTTTGGCTTTGTTGAGTGATCTATAACAAGTTTCTGGATTTCTGTATTATTTGAAAATAAAAAGTAAACAACATTTAAAAAATTATTTCTAGTTTTCTACTGCTTTTTAAGCTTCATTATCCATTATTGTCCATATTTTATTTTATAGAATGAGCACACCTGAAGAGTAACAAGCAAATGAAACTTGCATCTAAGCTAAATTGAAAAGCAGTAAATAAGTCAAATGTTTGACCCAAAGTTAAATAATTCGTTAGGACAATTTTAAATGCTTGACTTTCCTGATGAATACTTCTTAATAATTCATTAATTCAAATGCTCCAGAAGAGCTTTAGTGAAAAAGTGGCTTTGTTTCAGTGAAGTGCAAAAAAAATACCATCACATACTTGTTCAGTAAAAGGAGGTAAAAACAAATGTAGTATTTCTAATGCCAACTGTTAAAATTGCTCATCTAAATATGCTTCAACTTTACCAACTACCTCAGTATAAGAAAATAAAAACCATACACTCTATCAGGTGCAGTCCCAAATGCTGTGGTAATCATTTCCAAACATTTAGAGCTCTCAATTCAATCTAAATACACAGAGGCAACTACTTGTATCACCCACGAAAATGCACCCTGTGCCATTATTTCTATCTAGCTCACGACATTTAAAGCTGCATATTCTGATTCATGTATGTGGAGATTTGGGCAATATACAGGGACTTTATTGTGGACATCAGTCTTCCGAAGAAGTAAATAAATTTTTTTTCCTGAGACTCAACACTAGAAAAATTACAGGAAATTAAGAATTGTAATCTGTTTTGCTAGCGATACACTGAACAAGATGTTTTACAGGTCTTCCTACATTATAGAATCGTAAAATCACTGAACTGCTTCAGTTGGAAAACACCTTTAAGATCATGGAGTTCAACCACCACACAACTCTACCATGTCTGGTGCTAAACCATGCCCCTCAGCACCACAGAACAAGGGGACACAGACTCAAGTTGTGCCAGGGGAAGTATAGGCTGAATGTTAGGAGAAAGTTCTTGCCAGAGAGAGTGACTGGTGTTGGAATGGGCTGCCCAGGGAGGTGGTGGAGTCGCCATCCCTGGAGGTGTTCAAGAGAAGACTGGATGAGGCACTTAGTGCCATGGTCTAGTTGACTGGCTAGGGCTGGGTGCTAGGTTGGACTGGATGATCTTGGAAGTCTCTTCCAACCTGGTTGATTCTATTCTATTTCTATTCTATCTTTTAAACACCTCCAGGGATAAGTATTCAATCACCTCCCTGGGAAGCCTGTCCTAGTGTTTGAGAACCCTCTCAGTGAAGAAGTTTCTTAACTGAAATCATGGCACTTGGCATATTTCTCCAGGATGCAGATTCCACTCATCTCCTAAACTTAACATTTTCAGATGAGAAGTTTTCTTACTTCAAAACTCAGGTGATTTTTTTTTTTCCCCCCTCTTAAACTTAGAAGGTTTACAGTTCTGGTAGCTGATGTAACAGCTGAGTCATTTTTCTCCAAGCCATACCTCTTGCACCTAACACAGTTCCATGGTTTCATGGAATTTTCTGGTCTGGAAGACAAAGTTTAGGCAAGGCATTTCCAAAGTATGATCAAAACAGGAAATCTGAAGATACCATCAACTAGAATGAAATAATAATGTGAAATGAATTAATTCCTCCTGAAATTCAGTGTCACAGCTGTCATCAGCTTGAAGTGCATCTGCTTTTTCAATATACAACATAACTTTGTTATTACAATGTCTGAGGCTGTAGACATTTTATCTGAAGTCAGGAGCATCTCAGAGAGCAGAAGGTCAATTCTAAATAATAAGAGATTAAGTCAACAGTTATTGTGATAAAACAAGTGTAGAAGGTAGTATTCTAGTTTCTACTTAGTCCTGCTTATTGTTCCGTTGAGTCACATACTCTAAACTTTCTTCTAACTCATTGTAGAAATGAAGTAGTACAAAAACATTAAACTTTAAAGATCCTTTTTTTAAAAAAGGAAGCAAGACACCATAAACAATAGGCATTTAATTTCCCTAATATTCTGGAAGGAACAACAGAGATCTTCATTAAATAACCAATTGTTAAAAAATTATATGATACAGTATAAGTTATTTGTATTTATTTAGGGGAAGATCTTTTGGAATATTTAATCTGTATTATTTTACCCATAGAAGTACTTGTTCACTGAAATGAAATATGAGATAAATTTGAGAAGTATTAACAACCTGGGACGGATTTATTTGGTTTCAGCCCCAAGTAATTCCCTTCTGTGATTTAAGGAAGTTAAATATTGTTTGCATGTGTAGCATCTCCAACAGAAATAAGCAGATGCTAAGCCTTTTTATGTTCTTTCAAAATGTATTATGTCCACTTTCCATGTACTTTGTGATTGGAATTTCAAAGCCATTCAAAGAAAGCAACTGATGTTGGCAACTTCCCTCTCAGCTCAATAAGCATTATCCTGACTTAACAGCTAAGACAACAGAAGTTGTAGTATCACGAAATGCTCACAACTCAGAAAATTTAAGTGCATTTCAGAAGCCCCTGTAAGAATCATGTGAAAGATTTTGTATTTCAGTATAGATTCAGAAGTAACTTTAGGCAACCCAAAACATTTGTAACCTTTTAAAGCCTGGGAAACTAATGTCTAGTTTTGACACAGAAGTGAAATTCATAGGTTAGAATATATGTTGTGCATGGCTGTCTTGTTTTAATCTGAATCCAGGACAAAACCTGGTTTATGAAATATAAATGTTATATGGAGAATGGCTCCAGAAACTTCCATACTGAATTCAAGACATTTTTGACAAACATAATCTCTGTCATGGTTTCTGCAATCTGAATCTGTCATGAGGTTAAGTTGAGTCTGCTGATATTCATACCATGCTGCCATCGTGTCAGCTTCAAAATGAAATTGCTGACTGGAATAAGGGGCTTGAAGTTTAGATTGTAAAATGTGAGGCTTCTTGTTCTGTTTGCTGCTTTTGGCTTTGCAATTTTGGGTGTTGGTTATTTGTAAAATTTCTTGTAAAAGAAATTCTCAACTGAAGATTGAACTTGTAATTTTTATTATATTGGAAGTAAAGCAGATCTAATTGTAAAGAAATCAGAGTTTGCTTTTATAGCTTACCTGGTGTTGGTCTGTCTCTTTCACAGCAGGGGGAAACAGGCAGGTTAACCTATTCAAAGCACTTTAACATGTTACAGAACCAAAGGAATCAGAATATTAGATGATATTTCAGCTACCGTGAGTCATTGCTCATAAGGCAGTAACTCTAATAAAACCAAATTATTACTCAGACTCATGTATGTTACAGAAGCACGGTCAAAATTGTAATCCAGTCATCAATATGAACAATAGAAGTGCTCATAGCTAAATGCTGAAATGCTTTTTAACCCTTAAAAAAACAAAACAAACAAAAAAAAAAACCCCAAACAGTGTAGCAAACTATTTCCTAGCTCTTTTACCAATCACTGCACAGAGGAAGAGACAATCATGTACAGACTGGAGGATCTACCTGGTGACAACACGAATATATAGGTGCAGCGAAATTTACCCACCAAAATCTCTATGAGAAAAAGCAAGTTTACATTGTGAGCAGTTTACAAAATAGTGCCTAACTGTTATAACTGCAGTTATGCTTTTAAACTCAGCAAATCTGCAGCAGACATTAGCATGCGTTATGCCCTACTAGTGAGCTTTCAGAATGAAAATTTTCTGATGCAGGCTGATTCCTATAGCTTTTTCTTTTATGATATAATATGTAACAACAAAAACCTTTTTATTGGGTTTATTATACCCTTCTATGTCTTCTAAAAGACCAGCCAATGAGAGCTCTCTTTCTATATGTAGCATTTCAGTGGGGCTTGTGGGAGAAACTACAGTCATCTTGCTGGTGAACATGGACAGAGCAAGATTTCTACCAGTAGAATCCAGAATGCCAGTTGGACAGTCTGGGTTGTCAGTGGATATCTCCCTTTCCAAGTGATGGACTTGCCAAGGTATAGGCCTAAACATGTCTGTTCTAGCACTGTTCCCTTTTAAAGGAAGAATTATTTAGAGGTACCCTTCTGTATCTGAAAAGGAAGAAAAGTCCCCTGGCCTAAAAGTCAGGCTGCCCTAGCTGTGTTTGAAGGAAGATCTCCTTGATCCTGTGGAGGGGGGCAGGCAGGCAGGCAGAGCAGCAGCCTATTGAAAGATGCTGGCAGTGAGGACTGAAGAGGCTCTCTGTAAAGGTTCAGGAGGGACCAGAAAGGGGCACATGGGCAGGGGCCAACTGACAGCTGGACTACAGGGTGTGAGGAAAAGGAAGGAAGGAGACGCTGTCCTTAGCTGCTCTCTGGGGCCTCACTGCACAACCGACTTGTTTACACAGAGCTCAATCCCTGGGAAAGAGAAGCTGCTGTAAACAGAAATGTGCCTGGAAGCCAGGGAGCACCTGGGGGCCTTTTTTCTCAACATTACAAGAGATTCGCTTCACGCATTGCCTCTATGAGAAAGTCCTCTTGTATTCCAAGACGCTGAACCAGAGCAAGTCTGAACTGTCGTTCCTAGAAGCTCCATTTCTCTGGCTGTTACTTTTGGGAATGGCTAGGAAAATACTTCAGCATCCACTGTTAAGTGTTAGCTGTGTCAACAGGGCCCGTAGCAAAATATTTGTTCTTCCTCTATGTGTCTTCAAATACAGTTTCTGAATTCTTCTAAATGGCTTCTGTTTATTTCAAACTTTGCTGTATGATAGGGTAGAGATTTACCTGACTACAGAAAAAAAAACAGCGGACAGAGGAAACTTTTAAGTTCTCTCTTCCTAAAGCTCCTGTTAAAGTTACACATAGAGCTCTCTCAATAGTCTTAAATTTGGATATAAGCCAATCTCAAAATCTTATCTTCTGAGAAATAACAGATTTTCTTATCTGCATATTGTTCTTATGCAACAGAGTGATTTGCCATTGGAATGGGCTGCCCAGGGATGTGGTGAAGTCACCATCCCTGGAGGTGTTCAAGAAAAGACTGGATGAGGCACTTAGTACTATGGTCTAGTTGACTGGCTAGGGCTGGGTGATAGGTTGGGCTGGATGATCTTGGAGGTCTCTTCCAACCTGGCTGATTCTATTCTATTCTAATTCTTATTAGAGAAGGGATAGCAATCAGGTCACCTGACAGTAGGAAAAACAGAAGCTGCAGATTTCTTTGGTAGTATTTTCACTTGGCACATTTAAAAATCTCTCACTTGAAAGAAAGTATTCTTTGTGAATTTGATAACTTCTGAATATAGAGTCATGCTCTGTTATAACAAGCTCTGCTAATTTTCATATAGGTTTGTTGTTTTTTTTTTTTTTTACTTCAAACTACTGGAAATGATGAAGTAGTTACTGGTAGTTTAAATGGATTTTCCAACATTGTTTAATTTGAAATGTTATGGTATTTTTCACAACTCTGCCCATAGCCGGTATTAAATAGCAATTTTCCATCTGGGTAGGGTGACATGTCATCCAGATGGTTCTGGTGTTTACTCTAAGGCTCTCTAAACATCTGTCTTGCAGAGAAATTAAGTATTCTGCTGCTCTGAACAGAAATTGCTTCTGAGTTTCCTCTACTATAAAAAACATTATTTTCAGATTAGCAGCAAGCAAGCCATCCATTACTTCTTTAGGAGATGTTATGCCATAGATCTTGTGGGACAATAAAGCCTAATTGCAAGGATAAAAGCTTAAACTTTAAGCCCGTCTGTGTTGGATTGGCCTGCAAAGAGGTAACATGCATGAGGAGTCTTGTTTGATATAAAGCGTTTGCTCCTGTGTCATTCCTATCAACCCACAGCCAAATAGCTAATTTCCCAACAGTTTATGTGACAGAGCACTGGAAGAAGATTGCTCAGAGAGCTTGTGGAGCCTCCTTCACTGGAAATAATCAGAACCTGTTTGGATGTGATACTGCTCAACTTGCTCTTTAGCAGGAAGGCTGCATTAGATGATCTCCAGAAGTCTCTTCTAACCCATAAAGTTCTGTGATACTCAAGGTTTTGTGCTGCGCAGGGGAGCCACACCCGCAGTGGTGCACAGTGAGAGCTGCTCACTCTCTTTGCACCCTCATCTTAGAATCATGGAATTGTCAAGATTGGAAGGGACCTCAAGGATCATCTCATTCCAAGCCCCCTTATTGTGGTTTTTAAAGAGCTGGCAGAACAAGATTCTCTTAGATGAATTGGAGAGGAAATACAGGATTATATTTGAAAAGAAAGGTACAGAAAAAATATGGGGAATATACAGCAGTTCAGAGCAACCCCCTTAAAGATTCCACATACCTGAAATTAAATCTACAATCTCCAATGCTCTTTTTCTTCTCCTCTTCCAATGCCTCTGCCTACCACTAGGCCCAAATAGAGCCATTGCAGCCGTAACCAGAGCCACTCCCTAAGTGTTTACCTAGATAAGCAGCTCACCTGAGACAGCAGGCAGGAGGGAAGGAAAAGGAGTGTGAGCTAGCCTCATCATGAGCTTAGAAAGAGGGAGCAGAATTATGGGATTGAATAACAATTGTATGACTCCCATAGTCTCTAGAGGATTTTTTTCAACCCTATAATTACCAAGCTACAACACTCCTGCCATGAGCAGGAACACATTTCCACTAGATCAAGTCACCCAGAGCCCCATCCAGCCTGACCTTAAATCTTCCAGGAATGGGGCTTCCACCACCTCTCTGGGCAACCTGTTCCAGTATCTCATCTTGGCTTCGTATCTGTCTTGATGGTGCTCCAGACTTGACCTTTCTTCACAGCTAATGGCTCCAGGTCAGGACAGGTGTTGGAAGTGAGGTCTGTTGCTTGCATTGAAAGGTAAGTTTCATCATGGCAATGAGCCAGCATGGAGTCCAAACGGAGTTGGCTTCAACAGAAGAATCAGAAGATGGTTTAAAAAACAAACACTTCATTATATGTAAGTATGTGAGGAAAGGAAACAGATTTCAGTCTCACTGCAGGAAGGGCTGGGATGCTGCAGATAAAAACGTTGTCACTGCATCTGAAATACTTTGCCATGAAAACTTACAGCAACACAAAACTGGACCTTCATTTTTGGTAGTCTGTTACTGAATCATGGAGCTGATCAGCATGGACAAAGAGCACATCCCTTGTCCAATACTGCCTGCATCCTGTTAGTGGGATAGCTAGTTTTACCTTTTCTTGTAGGAGTTTACAGAATTCTTGACAGTTATAAATGTCCTGTTCTCAATACATCGGAAATCAGACCACATTTCTAAAATAATGCTCTTGCAATGCCAACCCATCAGAAATAGTCTCAAAGAAATTACCAGTGAAACTGCAAAATGCAGCAATCCTAAACAGGGCTCTGGATGTTCACTACTAGCTCAGTTACCCCCATGCTGTGTGACCCTGATGAGAGGTATTTCCTCCTCCTCCTTCTCCTCCTCCTTGTTCCCACTGTGAGCTCTTTAGGCACTGTCTCATACTGAGTGTTTGCATAATACCTAACATATCAGGGCCCACTAGACACCACTGCAACACAATTTATAAATAATAACACACTCCAGCACTAAAGGGTTGTTTGCTAAGCATCATTTTCTAATGTTAGCCTCATTCCCTTAATCATTATTTAACCAAGCTATGCTTATGTTTATTTTCATTTAACAAATCGGTCTCTTTAGCCCCTTCATCCTTTTTATCTCTGAAGGAGGAAGTTAGAGACACTAATACTAAAGTATCCCTTTATTTTCTACAATTCTTACCAGTAGTAAAAATTTGAACTTATTCATAACCAATACAGGAAACTGATTTGAGCAAAATAAGCTCAAATGTGCAAATGGATTTGATTTGGAGCATTTCTAGCTGTACCTCAGTTTTCATTGTATCTCTGACTTGCACTTGTTATCGCTTTTAAAGACCTGGAATAAAAGTTTCCAGCCCTAGCCAAGTTTTTCCAGTGCCTCACCTGACCCTGCAGTGGTGTGCAAACTTCAGGCAACACTACAGTTAAATGTACTGGCCCTTGAGTGCATAGTTTACCGTTTTACATGCCTAAATATGCAAATAGATTCAGAGAAATATGCTTTATATGGGTCCTCTGTTCATACAAATATACATTAACAGATAGGAGATGGTTGCTGGCACTTAAGCCACGTAGGAGGGACTGTACCTCTTCTCTAGAGCCTTTACAAGACCCGTCTGGATGCATTCCTGAGAGACCTGCACTAGAGTATGGTCCTGCTCTGGCAAAGGGGTTGGAGTAGATGATCTCTGGAGGTCCCTTCCAACCCCTAACATCCTGTATGCCAGAAACTACATAAAACACCACGGGTTTGAATGAACACAGGCAGACTTTGTTTGTTAAAAACATCTGAGTTTCATCTTTTCTCTTAAGGAAGAACTGAGAAATGTTGTACACAATGTTATACAGTATTTTAGAAGGTAAACTGGATAAATTTGGCATGTGACAACGTGCCAGGGTCATTCAGCTCACGTAGTAGTCATCACTTTATAGTGAACAAAACTTTGAAAGATAATGCTAGTAAAGAGATGAATTGGAAAATCTTGCACAGCAACTGAAACCACATCTACATAATTTCACTCATATCTTTTTGCATAGAACCTGCCCTATCACTGGTAGTCTTTTAACATTCAGGGCTAATAAATATAATACAGCTAACCTGTACGTAAGAATTTTTCAGCAACTAAAACTGTTCACGAGAGTTGCACTGCTTTAGCTACAGACAAATTTTGTGGCTAGTTCCTCACAAGAGTAAATCAGTTGGAGCTGGTGTTTCTGAGTTAATACCTGCTGACATCCTGTGATCCTGTGTTTGTGAAGAATAAAACGTTATTTTTAAGTTAACTACTGGCTGGTTTTGCTGTGAGGAGAATCATGTTAAACCTGTCAGGGGAGCAAACAGACTGGTATTGCATAATGTACAGAAGCTTAGGCAGAGATATCCAGAACATTGAGCAGCACATAATGGATAAAAGGACTCCAAACAGTTGGTATTAAGTGTTAATTGCCCGAGTCTCTCTGAGACCATAGGCATACACTGTGCAGCATGACCCAGTTTTTATGTAAAGTAATTAAAGGCAAGTTTAGACCAAACTCTTCGGCATACCGCAGATCTTCAGGAAGCTTGTCTAAGTACTTGATCTTTTTGGATGGGTTTTGTTGTGCCACATCAAGTTTTAAAAGGCATGGATGCAGTCCTCAGAAGATTGATTTTGATAGCATAAAATAACATTTTGAAGTACGAACTAGTATGTTGTTCTAGATGTGGGCAGTCTGGCTTAAATCCACCTCAAGTACTGGCAGTATTTCTGTGTATTTTAATTCCACAAATTTAATAGACCAACTATTTAAACATGTCTTTATCTCTTCGTGTTTGAAACACACCCTTTTGACTTCAGTGTGATGCCTCACACACGTATGTGTTCTGCAGGAGCAGAGACAGAGTATTTAGTATTTTGCAGGATACAGCCCTTATGAAAAGATGCCCTGGATTATAAAATAGATAGATGGCTTTCAAATGCAGACATAACTCCTTCTCCATGAGCCTGTAGAAGATGAAACTATTTTTTTTTTGCAAAAAACAATCAGTAAGTGTAAATGTAACAAAAACAATTTGTTATGATTTCCTTGAACACAGAAACCATGTCTCCACACAGTGTGAAACACTGAGCTCTTACAAAAAAATATTGCAAAAGACTGAAACAACAATCAATAGATGAACTCTTCTACAGCATGATAAACATGCAGAATTAGTGCCTTATGAATGGGCTACAGAATTGAAGTGTCAGGTATAATCTTCCTTATGTAATCACTGGGTAGGATCATCATGAAGTATTAATGTATTAGTCAATAAAATATGTCTAGATAAGGTCAAACACCTTAGGTGTTATCAGCCATAATTGCTGTTATAACATGAGTTTATGAACAGCATGAGACATCCTGCATTTTAGAAGAGAAAACACTTTGGCAAGTAACAGGCTGTTAGAAGCTAATAGTAAAATAAAGCAAAAGAGTAAGCAAGACCTAACTCTGACAGATGTGATCATAGGGCTGCATCTGAAACTAGAGACTCTTCCTGAGGCAGTTCTCCCATTCAACTACTTCTGCTTAAATTAAATGCTGTAAAGAGACCAGAGACAGTTAGCTTCTTGGCACCCTCAGGCCCTTCATCTTTTATGGGCTCTTTATTAAGTCTTTGTACCACTCCCTTGAGGTCATGATTCAGCAATGGTTATTCAAAGATAAGAACCTGGTGAGTTTACCTTGGCCAGCATCGGCAACTGGATGGCCTTGCCATGCTGTTACTTCTCACATTTGGCCAGCAAGGCATGTTATGCCCAGTAGTTTCTCATCCTCTTTTTGGTTAGTCCAACCTTAGGCCAGGGCTTTTAAGTGTAATGTGAATGCAAATGAAAGCACAACACTGCTTGCAACTCTCTTGTAGTTGGTTGCAAGTACTACAGATAGCCAAACTTGTTATGAAATATAGGACATTGATTAAACTGTCTGAAAAAAAGTTGATAGATACTAGTGCTCAAAAAATACATTTACATTAGCAGCAAGTTTTAAAATATTGAAGAGTTTTAAACTTTCATTGGTTAGGAGATTTTTAAGGAACAAGAGAAACTATATAGGGAATAGAAACAGGCAATGAATAATGAGAGTCACTGATTCAAAATGTTATGCATTATTTTTCTGTTTGTTGACATACTTTAACAAAACCAGAATATGCCAAAACCCTTCCACTGTTTTCTCATTTCTCATCTATTAGGATATGATGGACTGTAATCAGTCAACAAGCCACTGAGGGGTAACTTTCAGTACAAGGTTATCTGCAACTGCACATTTGAAGTTACGCACACTACTATATCACAATCATTCAAGGGGATTCACCTCAGAAAATCCATGTATTGGTATGCAGCTTCACTGATTTCAAGAACAGGCTTGATCTTGCAAGCAGCAGCACTGGGATCCATCCAGGCAGAGTGATCTGTGAACAAAGAATTCACTGAACTTCCCAAGAAACTGAAGGTAGGATTGCTTGTCTTTTATTTATATACCATCTGCTAGATATCAAACTTAGCAGTGTTTTAGTATAAAGAAACATCATGCAGTGTCCTGGCAACCCTCCATATAATGATTTAGTAATTTTAACTGGCTATTAGGGGGGGGGGAAAAAAAGTTTCATTGCATGGAAAAAAATCTGAAACTAGTTAATTAATATTATTTCCTGTATAGAATGCTATTTTATAATGGGCTGCAGCCTGAAGAAATAAAAGCATCATTTCAGTTTCTAATCTATATGACCTAATTAGTCAAGGAAGTTTACACAAGCTCATCAGCTGGAATGCCTTGTTGCCTATTTCAGAACAACAAATGTATCCTGATTACCTTGTGCTTCCTGTTTCATTAATGCTGACTTGGGAACATTTGTGCTCAGCAAAAATCAGTATCTAAATTCTTGTCTTTGACATGAGAGTAGCAAACTGAGAACAGCTGACCTAAACATTACAGATTATTACTGTAGTTAATGCTCTCTTTTGGACAAGAGATAAAGAACAGACTGGCTCTTTCAGAAGGAGGGATCAACCTCCTTCAGTACCACTGGTAACAAAACCTCTCTGATGTTTCTGCAGATTCTGATGAAAGCAGATGTAACCACATTGGAATGGCTGAACAATTTTCTCCGATGTCATTCTACATATCTTAGTGGCCAATCATGTTTTCCTCAAGGCTCATTTTTTTTCCATAATCTCTTCAGTATGCACAAGTGACTTCTAATATGAGGCCTTTCCCAAGATGAAGAAATTTCTTACTATAATTTGAAACTCATTCCTCAAGATTATATTTTTTTTGTAATAGCAACTGACATGCTAAAAAGATCATTTCATTCTAGTCTGACATAACCCCAGAGAACCTAAAATACCAGCAAAAACATGCAGATTTTACCTTTCATAGTTAATTAGATATAGCCAGGGAGGACTTTTGGGCACTGAAACTTCATCAGTTGTTAAACTAATAACATAAAATCTATCTAAATTTCTGCTATGATTCTTGGCATGAATTCAAATAGAGACAAAAAAACTCTCCTAAACAATATTTAAATATGAATCATGAATGTTCACAGGAAATTTTATGCAGCCTATATAGAGTGGTGAGAAAGTATAATGCTATGTAATAATGAACTATGGACTGTGTGTCCTGCCATCTGGTTTTAGTGTGAGAGATCAGTTGCAAGCCTCTCATTAATTTTGTTCCACACAGAGATTTCATTTGATTGTCTAGAGCTACTTTCCTTCTTCCTCTACTCCTGTGAGGTTCTTCCCTAAAATCTGTTTCAATAAATCTCTTCTACTGTTCATCATCAAGACACTTTAGGAATTCCAAGGAAGTCTTCATAAAATGAAGAAGATGACACAGGGAAAAAAAGAAAAGAGTTCATGAAGAAATATTAAACAACAGGAATATATGACTTGGCTCAAGAATTCCCTGTGCTGGTGATTGCTAAAGGTTCATAGGATTTACCAAAGGAATATGATACCATTACCACCTTCTTGAACTTCTTCTGAATCACGTGTGCAATGACTGGAGGGACTGCTCTGTACCCATTCGGCTGTTTTATTCTTCTCATAAGAACAACCAGAAAAATACCCATGGGAGAGATATTATTGCTTCATTGAGTGGCCTGGGAATTTTTATTACATGCTGGCTTCAGGAAGGATAGCAAAGTTCGTACTCCAGTGCATGAAAATCCATCTTGCTGATTAGCATGATTATTGTGGGCTTTTTTCCTGCAGTAATTAAGTGTCATTAATGAAAGAGGAAAGCAGGAAATGTTCATATCCTGTTGTACAATAGACTAATTTGCAAAATCTGTTAAGAAGGAGTTACAGTAATATAAGACATCACTCCAAAAGATGATGAGATTAAATATTGATGTTTTCTTCTTGACAACAGGTTTTTAGAGAACACTAAAAGATTTATGATTACACACACCTATAAAAATAGCCATACACTGCCCAAATAAAAAAAATGAAAATTACAATTACAATTTTCCTAGTGTCACATATGATTTTCTAGAGAAAAATATTAAAAGGCAAAGCAGTAAAAGCACATCAATTCCACATTATATATCCATCAACTAGTGCAGAACTGCTTACAAGAACAGTATTGGAAAAGTATACAGAATTGATCTTGCTTTTACTGGGATCTGCAGGTTGTTGTATCTGCCATTTGTTGTAACAGGACCAGAGTTTTACTCATGGTTTAAAAACAAACCAACCAACCAAGCAAAACCCCTGAAATTATAGCAGTCCAGTTATTCAATTCCAGATATTATTCCTATGTTGGTGATTGAAATGAAGGAAATTATTTTCATAACCCAAATCACAGTTTAGTTTTTTTTCCATTTAACTGTTTCCAAGCCATTTGTTGTTACATGGAGATCTGAATTGTGCATGCCTGATTTTAAATGTTGGTTGGCAGCATTTGTGTTCATCAGCTACAACTTCGTATACTGTCCATACAGACAATATATGACAAGATAATGCATATGGTGAGACTTTCTTTCCCTGTTAGTATTATTATCATTACAGTTTTCACATTTCTGTCTAGACTGTTTGAAAATAAACTTTCTTAACCTATAGTCAAGACACACAGATGTTTATACAAGTAAATATCCCCAATATTATAGATCAATTACACATATCCTTCAAACACTAAAATGAACTAGATGTGTCTCTGAGCTGTCTAGGTTTCTGGCATTTTTCTGACTTACAAAACTTACATTACACCATATATCCCATGTTTTACACAGTAGGTGAATTCCTCTTGACTATAAATCAGAGGAAGTGAGAGCAGAGTCATGAATTACTAACAAGAAAGGGCAGTTCATGTTAGAAACCTAACCATTTTAGAGATTGAATGTCTCCAACATTTAGTCCAACCTGAGTTTAGGAAAAAAAAAAAAAAAAGACTCTCCTATTGTACTTACTGGTTTTGAATGCCTTTCTTATCTCACATCTCTCACTTTTTCCTATAGTCAGGCTGTTGTAAAGGGGTTTAATTTGAATTTTGGGGAGATTCGAGGCCGATTTGATTGTTATTAAATAATTCATTAATATATACAAAAATTTTCCCCAAACTTATATAAAATAAACCCACACAAATCCTTTGTACACTGTTAGTGAAATCACTCTACAGAATGTCTATTTACAGTTGAATTAAACGATTTGGTATAGGTTTCAGGAAAACTCCAATCAGAGAGTCTGATGGCAGAAAGTGCCACTGGTGGAGTCAGTAAGGTTCCTTTGCTGCTTGAATAAGAGACTTTAAGTACTCACAAATCGAGTTTTGGTATCTGTGGTCCCCAAAATGAGGTGAAGGCAGTCACGGAGTTGATCCTAGTGGGGATAACAGTTCTTCGGGTTCTGGGGCGCGCTGTCTGAGAAGCTCCGGCTGAATCGCTGCAGGTCGTCATGGGACAAAGGCAGTAGCCTCAGGCAGAAGTCAGACGGGATGAGAATGAAGAGGGTGGCGAAAGCCGAAAACAGGAGGCAACAGGCAAACGCCAAATGCAAAAGGAAAGTCCCAAAGGCAAAGGAGGGGGTGTCCCAAAGGCAAAGGAGGGTGCCTTGTTTACTTCGATTGCCCCATTTATAAGCAATGTATGGAGATGGTTGGGTTTGTCGGCCATAGCACTGTCCAATAGGCTTCTGTCGTCAGGCAGGGACATACCAAATGTGGAAAGGTCCCCAGGTGCGGTCCCCCAAATATGGGCAGAGCACGAGCAAGCCACACGCCCAACGCGTGAGCTTATGCAACAAGTCTACCACGTGGGCCGGAGCAGCCAGGCATAACGGCGCCATGCCGATTGTCCCCCCTAGGTGCCTTCAACGAGTTTACCTCTGTCTGGGGTATGCCAGCATGTCCAGGCAGGGCAAAAGCAAAGTGAGGAATAGAAATAAGCCTATTTTTCGGGCCTACAGCCCCTCCATGACACAGGTATTTCCATTCATGAGGGAGTTTCTTCCAGGAAACAGAATCCTCTGAATGATCATTTTGCATCAAACAGAGCAAGGTCTCACTTCTACTGTCTTTCTCCACTGTACTGGTAGTACTGAAGTGTACTTGCAGAAGAGAAAAATACCTGTTTGAGCAAAGAACTGCATGTTGTCTGCCCAGAAATGCATGCTACTGCCATATGTTTTCATCTTGTTAAGGGTATCCCACAGTAACAGTCTCCAAACTGGGGTGCCTGCATCCCAGAGTGTGAATAATCCACTGGGGCTTGGAAAGAAAATATATTTTGTGTCATTAATAAATATTTTTTTAATCTAAAAGCATGTTTATTTCATCTTTACCTCATTAGTTTTTAATTTAGTTTGTATGATTTACAATGTGCACAGTATAATATTATAGCAGTAAACATATATAATTTATAAATAAATAAACTATATGGGGAGTGTATGCTCAAAATTTTCATACTGAGGGGGTGTACAATCACAAATGCTTGGAGACCACTTCCCTAGAGAGATCTGCTGTAATTGCAGAACTGCACAGAATTTCCAAATCAGACAGAGAGCAAGCTCTGCCTTCATCCTTAAAGATGCTCTACTGCAGTAGCAATAGGAATGGGCTGCTGATATCCTAGTCTGGCATATCCTACCAACTTCTGAACAGTTTTGTCCCAGAAGCCTCCAGATATATACCAGATTGAAATTTTCAGCATCTTGGTCTTGGATGTGTAACAGATATTTTGTCATTGCTTGTCTAGTCTTACAGATGATGATCTGGAGCAGGTATTCTGTGTTTCCTTATTTTTCTCCTTCCTTTGACTCTGATCTTCATGGCTATTTCTGTACCCACTCAGTTCTTCTGTTCTCTACACCCTTCTCTTCTCCTTTATCATATCTTTTCATTTCCACACAGTTATTCCACGTGAATGCTTCTTCACAGATTAATTTTAAGTGCATGTTGATTAAGTAATTACAAACTGCTCCCAGAGACAGGAACGAGTGTAACAAGAAAGAGAAAACAGCAAGCACGACTTGCCTATTACTGTAATTCTCATGCTCTCTTGTTTGCAATCACTTACTTGGTCAGACCTAAGTTTAGACTACAAACTCCTCAAGGCACAGCCCATTTTTCACTTTCCTAGAAATTGTTATGCCATCCTATTGTATTGTATAAATGTTGGTAAAATTTTTTACACACAGTTAATCATTTTGTAAGCCACAATGTTCATCTATTGAGCTGAAGAGTGCTTAAAGGGTTATGAATTTTATATGGCAGGTACTATGCTCTTCCTAAAATGTGTTTTTTTTTTTCTTTAGAATGCTGTATATTGGGTAACTGAGGTAATTAATCATGCAAGAAAATTTTAGCTAATAGCAACATCAATCTTATGCATTTTGCACATGGAAGTCTCACTGGCATTGCTGCCAGGAAGAGCAGGAGAGAAAAGCAGTATGAAAGGAACCACTCTGTTAGGAGCAGCCCAACTAGCAGCCTGAGAGAGGAAAGGTGGTTGCAGTTCCACTAAGCTCATTACTCCAGCCATTAACAAGGCTGAGCATATACTTCCCGCAGGTACACACACATGTATACAACATGCATATATCACATCAGTCACATCAGCTAGCATGGGCAGAAAACAACACCTGGGCAAATGCAGGCAGCAGCAGCCTCCTTCAGTGCTCCTTTCCTATCCACCAGGATAAAAAAGCTCTGCATAGAGATGTCTACCTATGTAAGATATAGATCCTTCCAGTAACTGGCCTAGATGCCAGTATGCACTGAAACAGACCCCTGGATCTCATTCTTCCCAGCTGAACATAGGAACTCCAAGCCCTACCTCCAGATGCCTGTGCAGACCTGCAAACACATATACTGTGGATGCACCCAAGAACTGATCTTGGACGCAGTGTCTGTCCAGTAACTTGCCTCAAGATCCTCTCACCTCCCATTAGCTCATGCACTGACACACACATGTGTAAGTGAATACCTCAGTCAAACGCATGGTCAGCCCCTCCAGTAACCAACCAGCAGATTCATTGGTCTCTCCTGTGTCTAGTCTCCACTTCTGACCATTGCAAAATCTGTTTCCTAGGCCACTTACCCTGCTTATCAACTAGTTCATCTTGATACACTGACACATATCACCACACTGTGCACACATTTGAGTCTGTCTGAACAGGAATGCATGAGGCACCAGGAGGAATAAACACCAGTCAGAAAAATGGCTGTGAGAGTGTCATGCCATTTTGCCCAAGATTAAGGAGATCCCAATGTACTTATATCTGCTTGAGACAACCAGAGACAATGCATGGCAAGTAAATTCTCATTACTCACAGAGATATGGAAGAACAGAAAGACTGTAAGTTCCTAGAGAACAAAAAGGCTGTCCAATGCCAGCACAAGACAATGCTGGGACACAGGAGGAGGACAGGACTCTGTGCCTTTTGTGTCACCACAAGTAATCCTGCTCAGACCACCTGAATAGAATTGCCTTGGGTGCTAGATGCACTAGTTGGACACATAGTTTGTGTTCAGCATGAATGAAAGAAGCGGGTTTTGTTTTTAAATTAACAGCTTTTACTGTAATGCCTCAGGCTGAGATTTGCTACGTTTCTGTTGCTACATCATTGCAACATTATTTCCTAGGAACCGGATGAGATGTCATCTCCCTTAGCCTGCTGGCTGCAGTGAATCTGCATTGCTAGGCTCACTGGACATTATCTCAAAAACTTATAGGATTAGCTTCAATTAATTAAGTTCATTAGGTGCTTGACACATAGATGTTTTGTATGATAACATAAAATGCTATCACACCTAAATCTGCTAGTGAATCTGGCTGTGATTCAGGCAGGAGTCATTCATCAGGAAAGATCTGTTCTAGAACCCCTACCTGAAGTTCAAAATAGAATTTTTTGACACATTTAGGGCACACTCATCACTACCATATTTAACTGCTAAAGGGCTCAGAGACATCCCAAATAATCTCACAACAAATTTTGCATTTACATAATAATACTTAGACAAGAAGATCTGAAAATTCACCATCCAACCACCTGCTGTCTTTTTCTGTTTCCACAGCAGTTTTTTTCATTGTAGTACTAAATGATAAATAAACAAACACAGATTCTGGTAGTCTTAGAAATGCTCAGTTACAACCAAATATAGAGGAGCTTGATCTGAGGAAGAACATCAGGATTTAGTCAAATAGTGGAAGCCAAATTTAATGAAATACAATTACTTACTGAGCAGCCAGAGTGTGTGGGTGAAGTGAGACTGTGGGAGGGGAAGGTTTGAGTATGTGTACATACTGCTATTTGTAACCACCCTTAATACACCAGGTGGTACATTCTGCTTTCCTAACAAAACCCACTTCAGTCCACTACTAATAAGTGCAATTTTCCTTTTCCTCTTCTTGTTTATTTTGATATGCAGGCTTGGGGTATAATGTATAGCTGCAATAACAGCTAAAAACATTGCAGGGAGCAAGGCAAGAAGTCCAGTATAGAGATGATTGCTAAACTTAAGAGGGATGAAACACTGAAAGGGCCCGAGGATGTCCTCCCTTCAGGTAGTTGTAGACAGCAACGAGGTCACCCCTGAGCCTCCTCTTCTCCAGGCTAAACAACCCCAGCTCCCTCAGCCTCTCCTTACAGGGCTGTGTTCCAGACCTCTCACCAGCTTTGTCACTGCTCTCCTCTGGGCATGTTCCAGTATCTCAACATCTCTCTTGAATTGAATAGCCCAGTGCTGAGTACAGTCAAGCTAATACAAGCTTATGCCTTAGGACAGCTAGATCCACATCTACTGTTATAGTAGATACATACTCAAGTCTGAAGAAAATGAGAGTACTACAGGCCTTTTTTTTCCACCTTACCCGATGCATCTATTTGTCATCTCCATGCTCAACGCACTTTACAGTGTATACTGCTATTAAAATGCGATTTTATCTGCTCTTTTCTAAACCAGGCTTGCTTCTCGATCCCTCTGATAAAGGATTATTCCCTCAGACTCCACTTTCAAGAAGACATAGAGAAACAGACATAGGGAAACAGACAATTCGTTTCGATCTGCATGTTTTCACAACTGCAGATCTAGCAGAGATAATTCCTCCTATACCTGTAGAATTATTTTGTCAGCAGTCACAAGTATCATGTTCTGTCAATGTTAATATTGTTGTATACTTAAAAAAAAGTCTATGCATGCCTGCTACCTTTGAGCCAAAGTCAAACAATATCCACACTTCCAGAGTTCTTTTCAGTTGACACTCATATTCAGCATATACACATACACACTCCTCCTTTTGTGATATGATATGTCAAGTTCTCACTCCACTCAAATCAGTGACAAGAACATACTGAGTTAAAGTCCAGAATTTCTCCCACAGTTACAGAAAATAAAGCTCTTTCCAGGCTGCAGTTCCAGAAGAGGAACAACTTCTTTTAGCAACAAACATTGTTAAAGTACTGTAATTTATTTATGAGACAAAATTAAAGACATTTTTGCCATCTGGAAGAAACATTCTGTTACCATGGGTTTGTTTTGAAAATTCTAAAGGTGGCATCCTGGATGTATAAGCAGAACAAGAGTTGTTTTGCAGAAACAATGGCTTTGAGCACATGACAAAGCCAAACGTAAAACAAGATGCACTATTCACTGCTTAAATATCTTGGTAGTTAGGTTTGTGTACCAAAATTGGGACTAATCCAGGTTATTTTCTTTTTCAAAGTCCTCATTTTCTCCTCACAAAATTGCTGAAGGAGGGATGTGGTCATTTTCTGTTTACAGTCTTTTTCTGACTCTCTCCTTAATTACAGATCTCTTTTCCAAATTTTACCAGAAGCTAAACAAACCAACTTGAGAAGATGTTCAGGGTGATGGAATCAGAAAATATGCATAGGATCTGGAAAAAAAAAGACATTCTCCCTCTTAGGAAAGAGTGAGATTGTATTTTAGAAAAAGGTTAGGGTAGAATGATTTTTCTTAGGTACCACAGTGCTCCTACAACCATTACAATAAAATGAAGTGCAGGAAGTATGACTGGATGAAGTCTCTGGCCATGGGAGTTAACATGGAACCAAAGATTAGGACTGAGATCTCCCTACTGGGAAAGGGCTTTTCTTACTTGGCCATGACAAAAGGCTTTGCTTGAATAATTTGTAATCTGGGAAAGCAACTACTGAAATAAAGGTAAGAGGGAAAAGCTGTGACCGGTCTAGATGTAAGAGAAATAAGTAAAGGAAGTTCAAAGGATTTTACTGTAAGAAAAAGGTTCCCAGAGAAAATGAGTGTAAGAAACACTGACCTATGACTGGCCTCATCCTTGAATAGCCTATACTGCAATATTCTTTTAACTTTTGTTTTAAGTTGTTTTCTCACATCTCTGGAACATGTTCCATTTACTAATATTCTTTTTCATATGGGCACACATCCTATCTCAGCAGCAGTCGTATTCATTGGTAGTGGCATCAGATGCTTCCTGCTACTACGTTGTGTTCAGCTGTCTGTATGTAGACACTGTAAACCGAAGTGTTATCCTGGAAGCTCACATTTAGCTGACTCTCCACTATGATCTCTCTCAGACTAGTTTTTTTCTGAGTTTCATACTGGAAGCTCAGCCTACATTCTTTGTTGCCATATGTATTACTTAGGCAGAAACATGTGTATTGCATCCTATTTACAAGATGATCCAGCTTTCTACACTACTGACCTGTATTCTTCATGACAATTACTGCTCTCTCAATCTTTGTCAACAATACATTTTAGAAGTAATGATCCTAGGTCTTCCAGGTCACTTGCAAACTTTAAATACTATACAACCAAGAACAGATTCCATGGGACTCCAGTAAAATCAGAAGAGTGGGTGGTTGTCCATTCAGGATGGCATTCTGAAACATGGAGTTTTAAATATGCCATGCTGGTTTCTGATTTAAAATCCAGCACAGCCAAAGTGCAAGACCAGAGCTTTCATTTTATCAATAAAATTTGTGAGGAATATTTTTCTGTCTTTCTTCACATTGATTTGATAAAATCTTTGCTCATAAGCACCTGGCAATGTTATTATTTAAATGACCCTCTTTTTATAGCAGTGCCTTAAAGACTAATTGGTACTACTCCATGATGAGGACCTGATTAACTGGAAGGTAAGTACCAGTCATTAAGGCTGCTTATTCAACTCTCCATGTAGGGATTTAGATGCCTTACTCGAGCATTTGGAGGAAAATACATATTAATTTGCATATGCAACCACTATTATAACTCAGACAAATCACAGGGGCTTCAACATCTAGACACCATGTTAGTCTCCTGCATTTAAAATACAAACTCCCATAATGCACTTTGTGCTGGCAGCTAACGGTGGAAAGACCTGGAATCATGAGATGTCTAAGCATTTGCCAGTAAAAATATTCTGGGTACTGAACATGTCCTGCTGACTCCCTGCAAAGCCACCAATGGCAAAACAGAAGTGAATTGCTCTTTGTAATGTCAGGAATGTTCACAAACGTTTCCAAATTTAACTCATCTCTCATGCTTGCTCAATAGAATTTCCAAAGACATGGCTAATGGTTCTGACCTCCCATTTTGGCAGGTGTCTTGTTCACCCCAAACCCTAATGCATAGAGCAATGATCCACTGAAATCTCTGAGGTAGCTCAAAACTCTCCTTGACAACCTCTGTTCTATTCAGGTTACACAATCATGTATAAAGCCTTCTATTTGTCCCTTAGCTAAAGTCAAGGCCCCAAGAAGTGCTTCTGACAACATGGGTCCCAGAGGCTGAGACCTCTTTTACAGATAGATGCTTATTTTCCTGCTTTCCACAGTGTCATGATCTCTTCTGGAAATGCTTCTAATAATGGTCATCTTGGGCCTTCATTTCTATTTAATTTCTCCCACCTCTTCTAAGCAGACACCTGACACTGTGTTCAAGTTACAGACACGTTTCACTCAGCTATTAGAATCACAGAATCATAGAATCAACTAGATTGGAAGAGACCTCCAAGATCATCCAGTCCAACCTATCACCCAGCCCTATGCAGTCATCTAGACCATGGCACTAGTTACATGTTCAAATTTCCATTTTCTTATGTATAAATATTCAACAGAGATGTGCAATGATTTGGGAAGAGAGTCCTGTTCAAATGAAAAAGACCATATCAACAGATGCAGGTCAATTCATGTCACATGAAAAATTCTGCTTAGAACAAAGATGCTGACACAGCCTCAATGTCAGGGCATCCCTCACTGTGACACAGTCAGACAGCTTTGGCCTGTGCAAGTATCACAGGTCTTTTTAAATGGAACATTGAATGAGATGCAGATGAGGCTACTTTGGCAAGGCAAGTACAAACGATTCCCTCAACAATCCATAACACCACAAAATCCTGTAATTCATACTTTTAGACTACTTTGCTGTACAGGTAGATGGCTTTCCATCCGGAAATTATTTCGTAAAAGCACTTTTCCTGCTCTTTAAGATGGGAAATACATAAATTTATGTGATTATTGTACAGATGTTTGAACGTACTTAACATTTCATGGCCCTGGCCTTGCCATGATTTTTGTCCTTTCTGAATTCTACCTACGAGAAGAATATAACTGACATCTAAGTGTCCTGGATGTATCAAAAATGTTCTGATTTAGAACTTACTGTTTCACCTGATGGGATCAATCTACCCTTTCCACACACAGTGGAACACCTCTGTCAGTTAGCCCCTCTCCATTGGAAGTTTCACTCTGCCAGTTATGAGGCAATACCTGCTAATAGCTTTTGTTGGGTAATACGCAACAGCAGTGTGTCTGTACTGCTTTCTTTCACATCTGCCTTTCTGATCACTACTTTTTTTCAGATTTAAAAATAAAACTGTCATTACAAGGAATGGCAAGCAGAGCATCCTGTCTCTTTTGACATTCTGGTCCTTTTGTTTGAAACAGAGCTCAGCTCTTATTCTCAGAATATTTTGAAAGACAAGGTCGTACAATATGACTTTCTCATTTAAATAACATTCTTCAATTCATACTATCTCTTATTACATTACATTTCAGAGATGAGGACTGCTTCTGGAAAGAATTAAAAAAAAATAAAAATGGAAAAAAAAAAAAATCAAGCCAAAAGAACATTAACTTCCTGAGCTGGGGGGAATATAAAATCATTGAAAGCTGATTATGGGCACCTTCTCTTTTACAAGTCCTATGCATCACACTAAAGAATTTTTGACATTCTTTGCTTACCATGAATGGCCAGAAGTTCCCACGATCTTAACTATAGTAATTATTGGCAAACACACAATCATTCGCATGAGGCCTTGAGCAACCTGCTCTAGTGGGAGGTGTCCCTGCCTATGGCAGGGGGGTTGGAGCTGGATGATCCTTGAGGTCCCTTCCAACCTAAACCATTCTATGATTCTATGGCTCAGCCAATAGACAGAATACATAAACAAGACAGATGAAAACATTTTTGTTTAAACTTAAATTCAACACTAGAATTTTTTTTCAGCAGAAATTGTTTCATCCTTTCCCCAAAACACTTAAAGTAATATATTGATAAGCATCATGAGAGATTGTTATTTTTCTCAGCATTGGAATAAAAATTATTTTCAAGTGTCAATCACTCTAGAAGTTGAATAAAGATTTCTAGTACAAGAAAGATGCAATACATACATCTTCCCCCTTCTTTCTGTTTAGCAAATTAGAACATGGGGACAGTATCACATTAAGGACATTAACATCTGCCTAGAACAAGTAGGACAGGAAGGCTCTGTAGAGGATCAGGCTTCCTGTCAGGTCAGTGGAAAGACATAGAAACATCCATTCCAGCACAAAGTAAGCACCTAAAATAAATAGTATTCTTTGCTGTAGGAAGTCTGCCCATATAGAGGATGCCCTTATCTTCCTTCTGGATATGACTACTTCAAAACAGGAACTCTGAAAAGAATCTATATAGCTTTTTTTAAACTTGATATTCAAAATACATTAAATGAGTCCAGCTCCAAAGGATAATGTGAGCAAACATACATAAAGGTTATCACCAATCATTTCCATAAATATAAATCCTAAGACTTAAGCACTATCAACCAAGGTAAGGATTCATGATGGAAAAGCATAACTCCTTTTGCTTTTGTTTTGCCTCGTCTTAATACTACAAACATCATGTGTATTTTGAGCCAGAAGCCCTATAAATAGTTCCTGAAGCCAAGGAAGAGTCTGAAGACAAGTAGAGGCTTCCTGCATCCCACAGTAAAGTCATTTGAGTAAGTACTCTGATATCACTTGCTAAAGCAGGCTCTGCAGACAAGTCAAGACTTAATTGATGGAAACATTATTACAGACTGATGAAGGTTCTATAATTAGCAGCTGCATAGAGCTTTAAAATACTTCTGTGTGTGACCTAATCAATTGGAAGTATTCAATGAATTCACCTAAACTGAACAGATACCCCTATGTTCCTTTACTGTCATGGATGGAGAGGCACTTCTAGAGTGGGATTCAGATCCTTTGATTCTCCCTTCTTGGTGCAGTCTGCTTCCTTTTGGCTTGGTATTTTCCAGCTAGCTGCATACTAATGAGAGAGACTGGAAGGAAGCTCTATAATAGACATCATCCTTTCAGCCCTTTGAACATAGTCCCTTTTGTGTGTTATCTGTTGTTAATTTGCTTGCTTTTGCAAAGTTGTTTTTTGTTTGTTTGTTTTGTACACATTAGTGGATATATCTATAGTCATTACATAATCTGCTATGTGGCTTCCATTATCTGAATGATAACCTGTTTAGACAAAAGGCGGAGAGATTCAGCATGGAGAAGAGAAGGCTATAGGAAGAAGCTGCAGCCTTTCAATATTTAAAGTAGGCTTGTAAGGAAGGTGAGGACATAATTCTAAGTAGGACATGTTGTGGTAGGAAAAGGAGTTCTGCCTTTAAACTAAAAGAGGAGAGATTCAGGATAGATGCCATAAAGACATTTTTTATGATGAGGGTGGTGAAACAATGGAACAGGATGCTCAGAGAGGTCATAGATGCCCAATCTGTAGAACCATTCCAGTTTAGATTGGATGTTCTGAGCAACCTGATCTATGTAAAGATGTTCCTGCACATTTTGGTGTACTCTAGATAATATTTAAATGTTCCTTCACTCAAAATATTCTATGAGAGATTCCAACCAAAATATTCTCAGTGCTGCTCAGTCGCTATTTACCTCCCTGGCCTCCTACAGACAGTGTCTTCTACAAGGTATTGTTATCCCTAGCTGTCCTCCAAACCTCATTCTTCCATTATAAGAATTATTTACTTCTTTATGCATAATGAAATTTATGAATTTCATTAGTGCTCAACATACTGGTCAAGGAATAGTCTGGACCCTCAGTATTTGTGTAGTATTTAAATACAATTTCTATTTCTGTCTAACTTAGATCCTAGATCTTTACACTGTCATCTGCCATTCAGTATGTGTATTCATTCTCACAGGAGCTTCATAGAATCATAGAATCAACCAGCTTCTCATCCAGGCTTTTCTTGAACACCTCCAGGGATGGCAACTCCAACACCTCCCTGGGCAGCCCATTCCAATGCTAATCACTCTCTCTGGCATAGAACTTCCTCCTAACATTCCATCCTATACTTCCCTCGGCACAACTTGAGACTGTGTCCCCTCGTTCTGTTGCTGGTTGCCTGGGAGAACAGACCAACCCCCACTTGTCTACAGCCTCCCTTCAGGTAGTTGTAGACAGCAACGAGGTCACCCCTGAGCCTCCTCTTCTCCAGGCTAAACAACCACAGCTGTCTCAGCCTCTCCTTACAGGACTGTGTTGCAGGCCTTTTGTGAGCTTTGTCACCCTTCTCTGGACAAGTTCTAGTGCCTCAACTTCTCTCTTGAATTGAAGAGCCCAGAACTGGACACAGTACTCAAGGTGTGGCCTGACCAGTGTTGAGTATAAGGGCAGAATAACTTCCCTTGTCCTACTGGCCACACTGTTCCTGATACAGGCCAGGATGCCATTGGCTCTCTTGGCCACCTAGGCACAGCTGGTTCATCTTCAGCCTACTCTCTACCAGTACCCCCAGGTCCCTTCCCTCCTGACTGCTCTCCAGCCACTCTGTCCCCAGCCTGTAGCACTGCTTGGGATTGTTGTGGCCAAAATGTAACTTCTACTGTATGTTTGAATACTGCTTAAGGTTAACCTTAACAAAGCAGGAACTTTGAAGTGATTGATTTTTCAGAGCAAATAGAAACTCAACAGGTACCCCAGATGCATTGCTACAATTCTTATAAATCAACCTTTTTATGTTGTGTAGGAGTCTGGTGATGCCCACCACAGTGATTCACTTCCTTTTATTATATACTTTTTTTAGTTTGCCTGACTTCTGTAAGAAGAAAGCTAACGTCCTTGCTGTCTTACATCCACTCCTTCCAGAATCAGAGGAGCCTCACTTTTAACAGACAGCTAAGAACCCATTCAAATGAGTTAGAATAATTTGTGTAGTCCTGTTCTCAAATTCAAATCACATTAACATGGTTGTTGGATTTCCTGAATTTCATTTAACAAACAAGCCAAAGAAAAAGTTCATCTTCAAGAATCTAGCAATGAACAGTTTAAAGCTGATGGCAGATGACCTTAGAGATCTAAAGAAAAAAAACAAAACTAACCAACCAAAGAAAAAGACCCAAGACCACATCCAAAATCTTTAACTGAGGTTCTCCTATGACATTTTTATATTTAATTAAAAATAAAACATGAAGTTTGGAGTTATAGTTTAGTCCTACCCTTTGTCTACATAAAGTGGGTTTGCACACCATGAATGGAAGTTTGTCAATGGGCTGCTTAAAGGGCCTGTCTAATCTGAGGGTCTAGTTTAGCCAGTACCCAAACAGGTCAGTATGATGAAGGCTGATGAATAAGCTTGCATTTAGGTTATATTTGTTAGAGTCACAAATGAGTATCTACCATTTTCCACCTGATAGTATCAAATAAAGTTATTTAAGCAACCAAGAATTATTCCAGTAATTGGTATTAATCTATTGGTTTAGATTATGTAAACTCACAATAATAAAGTTGTTTACTTAAACCAGTGATATATATACTAAATTTACATTTCAACCAGCCACTCTTGTGTTGCAATTTCTCTGTCACACAGTCTTCGTTCATTCTACAGAGCAAGTTGTGCCAGGGGAAGTATAGGCTGGATGTTAGGAGGAAGTTCTTCACAGAGACAGTGATTTGCCATTGGAATGGGCCACCCAGGGAGGTGGTGGAGTCACCGTCCCTGGAGGTGTTCAAGAAAAGACTGGATGAGGCACTTAGTGCTATGGTCTGGTTGACTGGATAGGGCTGGGTGCTAGGTTGGACTGGATGATCTTGGAGGTCTCTTCCAACCTAGTTGATTCTGTTCTAAGTACAAACACTAAAATGCAGTTACCAGGGGAAACGAACAAGCAGACACAATAAAAAAAAGGAGATGAAAACTTAGATCAGCATTAATTGTTACTAATTCTCTGTCCCCCAGACCTCAGACACTGTTCTGCCACAACACAGTACAAATCACTAGCTTTGAGACCATTCTGACTTCTTTATGTAACTGAGGAAACTAGAGCCTGTTCAGACTTAACCTCAGATGTAATGTCAACAAGTTAAGTATTTTTACTTAACAGCTGTGCAACTGTGAAAAAACAATCCACAGATTTAGATATCTCATATAGCCTCACACTCACTTTTAATGTTATTTATCATTGCAACTGTAGTGAAACAATAGTCACTGGCAGGCTTTTATAGGCATATTTAGTTTATAAGTAGAGGCCACGTAAAAGAACTAGAACACTGTTTTTCTTTGAGCTGTTTCTCTGGTTGTTTCTGAAGTGTCATCTCTTTAGGAAACAAAATCCTCACTGCAATTTTTTTTCCTTCACTGAAAGTAGAGTTCAGCAGTCATATGACAGTTTTTCTAGGACTATAAAATGTCAGCAGCCTGGCTGTAGTCTTTCTTCAACTGAATCTTCATAGCAGGAAAAATATTTCCTATCACTATGACTGATTACTTTAAAAGAAATATGCCTTCTCAGAAGTGAAGGGACTGAAACTGTAGAAACTGTACATTAAATAAACCAAATAAACTAGAGCATTTGCTCCTAAGAGCTGTATTATATCTCTCCAAGCCAGTTGCAGGGTGTCTACACCTGCAATAAACACTTCAGGTCATTTTAACAAATTCAGAATTACCCAAATCCATCTTCAGGATTGTAATAAAGTCATACCACCTTGAGCCAAAGTATCCCTTCAGAAATCGAGAATCCAAAGGATGACAAAATAGAATAGAATAGAATCAAGTAGGTTGGAAGAGACCTCCAAGATCAGCCAGTCCAACCGAGCACCCAGCCCTAGCCAGTCAATTAGACCACGTCACTAGGTGCCTCATCCAGTCGTTTCTTAAACACTCCCAGGGACAGTGACTCCACCATCTCCCTGGGCAGCCCATTCCAATGCCAAATTACTCTCTCTGTGAAGAATTTCCTCCTAACATCCAGCCTATACCTCCCCTAGCACAGAGTCCAAAGTAGACAGAAGAATAAGAGAATTTTTCCCTTTGCAGTCATTTAGGTGAGAATTGAACTCCACATTTATCTCAGAGAATCTTTTATGTACAGAGTTGCCTTAAAATTACATAAAAATGTAATTTCAATGCTTTTAGCTTTACTATTTCTTTTTTTTCTCCACAGAAGCTTTGATTTCTAAATTAGGCTCTGAAATACAGACTGAGAAATATCTCTATTTTACGACAAAGTTATATTTCAGAGCAAGAACAGAGGTGCATTCACATGCACAACTGACATCTCACATAATGATTCACAATCTGAATATGTTTTAAAATAAAGACTATGTTTTTCGATAACGGATTCATTAGGATCTCTATCTTGCTGCCAACAGGCACAGGAAAAAGTTCTTTGGCTACATATGCTGGCTACCCCTAGTGTTGATGGAAGAACTGAAACATCTTTCAATAGCAATGAAGTTAAAGGAGATCTTTGTTCTGTGTTCTAGTGGAACTGCAAACACACATTTTGAAACTCAGAGTGTACACTCTAGGAAGACTTAGAAGATGTTTGTTAACTGAAGAGGCTCCAACAGAGGAAGTTAGACTAAATGTGCCCCTGTGTTAAATTTATGAGTTCCAGAGGCTCAGATGCTTTTAGGTTCCAAGAAATCTCAAGGTAAAGCAGAATATGAAGGAAAATTATTTTTCCCTGTGCTTCACAAAAGGAGATTCATTAACTGCATGATTCTGTTTGAATAGAAGGTTTAAATTTGAAGTTTAAATTTTGCTTGCTAGGAACATAAAAAATTTCCATGGTATTGCTTGCAAGAGATCAGAAAAGTAAACATATACAGAAAATATTCAGCTATTCTATAAACCCTTAGGTGTGCATATTGCACATACATTCTAAGTAGCCATATCAAGAAGGGCTTTCTCCTAACTTTCTTCTCTTGTGCTCCATTTAGAAATCTCAACTAAAAATGAATGACTGAGGGAAAAAATAGGTTCAAATTTGGTTTCATACCAGTTGTAAGATATTTCAGCTCTCGGGGTGCTCACAGGGATGCTCACCTTGTAAAAATGTCAAGAGGCAAGACAGGAGCAGGAGTGTAACATTCTATGTGAATGGCATCCCCGAAACCGCATGAGAGATCATTTCACACCACTTTGAACATGGTAGCAAGGATGATGACAAACAGACATGTTCAACCACAGTCAGAGAATTATCAAGGGACTTCTGAAGCACAGCAAGAGTTAGCTCAAAAAGAAATGGTAACATTTTAATGGTAAGAAGAAAGACTTCGGAGAGAAAAGATCAGCAGCAAGGCTGGCATAACCCCGGCAGCTATAAACCTGTGGCACCAGATACACTACGTATAGGCCTTGCAGAGTGGCCTACCATGGTGTTGTGGAGGCAGGGAATTACTGTGGCTGAGTCAGGAATATATAGAAAAATAGAGTTATTTTACTGTCCTGAAAACCTGCCCCCAAAACTAGATACAGAAATTAATTTAATTTAATTAGCAGATCCTACAAGGATACCATAGGTAAATTTGACTATTTTAGAAGTCAGGAGTTGGAAAAGGCTAAGCTACTAAACATAGCATTCCCTACTATCAATCAGGCTGAGCCAAAAGTTACCTCACAGGTGAGCCAGGCTGGCTGAGAGAAAAAGCGCTCCAGAGGCTTGTCTGTCTCTCTTTCAAAAGCCGTCCGAGGCTGGTTAAGGCCTATCAAGCCTGCATAAAGGGAGTGCTTATGGTGGGAAGCGTCCAAAGCAGGGACTGTCCTGTCCCTCGGGAGCTTGTCCTTCGGAGCCACAGGAGGCTCCTTCTGCAGGAACTACCCAGGTGGAGGAGAACTCCAAGGGGGGAACCCCAAGGTGGAAGTCCCCCAATATTTATACTCTTCCTAGACAGAGGGCTGAGTTACCACTGCCTAGGCACAGAGACCACAGCCAATCCCCAGCCGATTCCAGTGCAGGCACTGCACGGGGCACCCCTCGCACCAGAAGGGCCCTTTGCTCCCCCCACTTCACGCCTGCAGGGCAGGGGGGGGAACAGGTTTTTCATGCCTTTCCTCTCCCGTTCAAACCACAGAGGGAGAGGAATTTTGGGGTATACCGGACTCCAGGACACATGGGCACTCCCAGCAGTGAAACAAAGTTCAACATTCTGAAAACAGAAGTCCATGGCTTCCTTCATCTTGTCTGTCTTTCACAGACAGTTTGTCCTGGATATGCAATAAATGGATTGGAACTTGCTTGTGTCAAGCTTCCCCTCCCTGCCCCTGTCTCTTACCCTGTTACCAATGGTAACAGGCCTGTGACAACCTGTGGGTCTTTCACTTGCAGAGACAGGCAGGCTGTCCTGCTGGAAAACAAATTTGAGTTTTCTACAGCAACGCTTCCAGCTGTAGTAGTAATGAGAAAAAGTAAATGAAGGCAACTGCCCATTCTGTCTCTAGTTAGCAGTTTATTTGTTTATCTAATGCGGTGTGTAGCACACCTCTGAGATGCAGATGAGAGAGCTGGCAAACAGAATCATTCTGCTGGTAAGTGTACTTTGCATATCTCCCAAACCAGAGGAATTGCTAAGTTATTTGATGCTGTCATTTAGGGATGTTTGCAACACATCTAGCAATTTAAAATTAGTAGGCTGCACATATAGTGTGGAAAAAGAATGACAGTTCCTAACTTAACTCGAAGAAACAATAGGATAATAACTTTTGCTTGGTAAACAATGATCTCAGAAGGGATACTTGGCTTACCTCAATTTTATGAATCATATTTTAATTCACAAAAAAATGTTCACCTGAAGGATTCTAAGTGGTTATGTGACATTCTCCCAGTCCAGTGAGATATTTTAACTGATTCAGACATTTAAAACTTTAGACATGATCAGTGTTTCTGGAACTTGACTCCTCCTTCTAGGAGCCCCCAGCCCTATATCTCTGGATGTCTCCAGTAATCCAAATCCAAGCACAAAACGTACATGAGAAATACCAGAAACAGTCAATATGACACAGAAAGAGAGAGGACAGTGAAGAATTAGAGTGCCAAGTCCCCTTTTTGTACAGTAAAGAAAAGTTAATTAGGTGAAAACTCTCCAAAGGAGCCTAGAGTGCCGTGACATGCTATGGAGTAGACCTCCACCAAGAGCTATTGGTTCCTGTGAATTTAATCTGGAAGCAGACACAGTTCTTTCTACTCCTCCATCCTGACAGCTGGTTAAGATCTGGGGCACATTAAACAGAGACCAACAAGAATCATGGACACTACTAATAGCATAAATGTATTCCCTTCCCCATGTCCTGTACTTACTATAGCCATCCTCTGAGTTTCATAAAGAAGTTGAATTGCTGTTCTCATATATAATTATCCAAGTATAAAGAAAAAACAAACCCACAAACATTTCTTGTCCCCAGAAGTGCAGAGAAGAAAATCTAAAGCCTGGGATCAATTTGATACTGCACATATACAGTGCAATCTGTTTCCTGTTATGTATCGAAAAATCATGGCCAACTTACTGATAAGGAACCCATTTCTTTTTATGTATCCAGGGTACTGAAAGAGAAACAAATGGTGACTAAATGTAAATATTCTTAATGCTATTTTTTTTGTCAACTATTTTTTCTGCTTCTCCTTTTATTTTTATCAAAAGTCTTATAATATTTTGTTATATGATTGCTATTCTATCTTGTGTCTATGTAAGGAATAAGTAGGCTGCTGGCAAAAATCACTTTCGTTTTTATTCAAAACACTGGCAAATATATGAAACATCAGAACAAACCCTTCAGTTTTCACTGAAGGGAAGACTTTCAATTTCACTTATACAGTTAATTCTCCTAGGATTAAAAATGTCATTCACATCCTAGATCCAACTTGACATATTGCTGTTCATTTGTTTTTGAAAAATGGAGAAAAACCTGAATAGCTCTTAACCATGGAGGCAACTCCTGCAGAAACTACAGTGCAAAATACTGAGGCAAATTCTGCCTGTCTTACCCTGCTTGATCCCAAGAGCAATAAGACACTTTATACTGGCCACAGTCCATCACCGTTATTAAATTCAGGAGAAAGTACTAAATTCATCAAATCAAGAAAACCTTGCTTTTAAACTTGCTCATAAACTGATGATATCTGAGAAAGTCTTCCTTAATTAGATACCTTCTACATCACACCTTGAGTACTGTGTCCAGTTCTGGGCTACTCAATTCAAGAGAGATGTTGAGGTGCTGGAACGTGTCCAGAGAAGGGCAACAAGGCTGATGAAGGGCCTGGAACACAAACCCTATGAGGAGAGGCAGAGGGAGCTGAGGTTGTTTAGCCTGGAGAAGAGGAGGCTCAGGGGGGACCTCACTGCTGTCTACAGCTACCTGAAGAGAGGCTGTAGCCAGGTGGGGGTTGGTCTCTTCTCCCAGACAACCAGCAATAGAACAAGGGGACACAGTCTCAAGTTGTGCTGGGGGAAGTCTAGGCTGGATGTTAGGAGGAAGTGCTTCACGGAGAGAGTGATTGGCATTGGAATGGGCTTCCCAGGGAGGTGGTGGAGTCACCGTCCCTGGAGGTGTTCAATAAAAGCCTGGATAAGGCACTTAGTGCCATGGTCTAGTTGACTGGCTAGGGCTGGGTGCTAGGTTGGACTGGATGATCTTGGAGGTCTCTTCCAACCTGGTTGATTCTATGATTCTATGATTCTTCAATCCTTCTCTCACACTTCAGGGAAAATTGTTTCCTTCCTGTGACAAATTAAGACAAAGCATACCTTCCTGCTTATATATGTATTTATTAATGCATACAGAGAGTGATGTTTTTACAGAGTAAGCTATAGGCTTAGCACACAGTATTATACTAATTAACTTACTGTCTTAGAGAGGCAAAAGATATATGGAAACTATTCCAAGGAATTAATATTCAAGTTTTAATACAGAAGCACTCATCTGACCTCAATGTGCCAAGCCAGTCTTTTCATGAGTCAGACTGAGTACCAACACACAGAAGGCATTTGGTAATGTAAAGACCTGTATCAGGAAGATTCTCTCTCAATATGATACACAGCAATCTTTGTGCCACATACTACAGATGAGCTCTCAAAGATATATTTTCAGGATCATTATTCCAAAATTCACTATGCCCAAGTGATTGATTATTATTGTGTCTGGTTTCAGTCAAGAGGCAGAAAATAGATGCACTTTTTCCATTCAAATATCAGTATTATCTACTACTGTGTGTGTTGCTATTAAATACAGCATTCAGTAAATGAAGATTCTTCACACTGGAAGATATTCAAAGTGTCTGGAAGCTTGGTAGCTGACTCCTCACTGAGTAAAGTCAATTAAAGCAAACATCACTTGTTTACCAACTCAATATATAAATACATAAATGACAACATGGGATCTAGTCTAGTAGTTTGAGCCATTTCCCCAGAGATACTACTTTACATTTGCATTATTCAAATTCTCTTCCACTGTGCTGCATTTTGGTGTATCAGGACCTGGCTGGAGGACTCCTTGTGCTCATGGAGGTGGTAGCTTGTACTGAATAACTCTGAACAGATTTTGCTTCTTGCATCAATTCACTTTTGGAGGGTAAGTCAGATTTTAGTGTCCATGACAATTTGTAACAAGTGGGTAAGCATTTTATATATATGTTGTATAAAGTATCTCTTTAAGCCAGCCTATTAGTTTCATTTGACTCAATAAAGAAAGCAGTGAAAAATAACTTCCCATATGCTTGGTCTAAAAATCAGGATTGTATGAATGTCTGGGGTCATTCCCCTCAGGTTTTGGTTTTTTTTGTTTGTTTTTTTTTTTTTTGTAAAGACCTTCTATATTTCTTATGAAATAGAAACTTCTTTCATAACTTGGAATATTCTGGTGGCCTTTACCCAAATGCAACTATGTTATGCAATATTTTTACTTCTCTACTATGCAAACTTTGACATGCAAGCAGAGAAAAGGAGGCAAACTTCAACTGGAACACAGGATGAGCTGCATTTATACAGCAGCATAATGATTTTTTTAATTATTATTTTTTATTTTGCTTTATTCATTTCCTAACATCTTAGAATCATAGAATCAATCAGAGTTGAAAGGGAACACAAAGATCATCTAGTTCCAACCCCACTGCCATGGGCAGGGACAACCTACCCTACATCAGGCTGGCCAGAGCCTCATCCAGCCTGCCCTTAAACACCTTCAGGGATGGGGTCACAACCACCTCTCTGGGCAACCCATTCCAGGCTCTCACCACTCTCATGGTGAAGAATTTCCTCCTCACGTCCAGTCTGAACCTACTCACCTTCAGCTTTGCTCCATTCCCCCTAGTCCTGCCACTACCTGATAGCCTTAAAAGCCTCTCCCCAGCTTTTCTTCACTGTTACAGTTTATTGAACTGACATTTTCATGTATTCTTTCTCTTGTATTCTTAAGAGCTTTTCCCAAACATTTATACTTGGCTCAGACAACATCATTATATATATATGAATTTTAGTTTTTCATATGTGCTTCATTTGTACATAATTTCATATATAAGCCATTTCATTTATGATTGTTAACACTTGTTCCTTGTCTTTATTGCTGTTAGTATCATCAGTAAACTTTGTCATATAACTCTTTCCAGAGACTGGAAGAGATTCATGTGAAGTGTATTTGTTATGTTTCTTGATGAAAGTAGGTGATGCTTTCTTTTGTTTTCTGTAGTTTAATAACTTGTTCATCCATCTGAGGACTTTACCTCCCTTGCTATCACAGATAAATTGATTTAAGATGCCTTTTGTAAATTCAGAAAAGTGTATCAACCTTTTTGGTATTACTTACATTTTTCAACCAATCTGATGGATTATTTTGCTTCTAAGCTAACTCTGATTCCACTTTCATATATCACATTTATCCATATGTTTACAAATCCCTCTCTGAAGGTCAGTTTGGTATCTAGATTTGACAGTTTACTTTTTCAGATTTTGTAGAGAGCTCTCTGAAAGATTTTTGTCATTTTAACCATCTCTCAGTCATGAAGCAATTTTAGGAAGACATGATACAGCACAATTATAGATCAGTTATTTCTTTTTCTCCTAATACCTTCACAACACTTCAGAAATTTGATACTTTTTATCTGATCAACTAATTTTCTCATGCTTACCCTTCAGCTTAAGTTGATGCTCAGGTAATCACACCCAGGAAGATAATTCTACCTCTCCATGTTCTTCCATTGTTAACATGGATAAATAATTTTGCAGTTCCACAGAACTTTGTGCCAGGAAAACAGTGCCAGGAACACCATCAAATAAAGTAAAATAAAGAACAGCTGAATAGGGTTAGCCTTGGCTAGCACCCAAGCACACAGCTGCTCACTTACTCCCCCTCCTCAACACTACACAGAGAGCAAATAGGTTGTACAACCTGATGGATTGCAATAATAACAGGAAGATCAATAACTATCATGGGCAAAACAGTCTCAGCTAGTGGGAAATAATTTATTGCCAATTAAAATAGGTTTGGATAATGAGAAACAAAGAAAAATTAAATCACCATCTTCCTCTCACCTCTGCCTTTTTCCCAGGCTCACCTTACCCTTTTCATTCTCCTTCTCAGTCAGTGGAAAGGGATAGGGAATGGTTCATCTCTACAGATCCCTCCTCCTCACACTTTTTCCTTGCTCAAGCTTGGGACCTTCCCTGGGCTGCAGTGTGCCCATCTATTGCACCATGGACTGCAGAGGAATCTCTGTTCCATCACCCAGAACACTTCCTCCTTTTCTTTCTTCTGTGACCCTGGTGATTACAAGGGTGTTTCTCATCTCTTTTCCTCACTCATCACAACCTGTACAGTGTTCTCACCTTTTCTTAAATGCATTTCTCTAGAGGTATGTCACAGGTTGAGTTTAAATCTGCTGTCACTGGTACAATCCTGCCTCATGCCTGCTTCAAAATGAAAGTGCTGGCTGGAGCAAAGGATTATGGTGCTCAAAGTTCAGATTGTAACATGGGAGGCTTCCTGTTCAGCTTGCTGCTTTTGGGTTCAGGATTTTGGCTGTTGGCTCTTTGTGCAGGAATGGCAGCAATATGGGTGGGAGTTGGGTAGCATGTTGGGTTTCTGCTTTATGCTGTTGTTTGTTTGTTTTTCCCTACATTCCACTGCTCCTCCTTTTCTGCAAATAGCCATGCTAAGGTGATTGTGCATTGTATTGTTAGCCAAAGTATTGTGCTTTTATGTTATCTCATTTATATCAAACTGCTATCTCACTCTCTTTATCTCAACCCAGAGTTTTCATGTGTTACTTTCCCCTCATTTCTGTGTTGGGGGAAAACAGACAGGTTAACCTGTTTACCATGTGTTAACTTGTTATAAGGTATCCTCTGCTTGATTAACAGGATATGTCTTGCAAGGTGTCTATCAGAACTGCCAGAACTGACTTCTGCATCCAGCAGTCCCAACTTCTCCTCACAGAGGCTCCTTCCTGCCAATGTTTGGGAACTGACAGCAGATACAGTGACAAAATCATTGTAAACCACCAAGAGGGCTCTGGGAAGGAGCTCAGCAAACCTCTTTCACTCAGAGTGAACTTGCTTAGACAAATGCAGCCTTGGAAGCATGAAGAAATACAGAATTCTCACGGAATTTATCAGTGACCCATCTTAGAATCATAGAATCACCCAGGTTGGAAGAGACCTCCAAGATCAGCCAGTCCAACCGAGCACCCAGCCCTATCCAGTCAACTAGACCATGGCACTAAGTGCCTCATTCAGTCTTCTGTTGAACACCTCCAGGGATGGTGACTCCATCTCCCTGGGCAGCCCATTCCAATGGCAAATCACTCTTTCTGTGAAGAACTTCCTCCTAACATCCAGCCTATACCTCCCCCAGCACAACTTGAGATTGTGTCCCCTTAATTCTGTTGCTGGTTGCCTGGGAGAAGAGACCAACCCCCACCTGGCCACAGCCTCCCTTCAGGTAGTTGTAGACAGCAATGAGGTCACTCCTGAGCCTCCTCTTCTCCAGGCTAAACAACCCCAGCTCCCTCAGCCTCTCCTCATAGGGTTTGTGTTCCAGGCCTTTCACCAGCTTCATCGCCCTTCTCTGGACACGTTCCAGCACCTCAACATCTCTCTTGAATTGAGGAGCCCAGAACTGGACACAGTACTCAAGTTGTGGCCTGACCAGTATTGAGTACAGGGCAAGAATAACCTCCCTTGTCCTACTGGCCACACTGTTCCTGATACAGGCCAGGAAGCCTTTGGCTCTCTTGGCCACCTGGGCACACTGCTGGCTCTTGTTCAGCTACTATCTACCAGTACCCCCAGGTCCCCTTTTTCCTGGCTGCTCTTCAGCCACTCTGTCCCCAGCCTGTAGTGCTGCTTGGGGTTGTTGTAGCCAAAGTGTAGAGCCCTGCTCTTGGCCTTGTTAAATCTCGTCCCATTGGTCTCTGCCCACCCATCCAGCCTGTCTACTTTGCTTTCATATCTAAGGTACTGCCTAAATTCCTTCTGCACTCTCCACTGGACAGGCAGTTCAGAATCAGATTCACACCGGTTGCCATAATATTTTGCAAATGACTTTTGAGGTGAAAAACAATCCTGGGAACTACTGTGGAAATAAAATATTTAAAATGCTTCTAATCCTGGATTAAGTACATGGATGACAAAAACTCTCTGGAGATTACACAAATTTTCTACTTCTAGATACAAAGAAGACTGAACTGGGGAAGGCTATCTAAGAGACAGGTCCTCTTGATCTCAAGGGGCTTTGGACTCCAAAATCTCCACATCCTGAAGGACAAGTCTTGAAGGAACCATTCACCTCTAGATGTGCAATTTATCTAATTCATCAGTTGTGGTGACCCAGAGCTCCAGATGTGCCTACCTCTTCCCCTAGTTGGTGGATGACCAAATGAAGATTTGTGCTGTCTTCTCCATTGCCTTGCTCAAAAAGTTGATTATTATGATTCATATTTTCATAGCTCAGAGTGTGGAAAGCTCAGACACACAACTCTGTGTTAGCAACTGTACTAGTTTCAGTGCAGAGTATTACAACAGCTGGTCAGTGGTGATTATGCAATTCACCAAGGGCCAAAAAAGCAAAGTGACTGAGCTGGAAAGTTAAATCTTATTCCTTTTCAACTAGCATTGCCATCACCTAGATATCTTTCCCACGCTAGCCATAAGACTACAAAAGCAGCTGCAAAACCACTCTATGTTCTATACAGATGGAAATAATCACCCTTAGAGGAAATAATCAGCCTGAGGTTGCCAGGCTGCAGATTGGGACTAGTTGCTGTACTAATCCATGCAAAGGGTATGAAGGGAAGGAGACATGGGGGAGTAAGATTACTGGTGCTAAAATAACTACTTTTATGTATAAAGAAGGAAGCTCAGCACGAACCACAGAGCTTTGGAGATAAACAGGCACATACGATTGTGCCAATGTGATTTGGAGAGAGGGAGAAAAAGGTGAAGTGAGAGTTTTTGTCCCTCAAGAAACTGTTCCTGCAGTCCACACCAACAGAGACGTATGTACTGTGCCTGTAGTCAGACCCAACAAAGGACTAATTTAATCTTCAGAACTTTCTATTTTATGTGTCTCTGAACCACTTCAGTTCAATTCATTTAATTAACATTTAAATGAGATTACAATTCCCTGTTTGTGATTTCAAAGGTCGTTAGGACTTTATGGCATTAGGCAACGTCCCTTTCATATCAAAGGATTTAAGAAATCTTCTCACATCCAGGTATTTTTTATTTTCCTGGTACTGCTAACAGGGGCTTATTCTACTGCATCCTCTTTACTAATTGTACCTGGTATTGGTAAGTAACACAGCCAGAAAAATGGTCCAGATTTCCCCACAAGTTAGGTAAATAGAAACTCTTACTGTGAAAATTCCCATACTGCATAAATCAAACTACTCTTTCTAAACACTATGGTCTTTACTGCTTTTCATACGGATTTCCATAATGAATCAGTGAAGGCACCTCTCCTAAATGTGATAAGAGCAACTTAGCTAGACCTGAATTTGAGTTGGTTCAAAAGAAATCAGGAAGCAGTTGTATTAGGTTTGCAAGGCAAAATTTGCATAGTGGAGGGGCTACAGGGATGGCTTCTGTGAGCAGCTGCAAGAAGCTTCCCCCGTATTTAACAGAGTCACTGCCAGCTGCCTGCAAGATGGACCCACCGTTGGCCATGGCCAAGCCAATCGCTGGTGATGGCATCACCTTTGTGATAACATACTGAAGAAAGTGAAAAAGTTGCTACACAACAACAATCGCAGCTAGAGGAGAGAGGAGTAAGAATATGTGAGAGAAACAACTCTGTAGACACCAAGGGCAATGAGGAAGGAGGAAGAGGAAGTGCTTCAAGTGCCAGAGCAGAGATTCCTCTGCAGCTCATGATGAACGCCATGGTAGGACAGGTCCTCCTAAAGCCTATGTAAGTCTATGGTGAGGCAGACATCCACCTGCAGCACATGAAGGACTGGAGCAGGTGGACACTCAAACGAGACCGTGACCTTTTTGGACTACTGCACTGGAATAGTCTCCTGGCATGGCATGTGGACTTGTGAGGAGAGAGTAACCCAGAATGGAGCAGATATGTTGGCAGGCCTTGTGACCCTACATGGGACCCATGCTGGTGCAGTCCCCTTGGAAGGTAACCACACTGACATAGTTCATGACAAACTATAGCCTGTGGGAAGGACTCACATTAAAGGAGACTCTGGAGGACTGTCTCTCACAGGAAGGATCTCATGCTAGAGCTGGCAGAGTGTGACCAGTCCTCTCCCTGAGCAGGAAGAAACACGAGATGAACTGACCACAACCCCCATTCCCTGTTTCCCTGTCCTACTGGTGAATGGAGGAGGTAGAGAAAATCAGGAATAAAGCTAAGCCCATGAAGAAGGGAGTTGGGGGGAGATGTCTTTGATATTCGGATTTATTTTCATTAACCTAATCTGATTTGATTTGCAACAAATTAAACGGACTTCCCCAAGTCTAGTCTGGTTTGCCTGTGACAGTGTTTGGTGAGTGATCTCTTTTGTCCCTACCTTGACTTACAAGACTTTTGTCATATTTTTTCTCTGCTGTCCAGCTGAGGAAGGGAGTGACAGAGTGGTCAGCCCCCTAGAGCAGTACTCTTGGAACCGGTATCCCTGTCTGACACTTGTATACGGAACCCTCAAGTTTGGCTGTCACCTGGGCAGTGCCCAGTGTGGAACAATTGAGTGTGGAAGCACATGCCACATATTTAAATGCAGAGATGCATGTGTTGAGCTTCCTTCCCCTATTTTTTTTCTCTTCACACTGTGATTCCTGGCAGTACTGACATTTATTTTAATTGTGGGAGATCTCTGAGTTGCCCTTGCAAACATCTTTTCATAATTGGCACTTTTTTTGTATTGTCTGCATCTCTGTTCTCCCAGCTGAGGGCTGAAAGGGATACAATTCATGTAACTTACACATCTCGTCAAGAAAAGGAGTCATAAATTAACTCCTAAATGTAGCTGTCTGTTCAATGACCTTCTGAAGGCCACCAGCTAGGGTAAAATCTATCTCAGTCAGATAGAGCCCTGATGTAGTTACATTAGCCATAGGTTAGGAGCTACAAGCTGGCAGTTATGCCCATTGCTAGGCTTTTAAGGAGCATTTAAGCTCCTGAATCACGAACTTGCTTTCTAACTTTCTTCTGAGTTTGATACAGTTCTGAGTCTAAGCAGTGTCTGCCTGGTTGTCAATTAAAACCAAACCAGACTTATAAACTCGTTAGTCTTCTAACTGAACTTGTGAGCTGTGAGGTTCTACTTTTCTTTTTTTTAGTAGAGGTGTTTTCAAAACACATCTGAAAGCGTTATACCTGCTGGAATCATGCAGAAGGGATGACGCTCTCTTTATGATGCCATTGTATCTAGGATACCAGAGTGATTCCTGTAATACCTGCCTCCCAAAACAAAACAAAACATATATGCATATATATATATATATAAAATCTCTGAAAGCCTTAGCTAGTGCATTCTGAAAGAAAATCTGCCAAGCACACAGTGTGAACTGCCAGGGAAACAAGAGCTGGAAGAGATTTGGGAACAAAGTTAATTTGACCCTATGACTGTATTGAAGTATTCCATATTTTCCTTGTAAAACTCATCAAGAATAGATAATAGAGTATTTCCTTACAGAAAAACAATGTGAATAGAAAGACTCTCCAGGATTTTTTTCAACCTGAATCTATTACTGTAGTCACAGTATGAGCAAAAAGACATGCAGTAGGAAGCTGGCCAGTGAGAGAGAGTAACAGCTTCCTGGTGAAGAAACAGTGGGAGTGTAGCCACACTTTGTCATTTGTAGTGGTGAGAATATTTCACTGCTGCTGAAAATCAAAGCAAAACATTATCTATGAACCACAACACAAAAGCACTGCACAATGAGTCTCTAGTCTCTTATCTAGCAATTAGACGGCAAGCGAGCCAGTCATGGCTAACAGGACGCCTCTACACGTTGCTTCAGGGGAACATTTTACAGAGAACAATATTGCAGAAGCAAAAAAAAAAAAAAGAGAGAATCAATATGGTGATTAATGACAGTAATTTCACACAAACCTCAGAGAAATTAAGCATGTTCTATACAAATTGTTTCTTACAGTGACTTGGTGAAGGGATGAATGAGTTGCAGACCAAACCACATTAATATATTGAACAGTGTGGTAGCAACGATACTTATTTTAGCTTGGAAACTTTGTAGAAATCAGATACTAATATAAAAATTTATTCACATATATTAACTTTTTGTTCTTTTCTTGGATACTTTTTCAACGATACAGCTTACCCATTCTGGTTCTCCTGGATCACAACCTGAAGATTTCAGATTACAAATAAATAAATAATGATTTCATGGGAAAAAAGAGGCACTTAAGTGAAAATGTCTGTGTGCTGCATTTAATGCAGCAAACACCAAAGTGAAAAAAAAATACGGGTTTGTAAGTCTTGGAAAAGCTCCTTTTGAGCAGAAAGTGATTCAGGCTAACATTAGTTAGGCACTGATCAGAATCTATCCTTTTGTACTAGTGAAACAGATTTCAGATATGAATCTAAACTGCACGCGTCTTATAGCAAAAATCTCTTTACCAATACAGACTCATTTTCACCAGGAGCAGCAGCACAGTGCCACTGCCAGTATATTGAGAGAAAAAGCAGCTTGGCCCACCTGTACTGCAGGCTTTAGGACTGAACAATACTCCTTAAAACACAACTCTCACAAGTCATAGTAAGCACCTTGTGTTTTCCCAGGTGGCTTAGTAGGCGACCTATAAAGTACCTACTTCTCCTATCCTTATCTTGAGTGGAAAAGGAGCATGCTGCACAAAATTGTATGGCGTTCAGAACTGAAGCAAGTCACAGATAATGGATTAAGTTTTAGTTCTATTGACAGCTATTGATGTCCAGATAGTTGATCTTATTCACTCTTTGTAATAATGCAAACGAGCAGCATGAAAGTGGTTGGCAAGCAGCGATTAACAGTACCTGCAATTCATAATCAGCTTTGTCTAATTGGTTAGCCTGGTGTGGATCGTGTTTGTTAACTAGAAAAAAGTTTTTGAGAAGAACAGTTCCTAGACACTAAATCTTGAATGTGGACCCCCCCAAAAAAAAAATCTTGAAATATCTAATTATCTGCCACAAAATTGTGTGGAAATAGGTCTGAAAAAGACTGAGTTTTGGCACCAAATTTCTCATCTTTAACTGAGACTGCTAGGTATCAACTAGTATGTTTTCTGTCTGAAATAGCATGGTTATCATTGTGAAGTGATTGGTAATAAGAAAACATGGACCACTTTGGAAGTTGTTTTAATCCCTATCTTTCAGAAACAACACACTCCCGTGAACTTAACATGCTAAGATATTTAAGACACTTCCCAAATCCTCCCATTCGGAACTGATGTTTATCCTGTCAGTAACTTGCAGACAAGGCTCGGCCAGGGGCCAATTATAAGCTACTCGTGACTTCTAGCAAGTGTAAAACACAGGCTGCTCCGATTTGCAATGGAAGAGTGAGGTCTTAGGCACCCTACCATACGACGAGTTGGGCCTCAGGGTCATTTACCAACATTGCTTGCTTTTGTGCTAAAACTCTCAAACAACAGTAATTTTCAGTTTGTCGGCAAACAAGATTTTGTTCTTTCTTGGTTTCATATACCCATACTGTTATGGAGGCAGGAATTAATTTGGCCTAGTCAGGAACTTACGAAAATAGAGTTATTTTATTTTCCCGAAAACCCGCCCCCAAAACTATATACAGAAGATAATTTAGATTTAACTATCAGGTTCTTTTTCAGTTGGTTGAGAATATCTACACAATAGGGGGCCACAGGTAAACTTGACTAATTTGAAGTTGGAAAAGACTTGAGCTATTAAATATAGCGTTTCCCCACTATGAAATAAGGCTGAGCCGTAAGTTACTCACGACAGCTGGCTTGAAAAGAAGGACGATTCAAAGCGCTGTCCCGCGGTCTTTTCAGAAACCTTCAGGGTCATTAAGGAGCGATAAGCCACACAATAAGGTGCTTAAGGTGAAGACCTTCAGAGCTTGTCTTCGGAGCGTCAAAGGCTCACTGCATAGAAGCTATCCAGGCGCGGGGCGGGGGGAGAAGAACTCCAAGCAAGCACACCAAGGCAGGAACACAATCCAAAGCGGGGACGAACTCCACAGCAGGAGCACCCCAAGGCGGGCACACCCCAAGGCGGGAACCCCTCGATATTTATCCCCTTCCTCAGACAAGGAGCCGTTACCACTGCCTAGGCGCGGAAAGCTCACAGCCAATCCTCAGCCGGGTGCAGCGCGGGCACGGCACGGGGCACTCCTCGTGCCGGAAGGGTCCTCCCTGCTCCCCGCCTCACACCTGCAGGGCAGGGGGAGGGGAGAAACAGGTCTGTTCGCGCCTTTTTCCTCTCCCATTCAAACCACAGAGGGAGAGGAAATTTCTGGGGTACGCAGGACCTCCAGGACACATACATAATGCATGAGTGTATGAAACCTCCATATGATTATAGCCTAATCTGACTTGTGAGGACATGGGAAGAACACAGAGCTTTGAAAAGTTGAGCTGGACAGCTACATTTTTACAAAGCTCTCCTTTATATCTTGGTCTGTGGTCTTCTATTGTGTTTTGACTTCAAGAAAACTATACTTTTTGTTTATTTGTGTCATAGTTTATTCTTCATCTAGTTTCTAATCTTAAGGATTAGATTTTACTTATCTTGGTTTTACTTGCACACAGCAAAGGAGGAAAAAATTCAGCCATGTGCTCATTAATTTTATAGTGGCTGTGACAGAAACCACCGAGTAGCCCATCACACATTACAAAATGAGATCCGTTGCCACGCTCTCCATCTCTCTTTCTCACAAATTAGTTTTTTGTAGTGTATTTTGAAATAGGAAAATTGACCAGTGATTTTTATTTCTTGGTCATACTCAGATATATCCATGATATGTCTGCACATTGTCATCATCACCTCTTTTGAGGCGAAAGTTAGCTCCAACGTTATACAGCATCTAAGGAGCAACAGCTATAAATCTTGTAGTAATATATATATATATATACCAATTAAACCACAATGTCTTTATGAAACTTTTTTCCTGTTCTCTTATTTATTGACAGATTTTTTTTTTTCTTTTTTAATTACAACACAATGAAAGGATGGTAAGTACATAAGATGCAATAGTNCCCTATCTTTCAGAAACAACACACTCCCGTGAACTTAACATGCTAAGATATTTAAGACACTTCCCAAATCCTCCCATTCGGAACTGATGTTTATCCTGTCAGTAACTTGCAGACAAGGCTCGGCCAGGGGCCAATTATAAGCTACTCGTGACTTCTAGCAAGTGTAAAACACAGGCTGCTCCGATTTGCAATGGAAGAGTGAGGTCTTAGGCACCCTACCATACGACGAGTTGGGCCTCAGGGTCATTTACCAACATTGCTTGCTTTTGTGCTAAAACTCTCAAACAACAGTAATTTTCAGTTTGTCGGCAAACAAGATTTTGTTCTTTCTTGGTTTCATATACCCATACTGTTATGGAGGCAGGAATTAATTTGGCCTAGTCAGGAACTTACGAAAATAGAGTTATTTTATTTTCCCGAAAACCCGCCCCCAAAACTATATACAGAAGATAATTTAGATTTAACTATCAGGTTCTTTTTCAGTTGGTTGAGAATATCTACACAATAGGGGGCCACAGGTAAACTTGACTAATTTGAAGTTGGAAAAGACTTGAGCTATTAAATATAGCGTTTCCCCACTATGAAATAAGGCTGAGCCGTAAGTTACTCACGACAGCTGGCTTGAAAAGAAGGACGATTCAAAGCGCTGTCCCGCGGTCTTTTCAGAAACCTTCAGGGTCATTAAGGAGCGATAAGCCACACAATAAGGTGCTTAAGGTGAAGACCTTCAGAGCTTGTCTTCGGAGCGTCAAAGGCTCACTGCATAGAAGCTATCCAGGCGCGGGGCGGGGGGAGAAGAACTCCAAGCAAGCACACCAAGGCAGGAACACAATCCAAAGCGGGGACGAACTCCACAGCAGGAGCACCCCAAGGCGGGCACACCCCAAGGCGGGAACCCCTCGATATTTATCCCCTTCCTCAGACAAGGAGCCGTTACCACTGCCTAGGCGCGGAAAGCTCACAGCCAATCCTCAGCCGGGTGCAGCGCGGGCACGGCACGGGGCACTCCTCGTGCCGGAAGGGTCCTCCCTGCTCCCCGCCTCACACCTGCAGGGCAGGGGGAGGGGAGAAACAGGTCTGTTCGCGCCTTTTTCCTCTCCCATTCAAACCACAGAGGGAGAGGAAATTTCTGGGGTACGCAGGACCTCCAGGACACATACATAATGCATGAGTGTATGAAACCTCCATATGATTATAGCCTAATCTGACTTGTGAGGACATGGGAAGAACACAGAGCTTTGAAAAGTTGAGCTGGACAGCTACATTTTTACAAAGCTCTCCTTTATATCTTGGTCTGTGGTCTTCTATTGTGTTTTGACTTCAAGAAAACTATACTTTTTGTTTATTTGTGTCATAGTTTATTCTTCATCTAGTTTCTAATCTTAAGGATTAGATTTTACTTATCTTGGTTTTACTTGCACACAGCAAAGGAGGAAAAAATTCAGCCATGTGCTCATTAATTTTATAGTGGCTGTGACAGAAACCACCGAGTAGCCCATCACACATTACAAAATGAGATCCGTTGCCACGCTCTCCATCTCTCTTTCTCACAAATTAGTTTTTTGTAGTGTATTTTGAAATAGGAAAATTGACCAGTGATTTTTATTTCTTGGTCATACTCAGATATATCCATGATATGTCTGCACATTGTCATCATCACCTCTTTTGAGGCGAAAGTTAGCTCCAACGTTATACAGCATCTAAGGAGCAACAGCTATAAATCTTGTAGTAATATATATATATATATACCAATTAAACCACAATGTCTTTATGAAACTTTTTTCCTGTTCTCTTATTTATTGACAGATTTTTTTTTTTCTTTTTTAATTACAACACAATGAAAGGATGGTAAGTACATAAGATGCAATAGTATAAAAAAGCCATTTTAACCCTTCCCTTGGTTAAGACACTTACAGCAGACGAGAACTGCCCCACCCCAATTCCCCCTTTCTCAAATGAAAACAACAAAAAAAATAAATATAAATTAATAAATATAAAACCAATCACTGCACAGCCCTTAACTCTTTGATTGCCATGGCAAGAACCATAACGATGATTCTAGCATGTGACTTTCTGTGGTTAAAGGTTGCCGCAGCAGTCAAAGGGTTATAGCATTGTAAACATAAGTACTTTGTTGAAGATCTTCAGTCGTGTTAATGGTCTACAGCAATGAGATTATTATTATTATGACTCCTTGACCTTTAATGACACAACATTATAAGGAGTTAAAGATATAATAGCTTGGTGAGCTGTTACATAGATTAACCCATATTGTTTAACAATGCACTATGATGTCTTGATTTAATAATAAAAGACAACTTGTGTATAATAAAACACCGTTCAATGCATTGATCAATAAAATCAATGAAAACAACAAAAAAAATCAGTCTAAGCACCACAAAAGTTTGCCTGATTATACCTGACAGTCATAATACACTTTAGCACCATTTAGTCAGCCTTGCATTTGCACACAAACAAGCTTTGTGTTTGTCAGTAGAAGCTACCTGAAGGAATAACATATGTCAGTTATAAAAAGGTTACTGTATAGAATGCTGTGTGAGCCAATAATGTAAAATACAATAAAATAAAAATAACAATAATAAAATGAAATTTAGCTGCAGAAAGCAAATAAATGCTCCAGTTATTTTGTTATTAACACATATCCCAATGAGCCAAACCTGAGCATGAAATGCATGTGGGGCTATGCAGAGGAAAAGGAATAGAAATGATAAACTTGTGTCACGCACAGAAATCATTGCATCCACATTCTGACTTCTTTGTCAGGCTTTGTAAATTAAGTGAACAATTGTTGGGTGGTTCCAGAAATTGAGCTTGAAGAGAGCTGATATTTAACAACTTGTGAGTTTCATGGTCGAGTTAAGTATCACAACACTTTCACAGACAGCCTAACAATTGCACTGAAACCCTTGTCTCTGTGTGAAAGGCTGATTTCCTTTTTCTCAAAGGCAGAGGATGAACAAGCAAGTCACAGTGTGGGAAGAATCACAACTGTAGTAGCTTCTAGCTAACATATTGGAACCAGAACAATATTTGCTAGAATTGCAAGGAATTGGCAGGGAGGAAAAAAATGACAAGATGATGGAAAATAGAATCGACTGCTAAAATAACACCTAACAAGAGGAACTAAAGAAGAAATCAGGTTCCAGTAGATGAAAGAGTATATCACTTAGAAAACGATGTACATGTTATTCAGAAAATAAGAGACACAAGGATGTGTATGAAGCATGGAAAACAATGTATCCTTCTTGTACATATCAAATTCTAATTTACTACACACGGACAAAACCAGCTGTGCGTGCTTTAACTGCTCAAAACGCTAACCACAAGACTGGCAAGGAGCAGTAACACTTATGCAACAAACCTACACAAGTGGAACACTTGCATCTTCCTTTGCAACTGTTACTGAACCACACAATGAATCTGGTTCCCAGATTACAGCAGCAGATGTCAGAGACAGCTTTTCATAAATGTGCTATTTAGGATACAGATAATAGGCATCAGAATGCAAAGAAGTGAAAAGGTTAAAGATCAGAACTGGAACCACCGTAAATAATCAAAACATGTTCAAAATGCAGCTTTCTAGACTGCTTATCTCTCACAGAAGCATGCAAATGGCCTGCAGCGGCTGGCATGAAACGTGAGAGGCCTCTGCTGTTGCATTGTTGTACACAAGACTGGGCAAGTAGCTCACAGGATGCGAATAAAGAGTCCGCTATAGTCAGTGCTGGCTGTACCATGTCATTTTCATAGAAGACTTTAAGGATGGCAGTGTCAATGGATGGCAGAGACTTCAACAATCTGAAGTAACTGGCAGCTCAGTGTCCGGGAAAGGGATAAACAAAAAAAGAAATTAGTGAAAGATGCACATCAAATTCCTCAGATGTTCACAGGAGTGCACACCTTCACCATAGACACAAACCCTTGAATTTCCTAGTGACAGATTGTAAAAAGATGTCTGTCATTCAATAAGGCAGACAACAAACTAATATTGTCTTCTTTTCTTAGTATAGTGATAATTTCTTAATACCAGGAGGACGAGAGATTAAAAACTGCCTTAATGTCATGGTGCAGTGAAAAAATGAGTGTAAAGAATCAGAAGTTTCATCATAGTTATCAATTTACATGAAGAAATAACAATAAATGAGTCATTCAGAGGTCACAACTGTGTTTCTAGTATATCAAACACTCCAAGGCTGAGATATCATGGAGATAAAGATATATGGATGTAATATAGACTAATAGAGATAAGAGCTTCTTTGTCCTTCAGTATTTCATCCAGTGGAGTTCTCAATACAGATGCATTTTTGGATCTAACTTCTGAAAATATAAGAACATTGCATTATGAGGAGTTTTTTTGCCCACAGATTCAGGCTACTGTTAGTTTTCCTACACCCCTTGAAAGCAGATAAGTAATGAATTCTGTATTTCTAGTCAGGGTAAGAGTAAGCATATACTGAGGAACCTTTTGACCGACTGCTCTCTGGTGACTTATGACAACAAAAGAGAATTCAGCAGACTTTCTACAGCTTAACACTTATCCTTGTTGCTGGAGACCAATCAATACTTTTGAAGCTATCACCAGATTCCTGACAATATCTCTTTTTTATTGTTGATAACATCAGAATCACTCTTAATTTTAGTTGTGTCTGTGGTTCTTGGCTCCCTCGTTTTCTGACAAACTGGTTTTGTATTTGCAATTGTAATGAAAAATAAATAGAATTTCTTTTCTTATATTCTTCTGCACATTTTCATTTTTCATTTCCAGAAGAATATAAGAAAAGAAGTTCTAATTTTTTTTCATTACAATTGCTTTCTGTGTCTGCCTGCAGTCCTTGACCAAAAGACCTATTTCGCTTTCCTCGGCATTCTAGAAGTATGGAAAGAAAGTTTATGTCTAATTTAACTTTTTAAAGTTTATGATTAGCTTTTAAACTAGTTAATGACTAATTTAAATCAAGATTTCAACAGGGTGTTCCTTTAAATTTGCATTTGTCACCACTGTGATCCAAGGACTACCACCTTGAAAGGAATGCATGCTGATGGCAGAGGATGACCTGAGTGTCTTGGATAACAAGAAGGAAGATCACAATCCTTGATCTATCCTATAAAATGTTCTTTTCTTGACCAGACACAGTAAGACAGTACTGTGCATGAACTGACAGATAGCTGCACGGTTTTGGAAACACAGTAAAGATGGGTGCTAGGCATATACTTAGCTGATAATGTTTTACCAAATGCATTAAAAGGAAGAAGAGCTGGCAAGACATCATTTGGATGATAACACGTCCCTTCAGTTTTGGATTCCTACTCAAGATTAAATTTTCTTTGGCCTAATAATTTCTTCTGTGAGCTACGTGAGTACTGACTGTGGCTATCCTGAAAAATTGTTTTAATAGTTTTCACCTTCCCCATGATGCATGGCCAGAACTCAGAGCACTTCATCATATGAGATGTGGATATGAGCTGCAGCTATGCCTTGCAGGTATGAATTGTGGTTGTCATAATGATTTTTAAACAGCACTGTAGGTTGGTGATGATGTCTTCTGAATATACACCACCACACACACCTTTTCCTAACTTCTGTAACTCCACTTATATCCAGGTAGACAAACTGCTCAGAGCTGACATCAACATGGTGCACCCGTAAAATATGAAGATGATCAGTATGTAAGCACTGACAACTTCGTGGCAATAGCCAAGTATAGCACATACAATATGTGCATCTCTGTTTAGATTCATTGTATGCCTAAATAGGGGCTGTGCATTTCAGCTAGAATACACCAGTTGCAAAATTGTACATTTTGAGCTATAGGTATCATTGTGAACACTAATAAAGAGCTTTAGAAACCATAATTTTACAGTATGGAAAAAACTACACTCTTTGAGGTTGTAAACTGATAGTAAGGGGAAAAAATGTTCACACCTTAGAAACAATTTGGCATTGGTGGTCAGCTGACTCTAGGCACTCTCAGCTTCTGAAAGGTAGATGATTTTATGTATAGTCATGTGAGCTATGAATATATGTGTAGACTGGGTACACTACACCAGCGTATCAGGATGGAAATATGGATTAGAAACATTGCTTTCTGATTCAACACACTACTCTCTGCAAGTGGTGAACCCATCTGGGCATGCACTGATTGGCAGAGTTACACTGCTCAGTTGCTGGTGGGCAAGTAATATAATACTTCACTAAAACCTCTTTAAACTCTGCTGCCATATTGTTAAGGGCTAACCAGGTACTTTAGGAAGTTACTTTATTCCAGCCTTCTGTTGCTAATCCCATTTCCCAGAAAGCCAGTTCCCAGAGTGATGCATGGGCAAACAGCTGGTTCAGGACACATGAATGGCACAGAATGAAAGTAAGCATTCCATGTGTTAGTGCCAGATGGCAAAATAGAGAGAATGTTCAGTATATATTTTACTGCAACAGAAAAAAAACCAACAAAACAACAAACCAAACCAAACCCCATCATACCACCCCCCCCCCCAAAAAAAAACAACAAACTAAAACAAAAAACTAGGCATGAAAAGCTATGAATTATGATATACTGATAGCTTGCCAAGGAGATTAAGGCTGCAGTTATAAAAAGTATGTGATTCAATTTCATTGGGTAGAAATTACTACTAACTCAACAGAAAACTTTGGTTTATGTGGTGGCTATTATAACCATCATCTGTGGACAATGTCATTTTGCAGAAGGAGAAGAAATAAGCAGTGTGGCTGGAAAGCTCTGCACCATCACACATGGCTGGTACATGTAATCGTCACTGTCCATGTAGTTTTACTGTGACAGCAAACAGCACAATGCCATGTGCACACCCAAGTAGAATTGTCTTTAGCAAGCTAGTTGACACCAGCATTTCTTCATTTATGTTTTCTCTGCCTCTAAAATTAAGCTTATGTATACTGGGAAACAAGACCTGTTGAGGATGCAAATGTTTAATGCTGTTTATGTGCTTCTTTGCAATACATTTTGGTTTTAGGAACAAGTGCTTGCTGTGCTCACATACTGATCATCCTTCACAATATGGTTTCCTAACATCTTTATCAGTCCCTGACGTCTCAGATGGCAAATCACAAGAATGGGTTAGACAGATTTGACTCGCACGTTACATTTTTTCATGAGATCAGCACCAGACAATCCATTAATTTAGATGCATTAATCAAAGATTAATTTCATGAGTATATGGTGCATTTACACCTAGTTTTGTAACTGACATATGTTTAAATGGTCTTTTCTCACGTGAACCATTCTGTCTGCAAACTGTGTAGCGCAGGCAAAGGAAGTACACCTAACTGCAGAGTGCTGATGTATCAGTCAGAGCCATACTGCTGTATCCAATAAACGGCTGTCTGTTCCTCAGCTCCCACACAATACCATTTGATTTACAGCATAGCCAAATACCTAAATGGCCAGCTCCCTTCACTGATAATAATGATTTTCCTTAAGTCTCATAGGGCCGCAGTCATCTATTTACACTTCTTGAAACAGAGGTGTCCAAAGACAGTCTTGACAACAAAAGGTGACAGGGAGCTGTTATTCTGTAACGGGTGCTCCACATCTCCCACTGCCACAATGCACATCTTCCTCCACCTCTGCAATTGGTGATAAAAATCCAGGCATGTTGTGAGAAGATAGGGGAGCCAGGACACAACAAGCCCCTGCAGTAATCTTGCTCCTCAAGTCAGTCATCTTGCATTATCTCCAATTTAGGCTGCTAATGGTGTGGTAGCTTGCACTTCTACTTTCTTTAAAATGCAGTATCTGGAACATTGACTGATCAGTTTGCTATGTATCTTTTTAAAGGTTTGCCCTAGAGATGATTCAAAATGCAAAAAACTAGAATAGGAACATAATGCTTCCATTGCTTATAGCCAGACTTACTTTCTATTCTACATACTTTTTTTTTTCTAACCAGCTAGAATTTGATTCTACATAATTTGGTACCAAAGGCTACATTTAACTGACATTAAGGTTGTGAAGTAAGACACGTCCCCCTCCCCCCCCTCCAAAAAAAAAAAAGCTGCAAATTGAAAAATTAACCTTTACACTTTGTTCTTATCCCACAGTGTGAATGGCAAAGGAGTCTTGACCAAAACACTGGGGAGGTGAATTACACTTCTAAGAGAAAGCATGAGTCTGCCCCTTATGTTTGAATCTATTTGCTTCTGTTGTTTTTCGTTCACAAAATTAGCCTTTAAAAAAAATCTTTTTTCTTTACTTATCCCCTCCCTTTGCCCCACTTTGAAAGAAGAAAAAGAACAAAATTTCATAGGAAGATATAAAATATGTATTACATTTATTCAGGAGACTTGAAAGGGCTCCTTTGGAGCCATTTGAGTCTCTCCATCCCAGCCTATTCAGTAAATATACAGTTACATCGTTTTTTAAAGGTATTTTTTTGCCTTTTTTTTTTTTTTTGGATAAAAATTCCTTTTTTTTGTCTACAGTCAATATCCTTCCCATAGGTTTATACATTAAAAGGTCAGAGGAAACACTGCCATCATCTGCTCTGGCCTCCTGCATCATACAGACCATAGCACTCTGAAGATACACGACCCTGTGTAGTCAGCTTGATAGACTGTAACTGATGAACACAATGCACATTCAGCTTTGTATTGTTCCACGGCACAGATGAGTACAATAGCAAAACAAAGTCGTTTATTAAAAACTTCATGAAAAATAGTCATGACACATGAGCAGGAACCCAGACTGCAGAACTAAAAAATATTTTCAACACCTTTTCTTTTTTTTCTTAATTCTCATAGTTATAGGCCCTGGTAGGGGAAGGAAAAAAAAATAAAAGGAAAAATGTTTCCAAGAAATTACATTGTCTTAGAATCTCATTTGACTTAAAAACTCATTTGACTTATAAACTAGGTCAGGCAACATCACTAATTTCCTATGAACTTCTCTAATTTGAAACAAACCAGTATGTATTTGGGAATTACAGTGAACACAATTGCTCAAATGGCTTTTACTTAAAGCAAACGTTTATGGCTGCATCGTAACCTAGTGAAAATAGGAGTATGTAATAGAAATGCTGACACAATCTTTTTCTGCATGACATAAACATGCCAATATAACATTATTATTCTCCCTCTCTCTGTATATAATCTGGATGCACTTCTAAGTAAAAGAAAATAGATGAAACAATCAATTTATCGTGTATTCATGTAGCTATGATGTACCATATACCAAGCACTAGACTTATCACACTTATCTTCCTGCATAAGTAAAGTTCTCCAAATACAAACATTTTTGTTACCTTATCAAAGAACAACAGTCAACATGCTCAGCACTTCATTACTGGCAGGGAAATAGTTGCACAAAAAGTTAAAGCTGCCATGAAGGATGTTTTAAAAATGAAGTTTTCAAGTAAATAAAAGAAAAACAAAACAACAACCACCCCCAAAACCTAACCAAAACAAACACACCCCCCCCCACTGAACCAAAGAAACAAAACCAAAAAACAGATGAGATGCTGTCCTGATTTAAAGATGATACAGAACATTTTTCTATTGTAGAGGAAAACCAAATATAAACAAAGTTGTGCTGTTGGTATTTTCACCAACTATTCAAAGGGCAAAAAAAAAGAAAATGCAACAGCAATATAAATAATTCTGTTCTGTCTGCAGCAGAACATAAATTATTGTAGGTTGCTGACGATAAAAATCTCTCTGTGGATTAAAATATGCATTGTATGTGTACATGTGCAGTTGTGTGCATTTACAAGTACATAAACACACACACACACACACGCTCAAAAATAGGACAAACAGTCAAAGAATTCCAAATTCACCACATGATGTGCAGCAAATATCCTATGTTACTTAACTGTCAATTAGTCTATATTTTCAGCAACAACCGAACTGGATTTACTAAACAATGCTATGGGCTGATACTGATGCGCTTCTAACCTACAGTATGCAGTACCTCTACAAAACATCTCCAAAATGCCATCTGCATTGCACATTTGTTGTAAAACTATCTCTTTTCCTAATCTTCACTTTTGGTAGCCGTACATATGTATATCTGTTTATGCTCTAAGAAATAAGTTTGCAATGCTTTATAGCATGCCACATATGTTCATAAAATAAGCTCTCAAATCAATATAAAATCATGTAATTGAACAAAAAGGCATACTATTTTTTCATGCTATGCTCAATATAAATATAAATTCAAGGCAGTCAAGCTATCCATTACCAAAATAATAATAACCATAATATAGACGTATATATACCTACACTCTCTAAAAAGTGATCCAGTTCTGTGGATTAAGAAACCAGTAAGAAATTGGCTGAAGGTAGTATAAAAGTTTCATTTCATGTAAAAGCCAATATTGGCCATTTCAAGTATTTTAATATTTTCCTATAACCTTTTCATTAATAAGTAGATATTTGTAGAAATGATATTTATTTATTTATTTTGTACTGGAAATCATATTCAAGTGAAATAAAAATCAACTCCTACTGTAGTTCATTTTTAGAGTGTGCATGTATACATAGCAAAATACCCTTCTACAGATCTATCATAAATATTTCGGTTTGTGTCAGTTCTCTTCTATGAAAACACATCAATGTTTTGGGCTTGTGTTTGGTTGTCTGTTTGTTTGTTTTCTCAAATTTAGGATAATGCATATCAGGCCTTTAAGAAATAAAACTCATCTCGGTTAAGTCACAACACCAGATTCCCTTCAGTTTGTGCCAGTTTGCGAGTTAAAGGTCAAAGATCAAAGACATAGGACAGTACACTTTGAGGAAATTCAGAGAGTGAAGCTGTTCACAGAAGACAATGTTTAACTTGGTAATGACAGTCAACAGGTCAATAATCAAGTTCAAGGCAAGCTGTTAATTGTTGCAAAAGCTACTCCCCTCAAATCCTGGCTTTCATAAAAAACCAGGTGTCTGACTTTTGGGGTGCATCATTCTGACCATCTTTAATAAGTTCACAGCCCAGTGACTGTAAAGCCTATCACTGCAAGAAGCAGCTCCTTAAATCAATAAAGAGGTCTGTCAGTTGCTGACTTTTCTCTAGGAAAAAAATTATTGATACTAACCTGCTCTGCAGGTCACATGAAAATGACAATACTGCTGTTAGCACAAATTACACAGAATGACAAAATGCTTTGGTGGTCCCTTGGCTCTGTCAGTGATATCACATTCGCCTGAAGGCCAGAAATTTGACTAACCCTTTGAGAACTATGTTGAACATGCAAAGGGGTAAAACACTGGAGGATACTCATGCAATACCAGAGTCATAATTTTAGCTTTCCTTTGAAACTGTAACCCTACCTCTGCAGAGGCAAACTGAATTGTCATGCAACATAGTTTAAAAGAGAAATTCAAGATGCTTAAGACAAGAGGCTAAGCTATAAAACCAAGGAAAAATCCTTGGTAAGTGGTAGAAGTTACTAAAATAGGCTTGGTTCCTTTAACCAGAAAATAGCTGGGGTTTTGTTTTTGCTGTTTTTGCCTTCTATTTATATTACAAATTTCTTTCTATCAATAATGCAAATAATTCAAAACACTCACTTGCAGTCACAGGAAATGTGTTTTGAAAAACTGATTCTCTTTAAAAACCTGAATTACCCAAACACAATCCTATAATTTAATGACAACCAAGATCAACATCCACCAGACTCTGAAAACGGATGCAGTAGTTCTCAAAGGGTTACACCACCAATGTAACACGAGCATCAAGTTTCTCTACAGCATGACTGTTGCTTTAGTTCACTGAAATCCACTTCAGAGACACACTGCTTTTTACCATGCTTTGGAATGAGTGCTCCTGACAGACCTATAGAAGGCCTGGGGCAGTTGGCTTGGTACATCTTGGGAAAGATTATGCAGGAAAACCAACCGAAAAACCAAACAAACCAATAAAAAGGTTCTGCTTGAAAATTGTAATGAATATAAATGCGTTTAAAACATTGAGGACATAGCCCAGAGCAGCTGTAAAAAACACAAAATGAATGTATTATTAAGGCTGTTACTATATTGCAGATATTTTGGCCCCTTGTTTGTTGGAAAATGGCTGTCCGAACAGTCTGAAGTCCTGTGTGTCATCCGAGCCTCCCACCTGACAAAACTGGAAGTAGGAGCGTAGGACTTTATCCGTAGCAAACAGAAAGCAATCCTCTTTGGAGACAAAGCTGTTTTGGATCTTCTCTCTTTCCTGAAAGTTCCGTTGTGGGTTGTTGTGTTCTTTTTTTTTTCTAAAAAATTTTACTTTCAGCAAAAAAATTTTCAAAGGGGAACAGGCCTTAAGGGGTAAATGTAGAAACACTGGAGATCTTTTCCTCTTCCTTAGTTAATCCTGATAGTCCGTAGGGCATTGAACGTGCAGAGGAAAGGCCTAGAATCAAATGACAAAGAAAGACAAAGGACTGAAGAAACAGCAGATACTGTGTATCATGGAAGCTTCCCAGCCGAGCGATGCGCCGCTCGCGCGCAGGACAGGCAACCCCCTGGGTTTTGAAAGATCAGCTTTGTTTCAGACTGACAGATGCCCGCTTCTACCTAGGAAACTGCATAACAGCTCTTGTGTTGACTCTCAAGTTACCACAACTCCTGGGAGGGAAAGAAAAAAAAACTAGATCCCTATATCACACCCACTCTTGCATAGAGCGTTTGCAGTACAGTATGTGGCGGGGTGTTCCTTTCCTTTTGAACTGGAACACAGTGTAAACCAAGACAAGGAGGCACAAGGCCAAGATGCAGGGAATGACGATGGCTATGGCTTTCACAGTGCTGGCTGTGTTGTCCAGTTTGATGACAATGTCAACGTCATCTTGAGGGCTGTGTCGGTCTTTGTCTCGATCTGTTGGTCCATCACAACCCATAAAATCCTTGAGGATGGATCTGGGGTAGCCAGGCTCCACCCTGAGCATCTGGTTATTGAATTTCCAGTACTCTTTTCCTTTGTAGAAATATGTGAAGCCTAAGGAAGAAAATGGCAATTATTCATGGTCATACAGGATCAGACAACATCATCAACACACCATGATTGAAATTACTGATATCAAATTATTTTGTAATTAGAACAAAAATTAAAACCATATGAGGAATAGACTTCAGCTATAGGTCTTCAAATCTCTACAAAGTTTTGTTTCTTTACTGTCTCTAGAGAATCTAACATGCAGATGATTAAAAAAAAAAATTATTTTATTCCATTACTACAAAAAAATTACAAGGAATCACAAAGATTATGGTCCTGCTTATCTGTTCATTCACCAAAAACCCAACCAGAGTTGGAATCTTCTGAGCCAGGACACTAACGCATCACAGGCTCTTCAAGCTGGGAAGTCTAATTAAACAAATTCCAGTGCTGTGCTAGTCCGAAATGAGAACTGACCCTCTTTCATAGAATCATAGAATCAACCAGGTTGGAAGAGACCTCCAAGATCATCCAGTCCAACTTAGCACCCAGCCCTAGCCAGTTAACTAGACCATGGCATTAAGTGCCTCATCCAGGCTCTTCTTCAACACCTCCAGGCAGCCCACCACCTCCCTGGGCAGCCCATTCCAACGGCAAATCACTCTCTCTGTGACGAACTTCCTCCTAACATCCAGCCTATACCTTCCCCAGCACAACTGGAGACTGTGTCCCCTTCTTCTATTGCTGGTTGCCTGGCAAAAGAGACCAACCCCACTTGTCTACAGCCTCCCTTCAGGTAGTTGTAGACAACAGTGAGGTCACCACTGAGCCTCCTCTTCTCCAGGCTAAACAACCCCAGCTCCCTCAGCCTCTCCTCACAGGGCTCTTGTGTTCCAGGCCCCTCACCAGCTTTGTCACCCTTTAAAGTCACATAACCTACTGGCCTACTTCAGCACTTGAGAAGAAATGGATGAAATAACAGCAGCTTTGCCAGGAGAAAACAGATATAACCAGATTGAAGTTTTCTGCAAATAACTGGTATTTCATCATTCAGGTAAAATCCAAAGTTATTACCAAAGATAGATAAATGAAACCAAGCAAACAAACAAACTGCTTGCCAAAAATTTAAAAATCCATATTATTTTATTATCCCAGCTAAAAAATGACATTGATCTAGCAAGAAAGAAACACTCAGTTCAAGAAGGACTTCGGGGAACTCCTTGAAACAGTCTAGCACTGAGCCACAAAGATGCTGGAGGGAGTGGAAGATTTCCTTTATGAGGAAAGGCTGAGGGAACTGGGGCTCTTGAGCTTGGAGGAGACTGAGAGGTGACCTCATTCGTGTTTATAAAGATGTGAAGGGTAGTGTCAGAAGGATGGAGCCAGGCTCAGTGCTGTCCAGTGACAGGACAGGGGCCAGTGGGTGCAAGCTGGACATAAGAATTTCCATGTTAATATAAGGGAAAACTTTTTCATTGTGAGGGTGACAGAGCACTGGAATAGGCTGCTCTGTCTCCTTCTCTGGAGACACTGAAACCTGCTTGGATGTGTTTCTCTGTGACCTGCTCTAGATGATCCTGCTCTGACAGGGCATTTGGACTCAACAATCTTTTGAGGTCCCTTCCAACGCCTAACATTCTTGGATGCTGTGTGGAAATACAATATATTATCTCCATCAATATTCTAATGCATATATGGAGAACACATACAGATATGACATCTCCAATTTATATTCTTACATCTGTATACATCAGAGATACACAGAAGTTGGGAACAGTGGCACTAATTGATATTAGTTGTTATTATATATTGAATTAGCAAATTGAAACTGTTAAAATCAAAGCAGCAAAGGAATCACCACCTCTTACAGATCCAGTAAAATTTCTTCCATCAGAACATATTTCCCAATGGAAAACTCTGGCAGTACTTTAAACTTTTCTGTCATTTTGCTGAGGCAGGAAGAAGAATAAGTCAGTAACAGCTGAAGGATGGAAGTTAGCAGCAGAGAAGGGTAGTTCTCTATCAAGAGATTGACTAGTTTAACTGCTTCTCATGGGAGAACAAGTGGCTTCACACAACTGTTGAAAAGCTAGTTCATCTAATCCACTTGTCTTGTTGAGCTTGCTTTGGGAGCTGCTCCTTACAATTTTCCATCTGTTAGCTGCTGAGAGCACTGAGTACAATGCCTGACCCACACAGCATGGAAGGGCTTAGCAATCACTAACGTGTCCATAGAAAATCAAATGAAGTAGGAGTGGTAGGATGCACAAGGCAAAAAAAAAAAGCTCTATGGGTTAATAAAGTAGTCTCTCCTCTTTCTTCTCTATAAAATTTGCTGACCATGCACTTTTGTAGAATTTCTAGTTGGGGGATGAAATTTTGTATGCTGCTCTCAAGGCAGAAAGATTTCCCCAGTCTGAAGAACTTTGTATTATTTCGGATTCCATGGAGTAACAGAAAAAAAAAAGTCTTCTTCACTTCCTTCTAACAGTTTCTACCAAATATGGGAAGTAGCAGGAAGAGTTTCAAAGATGTTACCTGTACCTTACCAAGCTATTAGGATACTGAGGCAGGATGCCAACTAGAGGAGGAAATTTACTTATCTTTCTCAAGCCTCTTACTGCAAGATGAACCCAATTTTTTTTTGTGATCAGTGAAGAAAATCCCTTTAGGATCAGATTTTTTGTAGCTGTTGAGCGTATTTGCATGGTATATGCAGTAGAAAGGCAAGGGAAAGGAAAAAAAAGGGATTCTCTAAAATTAAATGGATTAACTGGAAAACATGCTTCCAGATGTTCCCTTAATTAGTTATATAGTAAACCTTTCATGTCAACTTCTTCACTGCTAAGCTGTGGTGGTACTTATGTGCAGCTGCTTTTGTTTCTCTGTTTCCTCATACAAGTAATAGTGGAGTTGTGAACTGTTTCCTAAGATGTCTGTTTTCTTGACTTCAGGGAAAATGTCTTAGTGATCTTCTTGAGAATTTTATGGTGTCACTTTCAGCCCCTCTTTCTGTCCTGGGGCACTTTTAGGCTTTCTGGTGCTCCCTTTCCTTTCCCCTTCCAAAAGAGCTCATGCCATGCTTTACCACCCTCCTCAATCAAAGAGTCAGACAATCAAAGCTACTGGGGTAAAAAAAGAGTAGTGGCTTTGATGTAACTGAGTCTTTCCTGTCTTAGGAATGAGTGCTCTGACTCTGCAGTACTCCCAGACTCACTGGTCTGAGTCTTACAGTGAGACAATTTTCATTTGTAATGAAAGACAACTGTGCCTGAGCTCATAAACTTATTATGGGGAATGCAGCCAAGGTAACAACAAGCTTCAAGCACATATACATACATATGTATGTATATACATATATTAAATTCCTTTTGTATGCAAACCTTAAAAGCCTACTTCAAAATAATGAAAGGAAGAAAGTTGAGAGTGTGTCCATTAAGTCTGTTTGTGCATACATAACATCTGTGACCATTTCCATACATATGTGTATTTACAAACAGCTAGTTATTGAGGGTGAAGCATGCAGAATATCATCTTGACTGTCCTACTTTCTAGTACCAAACCAAACCAATAAAAGCAACACCAAAAAGTCTAGTCTAGCCAAAAGGCTAGAATCAAGAGAAGGTTTCTGCTTCTGGATAAAATAGAGACAAAGCAAGGAAGCAATTAAACATATTTCTGAAAACAAAACAAATCCTCAAACATTTCCATGGTAAACTACTTAATCGGGTTAAATGTTGAAACAGGAGACTGAAATGGTTCAAACAAGGAAATAAATCTTTTTATCTGCTTATTAGAAGGAAATTAAAATAATATGGCAATGTATATGTGTGCTGCCTGTAAGACAAACAAATAAACTCAGAGCATACTAATAAATAAATCATAAATGCCATACAACAATTCTCCAACAATAATAAGCGATGAGAAATGCATATTTTTATTCCCATGAAAGGGATCTAAACCCCATGCAACAGAGGTCTCTGCTGGCAGCTTGCCAGCAGCCCTGGGGTAGCACTGAATTCTCAAGATGCAGGAGACTTTGGCTGCCCTGATTATTTTGGTGTTGTGGCCAGCTGAGATTCTGGGTTCCTACATGGGATGATGCTTCTTGATACAGGTAATAATCGTATTTCATAACAACATCCCTGTGATCTACATTTCTGTATCATGGACTTAAGTCATGACATCTTTGCTTCACATAGATTCCAGGGGATATTTCTGCTTAAATACTGATTTTGCTTCCCTTTTTCTAGTATTCCAGAATGAAAGTAATACTGTTAAAACAGCCACGCCTTGACAGAAGGTGTCTGTTTTGGAAGATTGCTTCAGTGGTACTGTAATTCAGCAGAGAACAAAAACCAACAAAGTTAATTAAGGCACAAGGCAAAAAAAAAAAAGGGAATTTAAAAGCTTATGATAGTGTGTTGGAAAGATTTTCTCCAGCACACATGCAGAGAGACAGCCGTTTTCACAACAGCATGCACTACAGCAGGTAAGACTCTGCTCATAAATAGAGAATCCTTTTATTGCTTAGCCTGAACAGTTAATCACCCCTTTACTACTCTCTCTTCCATAATGAATAGTAGTAAATTGTTAAAACAGGAATGTGTTTGCATACCATTTTCCTTGTGGACGAAGGCTCCCTGAGGGGATTCTGGGATACCTTTCCAAATTGTGATTGGTTTGGGATAACCAGGGTCCATGGATCTCATTTCTTCACTGTATCTCCAGTACCTGATTGTTTTTTAAAGGAATAACAAAGAGAAAAAGGCATTTATAAGATAGAAGATGAGTAACTATATATTTTACTCCTTCTAACACTTGCTACAGTCATAGGCCACAAAAGGGAATAGTTGATCCTTTTCTTGAAACATAACATATTGCATAGAGATTAGATGCTGCATTACAAAGAAATCTATTTGCTGCATTACAAAGATGCTGCATTACAAAGAAATCTATTACATCACAGTAACAAGGAGAGAAGCAACATACACAAATATATATATACATATATATATATATGAATGTTTTAGATAACTTTTTAATCACAAAAATAATACTAGATTAAAACACTCCTAGTAATTTTAACTCCCTATATGTATTACAATAGCATTTCATTAACAGCGAACAGATACAGTGCAACACAAAATTCAACCTGCTTTGGTGTGGTTTTGCCAGTCAAGCTCTTCTCCAATTTAAAAGGCTTCAGCAGACAAATTCTAGGCAACCTGAACATGTATTTACACTTGTGATATTTTTTACACATACAGATAATGTTTATAATGTCTTTGTTGGTGTACATCTGCCTAAACTGCTATGCATATCATTGGGTGTCAAGATAGAGGGGACAAATTCTTCTCAGTTGCACCCTGTGACAGGGCAAGGGGTAATGGGTATAAACTACAGCACAGGAAGTTCCACCTCAACATAAGAAAGAACTTCTTTACTGTAAGAGTCACAGAGCACTGGAACAGGCTCCTCAGAGAGGTTGTGGAGTCTCCTTCTCTGGAGACTTTGAAGGCCCCTCCAGATGAATTCCTGTGCAGCCTGTGCTATGGCCCTGCTCTGGCAGGGGAGTTGGACTTGATGATCTGTGGAGGTACCTTCTAACCCCTAACATTCTGTGATCTTGTGGTCTTATAAGCTGGTTCTAAGAATTAATATACTGTATCTCTAGTATCTTTGTGTGCCCTGGTATAATATTTGGATGGCCTCTTACATATTTTGATTTGCTCCATTAATTTAAAGCATAACAATTCAAATCATAGTTTAGGGAAATTTTGGGTTTGTGGGGTTTTTTAAGATCAGTTTTATTCATGTGAAAAATTACATTAAAAGGCAGCCACTCACTATTTCCAGACATCAAGAGCCTGAGAATACAGCACTTTCATTGATGATCTGGTCACTGCTAAAAACCTGACCCTTTTGCTAATTTGCATGTAATTGACTTCAGATTTTAAAAATCCTTGTTATGATCATTTCTGATATATTAGAGAGGCCCCAAGTGAATGACATCTTGTCCCTGTGAAGGTACTTAGACATTCTAATAAATTAATGTCTTAACCTTTTTCAACCCCCAAAAGGTCTAAACTTCTATGTATTTCCTCCTATGTGGCATATTTCTTGCTTAAAATTTTCAATGGAATTAAAAGGTGGCAGATTTCAAGTGGGCTAAGAGTTGGCAAGTTACATTTAAAAACATTGGTATTTATTTATTGTTTTATTTCCTATGCATAAACTGTTTTTTAGCCTGATTTCTTAGTCTAGTCCCATATGCATCAGTAATCAGCCAGCAACATTGCCAGAGCAACCTTCTTTATTTTGAGTTCTTTCACAATTTATGTGAAGAAAGAAACAATGTCTAGAAGTAGTAAACAAAGCTCTGACATAGAATCATAGAATCAGCCAGGTTGGAAGAGTCCTCCAAGATCAGCCAGTCCAACCTAGCACTCAGCCCTAGCCAGTCAACCAGACCATGGCACTAAATGCCTCATCCAGTCTTTTCTTGACCACCTAATAAATAAACACCTAATACATAAACACCATGAATACTATTGCAACCGTTTCTTGCTTATCTTTTGACTCTTTCTTCATCCTTAGCTTGCAATTCTCTCTTTTCACATTTGTCTGTTCCCTCTTTCTCTCTATTTTGTTGTTGGTAGTCTTTGCTGAGCTTAATACTGTATTTTCTAATCTGCATTTTTAGCTGTATTTCTTCTTCATCAGCTATCTTACCTTTTCCTCTGTCTCTGTTGGCCAGAAAACTATTTCCTTCTATGTACTTCCATTCATCTTGCTTTTTGCTCTTCCAATCTTTTCACGTTTCTGAGTTTCTTGTACTAACTTCTGTGTATTACCATTAAAGTGCATGATGGAAATAGTGCTATAGGACTTTGCAAAATATCTCTTTGAGGGCACACTCAGTGCACACCCAGAAGTCCCAGACCTGTTGATTTTTCAGCACTGATGTAGGAAGGACTGACCATGATACAATCTTGGCAATCTGTGCTGGAATAATGAACATATCTACAGGGTAAAGAAGATTCCAGTTCTGATTCTCCTTGGCATGCCAAATGTTTACAAGCAGACTCCCCAGTGATGGTATGAGTGATATTAGCTTAACAAACTGTATGCACTGTGTAACTGCAGCTCAAAGATTGGTAAACTGACAGAGGGAAAATAAATGAAAATGCACTTTATGGCTTTAGAAAAAAAAACCAAACATTGGAAAACGTTTGCTAAAGTGTTGCTAATTCTACTTACTTAATCATGTCCTGAACTGCTGGATGGCTGAGCTTTATGAAATAAAAAATACAACATTCATGCAACCCCTAAAGTACAAAAACTGGTCACACCAAATAGAGACATAATACAGCCATTTGTCAAGAAGTGCAGCAAACCTCTTATCAGCTTGTTCCACACTACTCGGTTGTAGTAGGAGAGGAATAAGAGAGGGCAACATATCTTCTGTAGTCAATTTTTGGTCCACTCTAGCTTTCATATAATTATTTGGAAGAATCCTTACTTCAAATATTACAAAAATAATCCATACATGAGTTGCTTTAGACATGTGTATTACAATACCATTTACTATTTTGACTTTTAAATCTTCTTACTGGTTTGGAGTTGGCTGGTTGGTTGTGTTTGGGTTTTTGGGGGTTTTTCTAGTTTTTGGTTGGTTGGTTTGTTTGTGGGGTTTAACTTTCCCCATTTAATAGTCAATATTTGCTGTTTTGTATTCAGCTACTCTAACTTTTTTTTATGTATGCCACTGTTCTGGGACATTCAACTCGGCCTAGATTCTGCCCTGGAGCTCTTTAACTACAGATTATCATCAAAACAAAGTACAGAGGTCCTTGAGTTACATAAGGAGGAATGTACTTTATTGTGTTGATGCCAGCGTAACTTTGTGTTTCCCTTTCATCCCTGTCTCCTGCCACCGAGAAGCTACATTTGTGCTCTGCCTTCTTCAGTTAAAGTGATACCCCTATAGTCAGGCTTCTACATACTACTAAAACCAGGAAAAGAGTTCAACTCCAATTTTACATTAAGAAAAAAATAGTGTTATAAACAATACACATTGGGAAGTTATTGGTATATGGATTTATTCCCACTGGTGGTCAATATCATGTAATTACTTGATTATCTCTGCAAGGTTCATGGTTTTTGATCTCCTTCTAACATACTGTTTTGCATTTACATCCTGCTGACTTTCACTGCACTTTTTAGCTCTGAGTAGCAACTTCTCCAGCAACATATTTTTTCTCTCAGAGTTCTTTTTGCCCTCTGTTACCAACACTAGTGTTTTAAGAGTCTTCACTATAAGTAGCTGCTTATTCAGGGCAATATAAAGGGACACTGATGAATAAAGCTTAAAGGGAGTATAGATCACTTAAATTTCTACTGTACATACTTTGCCAGGAGTGTAGAAGTGGAAAATATTACCTGAAAATGAATTTATATTAAAAAAAAAAAAATCTAATCATAGAATCAACCAGGTTGGAAGAGACCTCCAAGATCATCCAGTCCAACCGAGCACCCAGCTGTAGCCAATCAAACAGACAATGTCATTAAGTGCCTCATCCAGTCTTCTCTTGAACACCTCCAGGGATGGTGACTCCACCACCTCCCTGGGCAGCTCATTCCAATGCCAATCACTCTCTCTGCCAAGAACTTCCTCCTAACATCCAGCCTAGACCTCCCCCCCACACAACTTGAGACTGTGTCCCCTTGTTCTGTTGCTGGTTGTCTGGAAGAGACCAACCCCCACCTGTCTACAGCCTCCTTTCAGATAGTTGTAGACAGCAATGATCTTTAAGATCCTTTCCAACCCAAACCATTCTATGAGTCTATTATTCCATGAATATTCTCAGTGTCTCAGATTCCCAAGTAACACACAGTAACAAAAGCAGCCATAATACTTTTCGTAATATCAATATAAACATTAAAATTAAAAATAAAGTTCATTTGTCTCTGAGCTTTCAGAATTTGCACAGCGATACATCCATCAACAAACATAGCAACATCCTGAAAACCTGTAAAATCCATCATTCAGATAACCTGCAGGGCTTAAAAAATTAATCATTTCTCTTGACATCTCTATAAAGCAGATAAATATTCTTTATTTTTACAGACAGGGAAATGGAGACACAAAGCCACTAAGTGACTAGTGCAAGTCTCTTTCAGGCCTGGAAAATAATTAATGTTGTATTTTTTTTTCTTTATTAATCATTAAAAAAAAATTCTTCTGAAGAGTACTGTAAGATTCTAAATAATTCCTTGGGAACTGATCAAATTTTTTTGTAGCTTCCTGATTTAGCAGTCATTTCCCTTTCTTACCTAATTTTTAAATCATTGCAGCAGAGATTTTCACTGACCTTGAAAAGCTTCAGATCATGCCTTGCCTGTTTATGTGCTGGGTTTAGAAATGTGGATAAAAACTATCAGGTAAGAATGTAAGTAATGGAAATAACTACAATACCTTGAATATTTTAGTTTAAACTTGCCACAGCTGTGACTTGCCTGTTGGTTTCTAAAACACAGCTTTTCCACTAGATATACATATACTCATTCCAGTATATTCACATCAATAATAGTTAGGTTATAAGACATGTGAAGAGAGAATGGTCCTTTATGCAGGAACAGTTAATTTCATGCACAGAAAAACAGAGAAAAATATGAACATGCTTATCCACCAAATTGCTTTCTTGCAGAATTCCTATACCAACCTATCTCCTTTGAAGAAGTAAGTTTTCCCAACATCTTCCCACCAAATTGCTGAATCGATGCCATGGGAAGGAATTCCACTTCCAAGTGTTATCAAATCATGAGGGTAACCGGGCTGGAGAGTAGTGTCCTTGAAAACCCAGAACTTGTTACCTGTACAGAAGCATATATACACATACACATATGTGAGTTAGTTGTCAGTACTCTCAGCATTGACATTACTGCACTCCTAAGAAATAAGAAAGAGGCTCATAGGACTATAGTTGCTCCATCAAAACTAGTGAAATTAACTACGTTCTATCACTGTAGATAATGCAAAATTAATTATGCCTTACAAAGACCTTTCATTTATATAAAGCACCTTTTGTTCAATAAACCCATGGGATATTTTGATGCCAAGTGTAGAGGGATCAAAACCAGCATGAAAACGATGTCATCTCGAGATACTCTGTTGTTGATAATGTAATACATTTACAGCAATGTTTATACAACACCTTTCATGCTGAAAGAAGAGAAGTCGAGGCAAGAAAACATAAATAAAGAAACTAGAGACATTTCTATCCCCACAGAGATCATATACTTTTATTACTCTGTACTCTCCTTCTCAAGAAGTTAAATTCCCTAGGAAAGATGCATTCTACATTTACCACGGAATTTAAAATGTATTTTTAATCACATTTTCCTTAGTTTAGCCTAAAGAAAGCAACTTGAGGTTCTAAGTACCTTTCTAAGTACCTATTTTAAGGGAGGATTGTCTTTAGTACCTTTGATTGTGGGTGATAAGTCATTCAAACCCACCCAATTACCAATCGTACAACTCTAAACTGACCAGCTAAGTATTTGATTCCACATACCAGACTGAGGGATCACAAGGGTTAAGCTCTTATCTTCAATGGACAATTTCTGAGAAGGACTCTGTCCTTTTTGCCCTTGATTCCAACCCTGAATTTGATTCCCATCTGCAATTGAGTCCATCCTGGGACTTTCTATTGTTTTTTAATATATTTAATTGCATTGTTATTATTTTGATTAAAACAGATTTACTTTTCCAATCCACAAGTCCTTCTCCCTTTCTCTTCTCCTTTGGGAAGGGAGGGGGATTAACAGAGAGCATCTGTCACTCATTTAGTGGCTGGGACAACTCTAACCCTTGACAAGAACTTGCTTTGAGGCATTATGTCATCAAGTGCACAGAGACACTTTTTTCTGAGGTAGATTACAGGCTCCATTGTGTAGGAACAATCTGTTTATTTTCTCTTCAAAGCACTACCTTCATTTGTGTTACCAAAAAATCATAGCTATTGTTTGTAATAATAGCACTGAAGGAGATTATATCCTTTGACATCATGCAGATCCTGCTGAGTTACGTCGCAGAAAGGTCTAGGGAAGATCCATGAACATAGACATTCAATTGGCCTATTGAGTAGTTCATTTTCGTCTCTCTACTGTTATTTATGATTATGATATATAAAGTATAAGGAAAAAAAAAGTTTTAAAATATGTTTTGCCCAAAGACATTTGGAAAGAGCTCCTAAGAGTTAAAGAAAACAGCAGTTTTTGTTAGCCATTGTGCTTACCTGTAAGGCTACACAGGCTTTTACACAGACTTAGGAGGTTAAGGCACTGTGCTGTATAAATATCTTGTAAGAAAATGTAGCATTACCCCAAAGATCTAGGATCAGGTATAAATCAGAGACACAAAGAGGAACAATCTAGAGAGCTGTTTTGCAGCAGGTTTAATATTTTGGGTATCCCTTAGTGGTTTAAATGTTTGTTTAAAGAGAGGGATCTTTTAATCTCTTTGTTTATACTGTAGTGATTTAAACCATGTTTTCATTTTAGCACAGTTTTAATTAGGAGGGGGGGGATATAGTTTCAGACCCTCCCATGCTGGATTTCCAGAGTAAATTTTCTAGCAGGTTTTTTGCAGCTGTTTGTCACCCAGTTCCAAGCACAGATACTACAATTTGATCAACAGATCCATCTTCTCCCTGATGCCAGTTGAAAGATGAAAGGCTTCAGAGAATGAGCATGTAGAAAGCCATTTGAAGTATCAAAAATAAAAGAAAGACAGATCGATGAAGAGCAGTTGTGAAAAGCTGAGGTCTGTGTTGACAAGGGATTAAGGGGTGTGCAAGCCTGAGATTCTGTACAACATTCACTTAGAGGGTTTGATCATGACAGAGGTGAGCTTCATCCCTTTCCCTCCTCCTGCGTGATTTATCTTTCTGCCAATTCACATGATGAGGTTTCAGATGGTAATGGCAGTTTCAAATGCAAGGCTAAGTCATGTGGCTTGGACCTTAATATTTAGTACTTACAGTGTGAACAACAGATGGTATCCACTGACTGATACCGAGCCAGGTCATTTCTGTTTAGATCACTCAAAATGACAGCTGTTGCACAACACTGAGAGTTGTATACTGTGATGAATGTCAATACTTCCCTCACGTGGAATAAAGCTACCAACAATTGTTAGAATAGACCACTGCCAGCCATACCCAATGAGACAAGTTTAGCTACTAACAAAATCAGCCCATACCAAAAGAAACAAGGCTCTAGCACACAGCATTATAAGTAACAGCAGCATGGAGCCAGGTGCTCATTGCATGTTCAGGTATACTGAAGTAGAAGGGAAGTGCAGATGTAGGAACGCATGACTTAAGAAACTAAATTCTTCTTCATCTACTTTCTTTCTAAGACACACTTTTTTTTTCTGGGTAAACAGAGAAAAGGTAAATTTAACTCTATTTTATAGAGACAGTAAGGCATTGAGAACTCTAATACATGTGGATAAGACTTCTATTGATTCTAACTATTGGGAGTTGTATTTAACATTTGCTTTGGAAGACATGTTTAGTCTGCTGAGCCGATTGTTAATGGGAAGGTCTGTATATAAGAAATTCAAATGTTCCATCTGGATGAGAGCTTTCATTCTGTTGTTTGGGGTTTTTTTGGGCTTTGGTTGGTTTGGTTGTTTTTTTTCCTCTGGTTTGTTTGTTTGTTTCAGGGTTTTTAAGGTAGTTTGTTGCTGGCTTTGTTGTTTTGGGTTATTTTTCTGTTTAGCTTCTGTCCCTCATCTGGAGGAAAGGCAGTGGTTGTGTATCAGAGGATTACTGAAAATCCAGAACAAAGGAGAAGCTTTTAAACTTCAGCCAAATATCAGGCTGATTGAAAGGTAGAAATCAGTGCAATAGATGTCAACTGTCATGAGAGCCAGCTTCTTTTATTTTTAACACATTTATGCATCTTAAAATGTGTTAGAAATGAATGCTTAGGTCAGTATGCTTTCATTTAGCTCATATTCTACTTCCACAAGTAAACACTCAATGCATTTCATTAATCGTGATCGCAACAGAAAAAAAGAGTATCTGACAAAACTGGGATAGTTACAGTCTGATTCCTCTTATAGATAACTAATGCTTGTTCAGAATCTTAACCTATGCCCTTAGCCAAAACAAAAAAAACCCCAACAACTAACAAAAAAATCTCTGTATTTGTTTTACAAAGCGGTTTTTAAAGTCCAGTTGGCAGGTTTGTTATTCTCAGAGAGAATAAAGCACCACATTTCATAAAGTATGACCAACCTTCTCTACTTTTAATTCCCTAATGCAAGATCTAAGACAATAACAATCAGAATGGTAAGGTCACAAGCTGAGAATGAAGCAAGTGATAAAATAAGTCAAAATGTCTTTTTGCAATAGTGCTTTGTTAAATATCATCACTGTAGGGAAACAATTGAGAAGGATGAACTGTGACTGCAATTATTTGAAGTCTCTCAACAGGTATCTTTAACATTGTAAAAGAAAAATAATGGAAATGTGGGATATCTGTATTGCTGTGCTTCACTTCAAATATTGAACACCTAACTCCACAGATTCTTCAGACTATTTAACCATCTACTGACTACTGCAAAGAACCCTTCAGGTGGGACATAGCATATAATGACTGTGGGTGTTACAGTGAGATAACAAACTCTCAAAACCTCAAGGAGTTACATTCAATTGAAAGTAGATACAATTTTAATGTAAATGTTGAAGTTGTTCAGGATTTTTTTTTGGTTGTGGGTGTGTGGTTTGTTTGTTTGTTTGGTGGTAGTTGTTTTGTTGGGTTTTTTGTTTGTTTGTTTGTTTTCCCTTCAGTCATCTTGCTCTTAATTTCGGTCTTTAAAGACAAGATCAGGTGTATACTGACTTGTATCTCCAAATTACTACTCATGCTTCTTCTTTTTCTCCTCATTCTCCATTTGCTAGACTAGTTTCAGTCATTCCTTTGCTCCATGATCATAGAATCAACCAGGTTGGAAGAGACCTCCACGATCAGCCAGTCCAACCTAGCACCCAGCCCTATCCAGTCATCCAGACCATGGCACTAAGTGCCTCATCCAGTCTTTTCTTGAACACCTCCAGGGACGGTGACTCCACCACCTCCCTGGGCAGCCCATCCCAATGCCAATCACTCTCTCTGTGAAGAACTTCCTCCTAACATCCAGCCTGTACCTCCCCCTGGCACAACTTGAGACATTATAGTAAACCTATTTTTCAAAACAAAACTGTCAAGCAATGGGCTAAGTGCAGTTGAAAGTTATGATGGTGGCAGAGGTAATATCAGTTTTACAGCAGTCTTTCTATTGTTACATTTGGTTTACCATAACATTCATCAGTGCAGATGGCTTGACAATTTCATTTTTACTACCACATAAACTCCCACAGGTACACAGAATGAATCTTACTACTAAAATCTCATTAACAGCAAAAAAAAAGTTAAAATAATTCTAGTGCCATTTTCTTATTATCATTCATCATGGACACCAGTTGTGAGCAATAACAAGAATGTAAAAGTCTGGTTTGTACGAGCAGCCATCCACCAGACTGTTATTATGAGCTTTATGAGGCATAGGAGACAGGGCAAGTATTTCAAGCCACTCAGAATCAGCAAGCATCACTCTCCACTACAAGCATGCTACTGAAGATTTAAAATAAATTTTCCTTGTCCACATAAATATTTGTTTAAAAAAAACCCCAAAACAACAAACACAAACAAATGGAATCTAATGGTAAAATTAAAAAATAGAAAACCAATTAAATTTCGAAACCAAGAAGATCTTGATCACCCATCTTCAGTTTGATTCGATTTGATTTTCTACACACATTTAACTCACTATGCATGATCTCACAAGTTTCCTCAGAAGAAGGTCCAGTGGAGGGCTATGAGGATGATTAGGGGACTGGAGGGCATGGCTTATGAGGAGAGGCTGAGGGACCTGGGGCTGTTTAGTCTGGAGAAGAGAAGACTGAAAGGGGATTTGATAAATGTTTATAAGTATCTGAGGTCTGGCCAGGAGCCGGGGAACAGGCTCTGCTCACTTGCTCCCTGTGATAGGACAAAGAGCAATGGGTGTAAGTTGCAGAAAAAGAGGTTCCACCTCAACACAAGGGGGAGCTTCTTTACTGTGAGGGTCACAGAGCAGTGGAACAGGCTCCCCAGGGAGGTCATGGAGTCTCCTTCTCTGGAGACTTTCAAGGCCTGCCTGGATGTGTTCCTCTGTGATCTGTGTTAGATAGTATTGTCCTGCTCCAGCAGGGGAGTTGGACTCGATGATCTCTTTGGGTCCCTTCCAACCCCTAACAACCTATGATCCTACAAAGAGTAATGTGAAATAGGTATAAATATACTGATAGGTTTATTACCACAAGATAAGAATAATAACAACGTCTCATCACAAAAACATAACCTAAAAGGACATTTCAAAGATTCATAAATGGTCCATCCTGAGTTGCCATCTTGTATCATTTACACGTGGCTCATACTTTACAACACAGCTCCCATTAAAAAGGAGAAAAATAAGTTAGTTTTAAGATAATTTACAGTTTTATTTAGCTATATTTCTAAAATTGTAAAGAAGAGATCTACTGATATCACAAATCCATCAGCATATACAAAGGCATAAATCAGAGATTTTAAGCTCAGGATGACACAGAAAGAAAAGAACACAGTTTCTAAGAGCATAATCCTGCTGCTTCTGATTGCTTTAATTAATCCTGATTTCCCTGTCAGAAAATCGCAAAGTTCCTCTCCTGTTTTTTGCTACCTATAACCTACAGAGTACTGAATAAATCCATTACTCTAAGATTTAACTGGAATCAGTAAGCATCAGGTGAACAGTGAGTTAATGATGAAAGACATTTTGAGGTCTTTAGGAGGGAAAAAAATGCAAGTATAAGACCAAGTTTTATCATTTCTGTCAGAAGCTTAGGCAATGAATGACAGAATGATGCAGAAAGAGGGATGGAGTTCACAGAGTAGCTCCTTTGCTTTTCAACAATGAGCATAGAAATATCTAGTGAATGTTTTCATCCTCCCAAGTCCCATGGACACAAAAATCAAACATACAGACGTTAGTTCTGAGGTACCTTTTTCCTGATCTTATCAATTTCCCAGACTTTACAACAGAAAGTTTATTTTACAGCAACAGAAGTAAAGGCATATGCTGCATTGAAGTCATTCAAATAGAAAACAAACTATATACAATCTGGTTTTCCTCCTGATTCACACAGAAAATGCAATTTCCCTATTAATAAAATATAAACTACATGTTCATTCTACTGTTATGAAGTGTTTCTTCATGCCATTAAACATTTTCCACTCAGCATTCCTACGATGATGTTTCCATAGTGAATGGAATATTGTTTCTATACACCTCTTAATGATTTCACTTGTAAAAATGAAATAATTTTTGGTGTCACAACTTAAAAAAAATACTTTCTGCATTTTTGAAAGAGTTAAGAAGTGATTTACAACGCTAAATAGTGGAGTAATTTTTCACACATCTATTCAATTTATTCTTTCTTCTCCCAAATTGTTGTCTTTTAAAACATACTCGAGATAATTTTCGTTCTTTTTGTGGCCAAAGGGGTATTTAGCTAACATATATATATATTACTTTTCTCATCTAAGGGGCATGTTTAAGAATATTAATTCAGAAGAATAGTTGATACCCAGAGTGAAACTCTGAAAAGCATGATTAGGAACATTTTAATCCATACAACACAATTGTTAGAGTTTATATGTCTTTAAAAATACTAAATACACATCTATGCAAAAGATAACTGAGTTCTCCCATCTGAAACTCCTAACATCACAGTCCTGACGTGGAATAAGTACAATGAAACATAGAGAGGTAGATGTAGCACAGATGCCATTGAACTGTATGAAAAGTATGAAAATTTCATTTACAAACAAAGAGTGAAGAGAAGCAGAATAAAAACCTGAGCAAAACAAACCAAAACAACCTCCTGTGTTTTTTCTTGCTTCTTTATCTACATTTTTCAAAAAAGATTTCACAGCTGCTCACTGCATTGCTATGTCTCTTATTAATACTTCAAACTTTTTACTGAATATAGAAGGATAAAGGATCAGATTCTCTGTGGGGTCATCACAAATTAAAGCTGCAGTTGCCAAAGTAAGAAAACATAATTTGCGTACTCTTCATTTAGCTACCAATATGCAACATGGTTTAGAAGTCACTAATAAAGAAGAGCAGTATATGATCTAGGAGATCATCACAGCTGAAATTATGAAAAGTACATTTACTTTTCTTACCTTTAAAGAAGACAAAATTCCCCTCACTGTTTTCATAAACTGCATCAATGTTGGGAGGCAGTCCCCTCCAGAAGTAGGTAATTTGCATGGGGTATCCATCCATCACCCTGTTGTTTCTGACTCGCCAGAACCACTGATCCTGGAAATCAAACACACGTTTCTTACTATCCTTTGAGGCATTCATATGCATTTAGTTGCTCTCCTGAAAATACTGAACAGCCTATCCTAGCATTTCCAGAGCATGGCCTTTTGCTGTTGCATAACCATACTTGTACTTGCATTCGTGTCACATCCACACAGTACGAATGTGTCACAACAAGATTCTCCCTGAGGTGGGAAGAAGCTACCCGTGTGAACTGTGTGTTTGGTGTACACAGCCTTCAGCAGAACATACAACATGCTACACAGGATGATGTAATGCTCTCAACACCACTCCTACAAAGGGTCTTACTTAAAATTTGTAGACTACAAAAGCTTTCAAGACTGATCTATGTGCATATGTGTAAACCTAATACAAAGAAACTACAAACAGGCTTTGAACATCAGTGAATTCTGCAAGCCTCTTTTTCCCCCCCAGTGGAAAGGTTGATAGATATAGCTGTAAGATTATTACATCAATCCACCAAGAACTACACTTTGATGACAGTTTTACTGTAGGGAAGATTTGCAGTCATTCTGTGTAATAATAAACAGTGAGAACAGTTAATATTTGAGCCCATTATAGGTGCTAAATCCAATGTCCTGTTAAATCTCTCTTAGCTTGTTGCCATTTAAAACAGCTTTTTCCTGTGGGATATGCTATTATTCTAAGAGAGTGCTACATAGAAGTTGAATTTTTGAGGAATGAGGAATGCTGAAGCTGAGAAATGAGTATATGACACAATAGGTGGGTATGCGATATAATTGTAGCTCTTCAACTCTTAAAACAGCAACAGTTCCAGTTCATCCTATATGTATAGATGAAGGGTGGGGTAAGCAAGTATTTAACCTTTTACACACATTTGCAGTTTTACAGCACTGTATTTTATAAACCTAAATCTCTTAAATGACAAAGAAAATGATATTCTGCCAAATATCTCCCACAGTTTTACATGGCAATTCAGTCTTCTTTCTGCATAGGTCAATTTGCCAAGCCAAAGAGATCTGTGCTCTTAGGGGAACTGGCACAGCTTAGAGAGAAGATTAATACCTTGCAAGAGCAGGCTTATGATGAACTGCCTTCATCATCTTTCCAAACCTGAGATCACAGCATTCTTTAATTGTTTATCTTTCTAATGACTCAACAATTTATAAATCTCTGCAAAAAGTATTAGCCATCCACATACAAACCAGCTCAACATATATACAAAAAATACATCTTAATCACCTGCACCAAGGAGTCTGAAATTGGAAGAGTTGTTTTGAGTCCCAGATTTCTGAAAAGTTCAGCACTTAAAAAAGTTCAGTTTATACAACTTGAAAAATACTATATTGAAAGATGGCAATTGTCTGGAAAGTATACTTCTAAATCCCTCACATTTTTTCATGTTTAGCTTTTTCATTGCAAGTATAACACAGTTCACCATTCTCATCTGATGAGATATCTGCTCATGGCTTTAATTGCTTTGTGGGTTTTGGTGGTGGGCTTTTTTGTTGTTGTTGTTGTTGCTGGGGGGGTGTTTCTTTGGTTTTGGTTTTTTTTTTTTCCAATGTGTACTGCAACACTTATGGAAATTTATCAAAGCAATTTCTTTTTAGGATTAGCTGACTAAATTCCAGTAAGAAAAAATGGTAAAAGTAGGGGAAACACAACTTAGAGAGACAGTATTTAGGAAGGTCTGAACAATTTCTGAAATAGATTAATAGAATCATAGAATCAACCAGGTTGGAAGAGACCTCCAAGATCATCCAGTCCAACCTAGCACCCAGCTCTAGCCAGTCATCTAGACCATGGCACTAAGTGCCTCATCCAGTCTTTTCTTCAACACCTCCAGGGACAGTGACTCAACCACCTCCCTGGGCAGCCCACTCCAATGGCAAATCACTCCCTCTGTCAAGAACTTCCTCCTAACATCCAGCCTGTACTTCCCCCAGCACAACTTGAGACTGTGTCCGCTTGTCCTGTTGCTGGTTGTCTGTGAGAAGAGACTAACCCCCACCTGTCTACAGCCTCCCTTCAGGTAGTTGTAGACAGCAATGAGGTAACCGCTGAGCCTCCTCTTCTCCAGGCTAAACAGCCCCAGCTCCCTCAGCCTCTCCTCATAGGGTTTGTGTTCCAAGCCTTTCACCAGCTTCATCACCCTTCTCTGGACATGTTCCAGCACCTCAACATCTCTCTTGAATTGAGGGGGGCCCAGAACTGGACACAGTACTCAATATATATACAGATTAATGTCAACCTCCATTATAGTGTGTAGATAAGAGGGCTTTGAAAAATTAAAACTAGAGTGACTATCATCAAAGCAGACGTTTGAAGAACTTTTTCACTAAAGCAGTAATAAATGCTTGAAATAGATTTTCAGGTCTTTTTTTTTTTTTTTTTTTTGTAGGCATCATCCATCCAAGAATGACTTAAGAAGGAATGATGTAATCGTAAGTCTCAATAGACCAAAAAGTTCTTTGTCATCTCCAAATTTCTATCAAACTCTCAAAAGCCAGGCAGTATCTCAGAGATCAGTTGTTAAAGTCTCAAAGAAAAAAAAGACAAACAAGTAGCAAGTTGCAGTGACTGAAAATGGCAGTCTTTATGATATCTATTACTATCTCCAGTGCAATATAATATTCCAATCTTATCTTTCTTCACTCCAAAATAGAGATAATCCAAAATAGAGATAAACCTTTTCATTTCTTCTAAACTGGCTGCAAAAGCACATCCTAGAAAACAGTATTTAGCTGTAGGAAGGAACACATTCAATGCTCATAAGATGTACACCAACTGAGAATGACATTGTCATGTTGTGAGTAAAAAATAAGCAAGATTTTGAAAGCTGAGCAAAGGCTGACTACTAAGATGAATACAAAAGGATATAAGGACACACACAGTCATTTCACTGAGCAAAGGTCATGAAAGAAACGTTCAGGCTTTCAGGAGACTCACAATACAAAGTCCATACTCTGGGAAGTCTTGGTATTAGCACTATAAACAAAGCTTACAATATACAAATTGGATAATGAATCTCAACTTTTAGTAGTACATCATAGCAGATGTATCTATGTAGCTTGTATTGTTGAGCCAGGTACCAACCCACTTCACAGTCAATCATCTAATCCACTTGTTTGAGTTTGCCTACAAGGATTTTATGAGAGTCAATGAGACTGGGTAGCACTATCCTATCATGATGCCTTCTAGTATAATGTGTCAGTGGAAAGAGCTCAGTAAAGAGACTAAGCAAGTATTCTTGAAAGAAACTGACTGTAACAATCTCAGACTTCAGTGCAGCAAACCTGGTAAAATCAACAAGTCAACAAAGATCCTTTTCATGAGAATGAGTCACATTTCAGTCTCAGTAACTTGTGTTAATATATTTGCATTAATTCTTGTTGATAACGAGACCAATAAAATCACATTCTGCAGGTTTAGCATTGCATTTTAACTCTAACTCTTATTTCAGATCAATTATGAGCTATCTGCAACATAATAGTGAGACTACTAATCTATTTTTTGGTTCAAATTCCTTAGCAAACCAGTAATCTGCCCTGAGAGATGACAATTAAAATCTTCACAGTAATACAATCATGTCAAAGCTGGAATTTGGGTATAAATATATACATATAAATAAATAATAAGTATAAATATATAGCTATTTATACTTATTATTTTTAATAAAGACAGCATAATGTCAATATTATATATCTCTAACATTTCAAGAAGAAATAGATCAAGGCATAGGTCCAGAAATTAATTCAGCAGGGTGTTAGTGTGCATACATAGCTGTCCTGGATTGGCACAGATACCTTCACCTGAGACTGGCTACAGAAGATCCACATTATCCTAACATTTTTAGAGATGCTTCCAACAGAAATGGCCTCTAAAATAGTATCATGAGAAATTGTGAATCTTCAAGATCTTTTTTTTTTAATATGTACCTTGTTACTTCATGAGTTCTACAAAGAAATGAGACTATTACTTCTGTACTTATAAAACTAGAGAAGTATTCAGTGACTTAAGTACGTAGAATTAATTTGACCAGATTTACCTGTCTACATGGTAAAAATCCATTTAAACATGAATTGCCAAACCTTCATGGAAATATTCTGAAGTACATTTCACTTAGTTGTTTACTTCTCTACATTGATTATAAAGGGATTCTAGAAACCCGACTCCTGTTTAGGTGTCTGCAAAGTACAAAGTAGGCATCCAAATACCTACTAGAGTTTTCATTCTCTACTTTTTGTCTCTTGGGTTCAATCTGTCATAATGCAAATAACATAAAACCATAAAAATGATCATGCAAGGCTAGATCATCAGGGTTCATCTAGGCCTGTATTCTATATCCAGTGGAATCAGTAAGAAATTAATAGATAAGATTTCAGCTCTGAAGTTATCAGACACTTGGGCTAGATAATTGTTGTAGAATCCTTCCAACTGCTACATCCTAATCTACTTCCATTCTATTCTAATCTACTTCCATTCTATTCTATTCCATCCTATCCTATCCCACTCCATCCCATTCTATCCTACAGTAAAAACAAAGGAAGCACACAATGACACCTCTCTGATACACTCGTGGTTCAGGGCTGTCCTGAATCAAAGGTAGTAATTTTGTGATTAACAGCATTTCACGAACCTACCTCTCTTGTACTCCTTCCTAAACATGTGCAGACTTAGATCATCCACACCTATCTGTAGAAATGTGCATGAGAATTTAACAACCCACGGTTTGAAAAGCAATAAGCAACCAACAGGAATGACAGCTGCTCAGTGAATCAGTCTTCATTCACCTGATTTCTTTTTCTTTATCACAAAAGAATAGGAGCACTTCAACCACAAGATCTAATTCAAGATCTTTGTCACTTCACTCTAAAACCACGTTGTAGACTACATCATTCTACTTGTTTCCAGGAACCTCTCCATATTGTAACACACCTGGTCCATATTAAAGATAAAGGATCTGTGTCTTGAAATAAGACCACCCTGTGCCATTTCATTTAATGTCCAAGCATTCTGTTCCAAAGCATAACTGTGAATACAGCACACCACACTCTCTCTTCTGCTGATGGAATCCCACAGAAGCCCTGTTTTCCTGCTTTATTTTTAGTAGATTAGCTTGTCATTGCAATAGTAGTGAACAAAGGGGTCCTCACCAGTAAGGACCCTACAAGCTTCTGGAGAACTAAAAATTTGTAAATGGATAATTTTACCTTTTGAATGGCCTTATTTAAGCAGACAGAAGGAAATGCGTGATTTATTTGCCAATAGGTGTATTTTTAGAGGTAGCCAGATCAACAAGAATCAGCAAATATCTGGAAATGTCTGAGGGCAGAAATGCAAGTTTGGATCATTTATAAGACTGGGTAAGGTGTTGGCAGAGGTTGATAGAATAATTTGTTTATGTAAATTTAATTTTCCTGGCTGACTTCCCTATGAACATACTGGCCTCAAAGGCTTTAGACTGCCAGAGTTCAAACTCTGGAACTTAAGTTAAGAAACTCTAGCTTGTGTCTGTAAAGCATGCCAAGGATCTTTCTGAGGTATTGGATAGGATAGGCTCTCCTTATAGTAAGAATGCATTATTTTATCATGTATAACTAAATGCACTTGATTTTTTTTTTTTTAAAACAAAGTTCTATTTACCAGCAATTTTATAATTTCCATTTTGATAAACAGGTACAACTGCTAAAAACGTAGTTTCCAACACAGGTCACGTATTACTGAAATTAAAATTAGATATAGACCAAGAGAAAGTCTACTCACTCCAGGAAAGCTCTTTCACACTTTAAGCAAATAGTCTGCAAGAGTTTCTCTGAGGAAACACATCTCAGTGTATTTGGTTATACTGAACAAGCAGCCATTTGTCTCTTCTGAGAAATACTGTGTATTGAAAACCTGTTTTGCTTTCCCTCTACATAGGTTAAATATATTTTCAGTTATTTTATTTCTCCAAAATACATTAACTCCTGCAGACAGACTGAGCACAGAACACGTCATAGGCACTGCAATTCCAAAGCTGACAAACACATATGCTGAATGCACAGCATTCAGTGGCTTTTCTTGCTGGCCAGCAAAAGCCTTTTTCTAAACATCTCTAGTTACCCAATAGCTCCAGATATATGGATCACTCTTGTGCACCTGAGATCTTGCATAATGATGAATCATTAAATATGACTATAGACATAGGTGCTAGTTTGAAGCTAGGTAGAATGTTTAGGTGAGAAGAACTAGATTACAGGCTGTCAAAGGGAAACAATGGTGATGTCTGCTTCACTCATAGGCTTGCTGAGATGTACAAGAACAAGAGTAAAAACACAGATAAGGCATTCGGGCACTGCCTGGGCTCTGGGCTACATTTCTCTCTAACCTCAGCCTGATTAATCCACTTGCTTCCTAACCCCCCTGGCTGACCTTCCATTCTTCCTTGGGGCACAAGGCAACCTCTGGGGTAAGGTAGAGGTGTGGGAGAAGGTGGAAGGGTGCACGCCCACAACATACTAACTAAATTTGAATTTCAAAGTGAGCTATGTATCTAAGAATCAGAAAGTGGGCAGTGAGTAAGGTGAGACTATAAGCAGTCTCAGGAGTACTATTACAGATAAAGAGTTACAGAGCAGTCACTCAAATTGTTATGAAATTTGTTTTATTCAGATGGGATAATTCTAAGGAAAAAGTTACAGTTGTTTAGATAAACCAACTTGAATAGTGGTTACACATCCAGCCCTGTCACTAAACGCTCTAGATAGTTTTCTTTTGTATACGTAACTCAGTGATAAGAGGAAGGAACTAAAATATAGTACATTGTGTTTGATTAGAGCAAATGGATTCTTCATAAAAGCACTTCTTTATTAACAACCTGGAGAATCTTGAATGGTAGAGTGCATTAGAGTCAACAAATCTGACTCACAATGCATAATTTTCATACTTTATTGCTAGCTAGAATCTCCTCCTAATCTTACAATAAACCAATTCTGATATTTTAGCAATGACTGTGTTAAATTGCTCTTCATGTTTCATTCTAAGAACTCTTGCAGCAAAGTTTGTAAACCAAAATGTTTGTAACCTCGTTTTTATTTATTTCAGTTCAATGCTGATAAGCATTGCTAGTCTTATTTTTGTTTTATATATATACATATATATATATAAAAAAAAATATATAAATGAACATTTAAATCTGCACACCTACGGATAGTTAATGTCAATTTTGCTATTTATTCTCACCTTAACTTTCATGTTCCTTATGGGACACCACTGGCAGGTAGAAGATAACTGAATTACAATTGTGATTAAAAACAATCTCCAGACTTTTCAGTTCATTCGTGGCTTTTTTTAGTGCAAAATTAATCAAGATTTTATTTTCTCAGCACCTCATTTTCTCCGTCATCTCTGGACCAACAACCATTGCCAACAGTGAAACATTAACTTGCTACAAAGTGTCTCGAGTTCTGCCCTTTATTTTATACCTAATGAACTCTGTCTGCAATTCTGAAACTACCTGTGACATCGTGATTAGAGATTCAAATGATATCCCCTGAAAACAGAAAGACTGCCCAATGTGGTAGACCTTCCAAAAAATCTAGAATAGATAGAAAAAAACCTGGAAAACTTTCAAGTGATGAATTTTGTAAGTACTTGGAGATAAGAATAAGATTATTTAAGCAGAAATTCTACTTTATGCTGATTTTACTTAAAACTCACAGTAGGTATGCAAGGTAGGAAAGGATGTAAGGCAGAGTAACAGGTGAAAAACAAGGACAAATCATAACTGTAAATAATAATTTCTTAACTATGCTTACAAAATCCCCCAGTAATTTGTGAAATACACTCGTACTGTACACCAAATACCTCTGTGTGCATTTCTATTTCTCACAGTCAGTAACAGACCCTGACTTTCTGTCACAGTAGATATACATATATATAATGTTGTTTGGGGTATTCCACCACAAAAAGATGGAGTAAGATGCAAAACTGAAAAATGTAACATCTACACCTGCTAGAGAGCAATGTTTTACTATGGTTAGATTACACAGGATCACTATTTCCCCTAATTAGTTTAAAATGATTTTTTTAAAGGAAAATAAATGCAATACTGCCCTAATTCACTGCTAAAGAAGTGCTGAATTCCAATTAATACTGTAGCTGAATTCCAGTTAATGCTGTAGCTTAATATTATTAGAATAGAATTGAATAGAATAAACTAGGTTGGAAAAGACCTCCAAGATCATCCAGTCTAACCCATCACCCAGCCCTATCCAGTCAACTAGACCATGGCACCAAGTGCCTCATCCACTCTTTTCCTGAACACCTCCAGGGATGGTGACTCAACCACCTCCCTGGGCAGCCCACTCCAATGGCAAATCACTCTCTCTGGGAAGAACTTCCTCCTAACATCCAGCCTGTACTTCCCCCAGCACAACTTGAGGCTGTGTCCCCTTGTTCTATTGCTGGTTGTCTGTGAGAAGAGACTAACCCCCACCTGGCTACAGCCTCCCTTCAGGTAGTTGTAGACAGCAATGAGGTTCCCCCCTGAGCCTCCTCTTCTCCAGGCTAAACAACCCCAGCTCCCTCAGTCTCTCCCCATAGGGTTTGTGTTCCAGGCCCTTCACCAGCCTTGTTGCCCTAAACACATCAAGTTTTCACACTGAGTCATGTCCTCTCCCTGAGCTACCTCCGATCATATGCAAAAGCAAGCCTTTGACAGTGGAAAATGAAACACCTCCAGCAGCTGTGCAAAGCAGGAGCAGCAGACTGAAAACATTCAGACAATGGAGTATCCTTCTAATTTTTTTCCCATCTGAGTATTCATAGAATCATTGAATCAACCAGGCTGGAAGAGACCTCCAAGATCATCCGGTCCAACCTATCACCCAGCCATAGCCAAGCAACTAGACTACGGCACTAAGTGCTTCATCCAGTCTTTTCTTCAACACCTTCAGAGATGGTGACTTCACCACTTCCCTTGCCGGCCCATTCCAATGGCAAATCACTCTCTCTGGGAAGAACTTCCTCCTAACAATTGTGACTGTGTCCCTTTGTTCTGTTGCTGGTTGCCTGGGAGAAGAAAACAACCCCCACCTTCAGGTAGTTGTTTAGCCTGGAGGAGTCCCAGGGGTGACCTCATTGCTGTCTATAACTCCAGCTCCCTCAGCCTCTCCTCACAGGGCTGTGTTCCAGGCCTCTCACCAGCCTTGTCGCCCTTCTCTGGACATGTTCCAGCATCTCAGTATCTCTCTTAAATTGAGGAGCCCAGAACTAGGCACAGGACTCAAGGCATGGCCTGACCAGTGCTGAGTACAGGGGAAGAAGAACCTCCCTTGTCCTAGTGGCCACACTGCTCCTGATGCAGACCAGGATGCCATTGGCTGTCTTGGCCACCTGGGTATTGTAAATGTCCTTTTAAGAATCTTGATTTAATCTCAAAAAACACTTTTCCACATCTACTTCTTCAGTTCATATGGATTTCACCAGAGGGTCTCAGTGAGCATGCAGCATGTGGGAATAAAGATTTTGTTGCTACTCATTTGGGGAATTCTGCTATTTCTTAAGTAATATCCATTTTCAACATTCCAAATTTTAAATGTATATCCCTGCACAGAGTAGGGGGAAGGGGGGAGAATAAAATGCTTTTGAGGAACTTTCTGTGAATTTATTTTCATGGAGCCCAAAGAAATATACAGTCTTGGGGAATGAAATATTAAATATCAAATGTTAAAATGAATATTAAATAAGTGCTAAATATCAGCACCATTCAAATATGAGAATGATTGCTGAAATTATTTTTCTTTTCTGGTTTGGTGTTGTTTAGGTTGGTTTTCTTTTTCAATAGAGAATTTGAACTTCATAGATTAGCCTTATTTCAATTCCTGCTTAATTCCACAGCAGGAAAAAAAAATCCCTCTAGTGAGACTGGAATCAGACATCAAATGGATGCTACCAATCTAGCTCATTTTAGGAAACAATTAACTAAACGGGCTGTTCTGTACACACAGAGAATACTTTAGCTCAGCTAATTATTGAGGTGATTCACATTAAGAACAAACAAAACTGCTTTAGCACTACTGCTATCCGTTCATTAAAAGATGAGTGTATAATTCATTGAAGGTGACGCCTCTGAACTTCTAGAAACAATTCATCTTTCTTAATGTGTTTGAGACAACAGCATGGTTGTAATAGGGTACAAATGTGGTCTGAGAACCACTTGGCACCCAATGTGCCATAGAAATTAAAGAATGGAGCTATATTTAGGGCTTAGCACAACATACAAGCAGATATTTACAATCTATACAGCTATGTACAAGTTAAAAAGGTAATACAGAAACATAACACCCCTCTCAGAAACCTAAGTCCCCAGGATGGGCTCCCAACTGTCCTTCCTCCTTCTTCCACCCCTCTACTTTATCCCAGATTTTGCCTTATGCTCAAGGTGAGTTTGGAGAATTGGCCAGGGGGTTAGGAAGCAGACAGGTTAGACAGCAAGTTAGGGAGAGAACTGCATGCAGCCAGAGCCCCAGAGCAACTCCATTATCTATGTTTGTGTTCTTGTTTTTATACATCTCAGCAAGCCTATGAGTGAAGTAGACATCACCATTGTTTCCTTTTCACAGCCTATAATCTAATTCCTCTGACTAAAATATCCCAAGTATGCTCAAACTAGCACAAACACCAAGCAGGAAAATCTCAGGATCTCCCACATTAAGATCTTAAACCTTCTAGCCATCTCCTCACTGAAGATGAGACAAACTCACTCGATTCAAGACCAAGGGTTGCAAAAACACCACCAAATATTATTATCATTCTCAAGTGTACTTCCTTGATGCAGTTTATTAACCACTGTTAGTTACCATTTATTATTGGTATCTAACAAGACAATGAAGCACTCCTCCAGATAAATCCAAGTTATTGTTTGCTATTATCTTCTTCTTCTCCTTAGCAACACGCCAATGCTAGCCAGCACCATAAGCAAATTAACTAACTTCTGTGACTCAGAGTAAGAGTAAGTAAAAAAACTGGTAAATTTTTCCCTTTGATTTTTATAGAAAGTACTATACTGAGCCTGTTTTAAAGTCTTCTGCTAAGCCACTATCATGAAAATTTCACTGGTATAAATATCTTTCCAGGCTGAAAAACTCTCCAGTGACTCTATCTAGGAAGTCTTTGCTAGGAATTAGAGTTTTTTTTTCTCTAGTATCTGTTTGTCTTTGTGGCAGACAAAGTAAATTAATGTCAGGTATTTATTCAAGGTCAAACTCAACTCTATTTATGTTAAAATCTATGTTTTTTTTGCTTCATATTCTGTGTCCTAACTGTGGACCTAAGTAGGCTCTTTTGTTGATTTGAGATATGAGCAAAACTGTTTTCCATTGCTCACGTTGACACCTACAGCTATGCTTTCCAAGAAAACCAAGCTACAGCAATCCAGAAATTTGACTTCAAAGATTAGAGAAAATATGAAAAATAACGTTTCTTTCCCAAAGGAGTCAAAGGGCTAAGGCACTCCACACACACTCCAACTGTCTTCACAGGAGAAACTTGCCCTCCTTCATGAACTGCTGCATAGAGCTCTTTCCTTGGCACTATATCCAACCAAAGTGTATTGTGTATTCTCACTCATCCTGATGAGCGACTCCATTGATGCACCACCAAGATGACAGGATGTCACAAGTACTGTGACAGAAGCTGGAGGAAAAATACCTTCTCTATGCTGAACATCAAATTCTAAAGTATGGTCCATTACCATAATACCGGTAACCTTTCTGAAATCTCTCCTGTCTTCTTGGCAGCTGCATCTCAGTCTCCTCACTTCTAGTGCTGCATAGTGGTAGGACTAAGAGGTAGTCTCACCTTTATTTTATCTTTAAATTTCTTCTCTCTCAACTTCCTTCATTTACTATTTCTCTAATGCACACTTTGAGCATTTGTATCAGGTGTTAGTGCTCAGGTGCAGTTGGGGGCAGGGGGGTGCTGCAGGGGTTGCACCTGTGAGGGGAGACCAGGGCTGACCTGTGCCAGACACTGCTAGTTCTAAGGGATCTACCTCAAGGCCAGCTGAGCCCCTCAACTGTTGATGCCTTTGTGGCAACCTATCCAAGAAAGGGAAGAAGCTTTGCTCCCCACTCAGGGCTTTTTTCATGTTCAGTAGCAGATTTGAGGATTTTCCAATTTTATTTCCAACATCCAGGGAGTAATACTGACTGCCTGACAACAAGCTATATAAGAATTCCACTGTTCTTCATCAAGCTTTGAAAAACACCCATGCACATTTAGAACAGATTCTGCAAATCACTCTGTCATGATACGCTTTTCTCATTTGAAAGACAACATGCATTGTACAACTACTTCAAAGAAGTGTTACTTTTTCTAAACCCACCAACATAAAAGGAATACAAAGCGATTCATGTTTTCAGACTGTAACTGTGAGGATTTGTTTGGGCTTTTTTGTATTGCATATTGAAATTTTGCTAAATGTCCTGCATATTAAAAGGCAAAAGTGGAAAAAAATGCACATTACTGTGAACTTACATTACTTCTTCCTAAAGAAAATATAACAAAACATTCTGAGGGTGCTGGGGTTGTTTAGCCTGGAGAAGAGGAGGCTGAGGGGTGACCTCGTTGCTATCTACAACTACCTGAAGGGAGGCTGTAGCCAGGTGGGGGTTGGTCTCTTCTGCCAGGCAACCAGCAACAGAACAGGGGGACACAGTCTCAAGTTGTGCTGGGGGAGGTCCAGGCTAGATGTTAGGAGGAAGTTCTTCCCAGAGAGAGTGATTTGCCATTGGAATGGGCTGCCCAGGGAGGCGGTGGAATCACCGTCCCTGGAGGTGTCGAAGAAAAGACTGGATGGGGCACTTAGTGCCATGGTCTAGTTGATTGGCTACAGCTGGGTGATGGGTTGGACTGGATGATCTTGGAGGTCTCTTCCAATCTGGTTGATTCTATGATTCAGCCAAGTACTTTATGCAGTTTTGTCATTTGCTGTGCAGAAATATTTCTGTACCTCTATTTGGTGAACTATTAGTACATCCAAATCCTCTGTGTCTTTCCTTGAATATTGAGTGACATGCACACAGACACACACACAGAGGAAAACAGCCCTTCAAAACAGTTATCAGGCTAAAAAAAACCAAACCAAACACAAACCCCCCTCCTTTTGATGACCATTTTTAAAAGGAAATAGTCTTGGTATAACTCAGAGAAAACTGCCAGGGAAATCACTTCTTTAAATTAATGTAGTGAATGTAGCCTACTTGCAGAGACATCCACAACCATGGCTATAGCTCTCTTTTGGCAGGCATATCTTGATTTAAATCCTGACCCTTTCCTGCTTCTGCTCAGCTGAGTGTAGTAACTAACTCATTTGCACTGCAAAGGGCAGATGATTGCTGTTGCCCTTTCCAGTGCAAATGAAAACATTTTTTTTTTAAAAAAAGTATTTTCTCTGCATCTCAAACCAACATTTAAATTACTGCAGACGGGCAAACTCACTCTAAAATAAACATCTCTCAAGACTGCTCTTAGTATTTGGTATTCTATGGAAGTAATTAACTTAAGAACACTTTGATGTACATTTGGTTAATATTTAATTTTGAAAGAGTATATCCTCATGCTGTTACAGCTCTGTTCTCATGAGCAAATGAGTCTTTCATTATATCATTTAATTCTTTCAGTCTTATTCAAGTATTTTATAATTTCTTCATTACTAAATTCTGTGTGAGGGTTTTAGAAAACTGTTGATGTATATCCATCTATCTTTCCTATGTAGACAGCAGCAATGGCATTTATCCACTTATTTTCTTTGTATACATTAACCTTTCAAAACTGCCCTGAAGCACCAAAAACCTGTGAGTAGCTATAGAACGCTTTAAGTTCAAGGAAAAACTGCTATGCAGAGTACTTTTAAAACTGCCAGAGTCTTTGGTTATCAATACTGGCTGAATGACACTAGATCTTATACCATAAAATAAACTCAACAATCTTAGAGACCTCTAACCACACAGTGGGTTGATCCGGGCCTTGTGTGGGAGAGTACCACATACTGTATCACTAACATACATTCCCATTCTGGGAAATCCAGCATACTTATACAGATTGTGAGTCTGACAATGACAGACCTTGCTCTTTGGTTCATCTGGAGATGATATTGCACTATTGCTCTTCTGGTGTGTCCCTAAAGAGATTAATGAGAAGAACTGGGGTATGAGAATCATGTCATTGATGCTTGATCTTTCTTAACTGATCATTCCATTAAAAAAAGAACACAAGCAAAACAAAAGCCCAACCCAACAAACAAAAAACCCCAACCCATAAACACAAAAACCCACAAAAAGAACTAGTTCCCTTTGGGTGGATTTCTGTATTCCCAACTGAACTCAGTATTTAAATTCACTCTGATTTTGTCCAAATAAAATGACTGAGGCTCTATAAAACATTCTCAGTGCCACAGGATGATGATCCAGTACGAAAAAAACAAACATACAGCAATAAAAGAGGCACAATAAAGACCTCTAAAGACATCACATCTAGGCTTGCAGCCAGGAATCTCTTGGAATGTTCACATTCTCTTTAATGCTCTGTAGGTAACAGCACATGCACACGAAGTACTGCACAAAACCCTTCATCCACAGGATGAACATTAGGGCTTTACAGAGCAGCTAAATGTTTATTTTCCCACTAGTGGTTGTACTTTGAGCCTTACAAAACCATCTGCAAATTTTCTTGAACCCAGTTCTGTTGCCTGTAGCCATAGAGAGTTCACATACAAGTCAAGGAATTTCATGGAAAAGTAAGAAAATTGGGCATTTCTTATTGCTAAAAAAAACCCAAGCAGACAAACCAACCAACCCACAAAAAGCCACAACTACTTTTCTTTATTAAAGCTGACAAACTTACTTCTGGCAACGAGGAAGAAGTATTCTTCTGAGGTATATATTTGAACTGCAAATGTTCTAACAGCAGTGACTCAAATGGAAAAGAGGTATGATGAGTTTTCATTAGTGAATGTGCTTGACTATGTAATGTAAAAAAGGAAAAGGGATTCCTGATATATCCAACTGTCCTGGAGTCCGGCATACCCCAAAATCCCTCTCCCTCTGTGGTTTGAATGGGAGAGGAAAAGGCGTGAAAAACCTGTTCCCCACCCACCCTGCAGGCGTGAAGGGGGGGAGCAAAGGGCCCTTCTGGCACGAGGGGTGCCCCGTGCAGTGCCCGCGCTGGAATCAGGCTGGGCGCTGGCTGCGGCCTTCAGGCCTAGGCAGTGGTAACTCGGCTCTTTGTCTAGGAAGGGCATAAATACTGGGACTTTGCGCCTTGGGGTTCCCGCCTTAGAGTTCTTCCCTGCCTGGATAGTTCCTGCAGAAGGAGTCCCCTGGTGCTCCAAAGGACAAGCTCCTGAGGGACAGGACTGTCCCTGCTTTGGACAGCTTCCCACCATAAGCACCCCCTTTATGCAGGCTTTTGAAAAAGAGCTTTTGAAAGAGAGCGAGAGGACAAGCACCTGGGCTGCCCTTTCTCTCAGCCAGCCTGGCTCACCTGGGAGTGAACGTTTGGCTCAGCCTGACTGATAGTGAGGAATGCTATGTTTAGTAGCTTAGCCTTTTCCAACTCCTGACTTCTAAAGTAGTCAAATTTACCTATGGCATCCTTCTAAGATCTTCTCAATCTGACTGAACCTGCTAATTAAAACTAAATTAATTTCTGTACATAGTTTTGGGGGCAGGTTTTCGGGAAAATAAAATAATTCTATTTTCATATATATTCCTGACTTGGCTACGTTAATTCCCTGCCTCCACAACACCAACTTAAAGAACAAGTAAATATATAGTAGTGGTTTAACAATGAAAAGGAGTGAAAAGGCTTAATATGTAGCTGTGTAACATAATGAGGTGAAGACGTCTGCTTTACAGTACTCTCCTTGGCACTTTGCAAATAATAGTGTAAACCCAAGTTGGAAGAAAGATTTGCTTTCTAAGAAGCTGCATGTATACAAGCTGTGTCAACACATAGAATCATAGCATCAGCTAGGTTGGAAGAGACCTCCAAGATCATCCAGTCCAACCTAGCACCCAGCCCTAGCCAGTCAACTAGACCATGGCACTAAATGCCTCATCCAGGCTTTTCTTCAACACCTTCAAGGATAGCGACTCCACCACCTCCCTGGGCAGCCCATTCCAGTGGCAAATCACTCTCTCTGGGAAAAACTTCCTCCTAACATCCAGCCTATACCTCCCCAGGCACAACTTGAGGCTGTGTCCCCTTGTTCTGTTGCTGCTTGCCTCGGAGAAGAGACCAACCCCCACCTGGCTACAACCTCCCTTCAGGTAGTTGTAGACAGCAATGAGGTCCCCCCTGAGCCTCTTCTTCTCCAGGCTAAACAACCCCAGCTCCCTCAGCCTCTTCTCATGGGGTTTGTGTTCCAGGCCTTTCACCAGCCTTGTTGCCCTTCTCTGGACACGTTCCAGCACCTCAACCTCTCTCTTGAATTGAGGAGCCTCATTAAATCATCATGGAATGGGGGCTCTGGACCTGACAATCCAACAGAAGGTACGACCTGCTTCATCAAAATTTCTAGATGCAGAATAACATTGAAGGAAGTCAAACGAAATATTTAGTTAAGCCAAGGCCATAAATATTGGTTTCTACCTTCTTAACTCAGCTGGATATCATTGGCAAACCAAGATTGGAAAACTACAGAGCTCAGAAGGATGCATTTAGTAAAAAAAACACTGTTAATCTGCATGAATAAGCCTATAGCTTATGAACTATGGCTCAGCTAAGAGATCATTTAGCATAATTTCCAGCTTCAAGAAGCATCTAAGTCTTGTCACATCAGTAATTAAAATGATTCCGGTCTCATTTTTATTTTCAGACTGGACTGTTTAGCAAAACAGGATTTTTTGTGTAGAAAATGATTGATTCAGAGGAACAAGTGAGATTATTTTTCTTCAGATGCCTGCCAAACTGCTGCATTGTGGACCCTCAACCCCTTGGTGGGAAAAACAAAAAAGAAAAAAAGAAACAAGCAAAACCCCCAAAATTTAAAAATATACAACTACTTCTGGAATATAAAACTTCAGCTATAAATGAAGATTAAGCAAATATTTGCAAGCCCAATCAATACCACTGCTTCAAAAAGCTTATATTAAAAGCCATTTCAATTGTTTCTCAAAATGTTTACTTAAATCCTTTGAAAGGCCACAATTTTGTGTAAGAAATTTTAATTAAGTCTTGTGCTTGAAGTGTTTCCACAATTACTCCCTTTGGTTCCATTAGGATGTAGCCCCAATTAAAATAAATGTATTGTTAATATTACAAGATAACGCTTGCCAGTGGTAGGAAACTGAAGATATGCCTTCATGTAATTTTAGATTATTCCTTGCTGTGAATTTTTGCAGTTATTTTTTTGTCAATAATGCTTCTTTTTTCTGGTCTCCTGCCAATGGAATATTTTTAATCGGTTCGCTCAAACACTATGTCTCTGAAAACAGACAGGTTCTGCAAAATTAAATACTTTTCATACCCTAGTCTTCAGTTAAAGCTTTTTGTTAGTCTTTTGTTGTCCTAAAGTAACAACAGAAAAAATTGATAGGGGTACAGGATTCTCTCAGTGTAACTGTGAGGGGGGGAAATGAAGAAAAAAGGGAAAGTTGATCTTTCAATATTAATTCACATTATCAGTCCCTGTGCAAGTGATTTTGTCCACTAAGGGCCTATTTGTGCATATTTTCCTCACTGAGATTCTCTGTCTAAGCTTGAGTTATTCCTAAGTAAAAAATATCCCAGTCTTTCATGTATGTCTCTTCATCTGGATATTTAACATACTTCACTTATTCAGTAGTGTTATGCAGAACCATACTTGTTCTGTATTTCTTGCACTTGGTAGTGATTGAAAACAACATTAAATTAATAATGTTTCATGTGTATCTCTTCACCTGGATGTTTAATGTACTTCACTTATTCAGTAGTGTTTTGCAGAGCCATAATTGTTCTGTATTTCTTGCACTTGGTAATATGTGATTGAGAACAAAATTAAGTTAATGATCAACTAGGATTTCAAAACAACCTTTTCACATTCGGGGAGAAAAAAAGAAAAGGTCTATTCAATGACTAAGAAAAATACTGATTATAAATGCACAAGGAACATGATATAATTTGCTGAAGGATCCTGTAGAACCTTAGAATCATAGAATCAACCAGGTTGGAAGAGACTTCCAAGATCAGCCAGTCCAACCTATCACCCAGCCCTAGCCAATCAACTAGACCATGGCACTAAGTGCCTCATCCAGGCTTTTCTTGAACACCTCCAGGGATGGTGACTCCACCACCTCCCTGGGCAGCTCATTCCAATGCCAATCACTCTCTCTGTGAAGAACTTCCTCCTAACATCCAGCCTAGACTTCCCCTGGCACAACTTGAGACTGTGTCCCCTTGTTCTGTTGCTGCTTACCTGGGAGAAGAGACCAACCCCATCTGGCTAAAACCTCCCTTCAGGTAGCTGTAGACAGCAATGAGGTCACCCCTCAGCCTCCACTTCTCCAGGCTAAACAACCCCAGCTCCCTCAGCCTCTCCTCACAGGGCTGTGTTCCAGGCCTCTCACCAGCCTTGTTGCCCTTCTCTGGACACATTCCAGTATCTCAACATCTCTCTTGAAGAGTCCAGAACTGGACACAACTGGACTTGTTTCTTTTTAGATAAAGTAATAACTCTACTTTTTATTCAGTATTGTTAAAAATACTTTCCTAAAAATACACATTTAACCCATCTCATCCTTTTGCATAAAGAAAGTAACAGAGAGCTTCAGATTCCAACAAGTTCCTTTCTATGGAAAAAAAAATTAAAAAAGAGAAGCTCTTAAAGAATGATTAATTGTTGGGATTTTGGCCTACGATTTACAAATACTTGATCTCACACTTTTCAGTATTTATCAGATTAAAACTAAATCAGAAATAAGAATTTGTTGAGTCACCTTTAACTGTCCAAGCCTTTACAAATATTGTCCTAAATCCTAACATGACATTTGTATATGAGTTCACAGAAGCACGTGAGTATTTCTGTTAATTTGTCCACCCTGAGGAGTTTGAAGTAGCTCTTTTTAATCTGAGGATGCTCTGGGATAGGGTATGCACGTTATGAGTATTAAGGTCTCATCAAGGTAAGCACTTCACAGAGACAAGACTGGGTCAGTCTTTGAATAAAGTATTTTAGCCCAGATCCTGACCCTACAAAGAAGGTTGATTTCCCTTTAACATTGAAGACAGGGGAAGGAGACAACAAAGGATCTGTCTCACACAGCTGGAAGGAGCGAACATTTCCTCCTCTTGCTAATGCTTAGTGAGCAGCAGCTGCACAATCCAGTCTCCCCTGCATGGTCTCCTCTGCACTGAATACTGAAGTCACTAAATAGTCTCCTCTCAAATCTCAGTCCATTGCCTGTGAGGGCCACATCCTAAAAAAGAGAATTAATCAAATGCTACTGGCAAATGAGTGGGCAAAAGAGTAAAATTTTAGTGAATTCATCGAGACAAAATGTACAAGGTGGGAAGGCACCTCTGGAAATTCAATCCCCTTCTTTTCTCAAAGCAGTCACCTACAGCCAGTTGACTGGGTCTATGTCCAGCTGGCTTTTGAGTGTCTCCAAAGATGGAGACTTCACAATCCTTCTGGACAATCTATTCTAGTGTTTAATCTGCAAGGATTTACAATGAAAAGGTTTTTACTTATGTTTAAATTTAAGCAAAGCATTCTGCCTTGTTTTTCTTTCAGGGAAAAGAAAATTCAGAAGGATAATAGTCTGTAAAGTCAAGGTGATGTCTTGGCACAGCTGTTAAATCTACACCTTATCCCTGGTCTGTGTTGCAATACACGTCATCCAAATTTACAGTATGGACGTAGTCAAGCAACAGGTACCATTGTGCCTTGCAACAAAATGGTATCAGGAGAGATAATGAGGCCTTATTTAGGTCAACATGGTGGGAGAGATTACACAGTAACAAGATGGTAATCCCTTGCATTAGACAAAAATCTTCTGTAGCACGTTCTCCAGGCATCCACAGTCAAAGATGTCAGTGTCTAAGGGATGACTGCTCCTCAGAAAAATCTGAACCACATGTTTAGTGGAACTGTTTGGCCTCAGAGAACAAACTGTATCTAATAGAAAGTAAAGCACGTGATGGATATGAGAAGACTTGAGTATCATCTGCTCTGCTACAGATCAAAACTTTTACACCACGTTGTTTGCTGATGAAAACATAGCCTTTCAGGAAAAAAAAACCAAGCCAAAACAGCACTCATTTTTTCTGGCAAATCTAAAGCCCTGCTGAAGACATTGAGTCATGTATCCTACTAAGGTTGCACTTTTTAATGGGCTAGTGCATGAATGATACAAATTTTATCGGCCAGATAGTACAGATTTTTAATCGTTTCAAGTTGCTTACGAGCTTCAATAACATGCACATCCACTGCATTGATGAATTTGTAAATCAAGCACTAATTATGTAGTTATAATTTTGTAGCTCTTTCAATGCATAATATTTCTAAGGGTACAAATATACCTGCAGGCCAGCAGGTGTTAAGTAGTAAGCATAGTGATGGCTGGGTCACATTCATCCAAATACACATAAAACTATGTAATAAAGTCCAAGACAATTTTTTAAAGGTGAAAAGGTAGAAGGATTTTTAAATTAACTATTCTGGTACAATTATTATTCACTTGATTACCTTCTTGTCTAAATTCCTCTGCAGCTGGGAGGAATATGCTTCCTACTTTCCAAACAGTGATGAACAGACTGTGCTTTCCATTTTAAACCTGTGACGTATTAGCTAAAACCCCTTCCCGTAGCTTAGAGACAACACTGAAAGGTTTAGGTAACATTTGGAAAATATTTTTATCTCTGTCAGTGAAAGTATCCATTTATCAAAAATCTACAAGCTATGAAGTTTTAGAATTTCAACGTGCCCCTGGTTTTTATTTTTTTTCTTTCTTGACATTCTATAGTTTGGCTTTGTGTCACAAAATATCCATTCTGCACATTTCCGATGGGCTTGATCTACTGTGATACACTGAAGTCCCTACTGAGTTTTTGTTGCATTTCTCTATCCTTTTCAAGGCATAACCCGAATTGCATGAGCTAAAGTAATTCTCCTTCTTGATGTGTTAAAAAATGGCAAATTCCACCAGACTGATCTTCCTAAGAGCAACGTGAAAGAAGTCCACTTTCTGCAGGCTTAGCTGCTTCTCATCCCAGACTTCTACAGTTCTTCTACAGCAGTTTTCCCTCTCAGATCCCAACGTGTCTATTTCTACAGCATCCTCTGCTGAAAAATCCCAGGCTGCAACCGGTAGCTCAGATGTCCACAGTATCACACACTAAAAACTAGTTACACAGCCCAGGAGAGCTTTGAAAAGTTTGCTTTCAAACAGGGTGGAGTCAAGTCTCATATTGTACCTGTTTCTCCATCTCCACTTATTATTATTAGTATCTTCCTTCTACCTCAGAGATTTTTTTTTCAATTAGACCTGCCAGTTATGACTAAATAGCCAATGCCAAAATGCTTAAAAGTCTCATACGTTTACCACCTATCAAGAAACAGGGTGGGATTTTTTGCTTTCATGTTTAACAGTGTACTCCATGTAAATACAAACATTCTGAAAGAGATATGAAATGGCATCTGCAAAGTAACACATGAAAGCAACTACACTCCGATGCCAGGGGGTAATGACAGCCTAATGGCTTTGGCTTGTTTGGCATGTCATAAATGTTTTTTTTACAATAGTTTTTAGCAGATGAAGGGTCAGAAAATTAATTTCTGCAGTTGCAGAGCAATTACTACAAAACAGCAAAATACAGCCTGTTAAACCCTTCCTAGGATTGGTTCTATATTCTCTCTCTAATATTAACATTTCAGAAGACAGTTCTCTGAGCTGTACATAATGGCTGATGGACAAGCTTCTTATACTTAATGTTGCATATCAACAAATAGCACAGGAGTGGTAAGACACCACAGTTCTTCAAGGAGTGAGTTAAATTTTCCAAACTGAATTTAAAAAAATCATTACAGATTACACAGGATCTTTTTTTTTTTTTTTTTTTTTTTTTTTTTTTTTTTTTTTTTTTTTTTTTTTTTTTTTTTTTTTTTTTTTTTCTTGTCTTTTTTTTNACTGGTTGGATGATTTTTTTGTGTTTGTTTTTGGTTGGTATGTTTGTGAGTTTTTTATTGGTTGATTTGGAGGTGTTTGGTTTTTCTTTAATTTGATTTTTTTTAATGTGTTTTAATAGAATAGAATCAAGCAGGTTGGAAGAGACCTCCAAGATCAGCCAGTCCAACCTAGCACCCAGCCCTAGCCAATCAACTAGATCATGGCACTAAGTGCCTCATCCAGGCTTTTCNAATTGAGGAGCCCAGAACTGGACACAGTACTGAAGGTGTGGCCAATTAAGATTTAGCATAAAACAGGACCAGTACAGCCTCTGCAAGATGTTCTGTGAAGCAAAAACTTGTGTCATGTGAAAAACAGTGACCTGTCCCTCCAACTTGCTGTATTGCAAATTTAGGGTGTAGTTTTCTAGATGCAATCTGTTAAAAAAAATAAAAAATCTTAGGATTTTGTTAAAATCTGTGAAACTGAAAAGGATGTAAAGAAAATTAATAATAACAGGATTACACAGATTGTTGAAGCAGAGCTAGAAGTAATTTTGTTGCCAAGAAACAATCAGCACATAGAGTCAAACACAAGCTGTATGTGCCTCAAAAATAACAGAAGAAGCAACCAGTGTTACTTGAGCTGCATCCTTTGACAGATAACACATCTATGCAACCATTGCCTTTGAACTTTCTTTTACACTATGTAAAAGATGCAGGTGTTAACATAAGCACCTTTATTGATATGGCATCCTACATCACAGAATCAACCAGGGTGGAAGAGACCTCCAAGATCATCCAAGTCCAACCTAGCACCCAGCCCTAGCCAATCAATCAGACCACGGCACTGCCTCATCCAGTCTTTTCTTGGACACCTCGAGGGATGGTGATTCCACTACCTCCCTGGGCAGCCCATTCCAATGCCAATCATTCTCTCTGGGAAGAACTTCCTCCTAACATCCAGCCTAGACCTCCCCTGGCACAACTTGAGACTGTGTCCCCTTGTTCTGTTGCTGCTTGCCTGGCAAAAGAAACCAACCTCCACCTGACTACAACCTCCCTTCAGGTAGTTGTGGACAGCAATGAGGTCCCCCCTGAGCCTCTTCTTCTCCAGGCTAAACAACCCCAGCAGTCTCAGCCTCTCCTCACAGAGCTGTGTTCCAGGCCTCTCATCAGCTTTGTCGCTCTTCCCTGGACATGTTCCAGCATTTCAGCATCTCTCTTGAATTGAAGAGCCCAGAACTGGACACAGCACTCAAGGTGTGGCCCTGATCATCGCTGAGTACAGAGGTAGAAGAACCTCCCTTGTCCTACTGGCCACACTGTTCCAGATACAGGCCAGGATGTCATTGGCTCTCTTGGCCACCTGGGCACACTGCTAGCTCATGATTGGCCTCCTGTCTACCAGTACCCCCAGGTCCCTTTCTGCTAGCTGCTTTCTAGGCACCCTGTCCCCAGCCTGTAGCGCTGCTTGCAGTTGTTGTGGCCAAAGTGTAGAACCCTGCACTTGGCCTTGTTAAATCTTATCCCATTGGGCTCTGCCCATCCATCCAGCCTGTCAAGGTCCCTGTGCAGGGCTCTCCTACCCTCCAACGTATCAACACCTGCTGCTAGCTTCAAAACTTCATCTTCAAAACTCTTTTGCTATTGAAGACTGGAAAAGCAGTGTGAACTGCACAGAACAGAGGAAAAAATGTAGAAATAGATGCAGTAAAATTCTTCACTAACTGCACATTTTCTGGTGACCTTTAACAATGACGTTCCTTTTCATGGCAGTGTAGCCCTTGAGGTACTCTTCAGAGACTTTAAGGAGAAGACAGTATTGTGGGATACTACATATTGCTATATAGGATGGCTGAGAGGTTCTTCCATTAAAGGCAGTGTCAGGCCATTCTGCATAACTTTCTCAGAAAAGGAAGGCTAATTTGGTTTCCTCCATTTTCAGCCATTTTCTGTGTCCCAGGGGAGTTCTAACTAAACAGAGCGAGAAGATAACTGGAGAAAAGATTGGAAATTAGAGTGACAGCTAAATGCTAATTACATTCAGCATAAATACAGAAGCTAACTGGAATCTGAAGATAAAAACTTGGCACTCCTGAATTTTGGCATCAAAATTCTTCTGTCCTGATGGTTGCTTGTACCAGTTCAAGCATGTAGTAAATAATAATGCTAATTAGAAAACTACATTCAATTAAGACAAACTCCACACACTTTAAAGTACCAGCTGATGACAACTGAAACTAATAGTCACAATGAATTGATTTTAACTAGTGTATTTCTTCCATAGCATACTGTGTCCCCAAGCCTTACAGCCTGAAGGGGCATTTTAAGGGCATCTAATTTAAAGAATTCAGGAAGAAGTCCTTTAGGGACAATACATTTATATGCCACTAATCCATGTATATTTCATGAAAAATAGCTTTGCTTTCTTTAAAATCCACTCATTTCTACCAAAACAAATTCTAATTCACTGATCTCTGGGGAATCTTTAACAAGCTGATAGCTTTACTTCTATGTTAACTGTTCACGTTAGATGATGAACAATTCCTCTTCATTTAATTTCTATAGCCCTACAATTTTTGTCAAGTGTTGCTAGGATTGTTACTTTGTCAAAGTGACAGCAAAATAATAAAAAGGGATGAATAAATGTAAATTCCACTTTCCTTTTAAGTTTACTGTTATTAAGTTTTACTCTGGATATATCCATTTGAGAATGACAGATATTCTTCAAACAACAGGCAAAGCTCATCAATTTGACTGAACGCAGAAACTGTTTCTAATATTCTGATACTCTTAAGTATACCTAATAGCTCAACAGCCAAGAAAAAACAGTATTCTTGAAATTAATATTGTTTCCTATCTACTATGAAAATCCATTGTGTATCTCAAACTGTTACCATTCATGTTTCAGTTTTACTTTAAATTAGAATTCGATTATTCAAAAGGGGTCACAAAGCTGTGGCCACATTCCCAAGCAATTCCAAGGATTAAACAAACTGAACTCCTGAGCTTGAGACTTGCCTATGAGATAAAAGAGTGGCTATTTTCAATCTGAAATTGGTAGATGGCATATGTGCCATTTAGAAGGCAGTAAAGTCTACCACTACACAATCATTACAGACGAAGAAAGAAAAGGCTATAATTTGATTTACCCTCCAACATTAATATAACTCATCTGGGAGGTATCCAGAAATAATTATTCCAATGAATGTTATAATTCACCTTTAATTGTTTCCACCTGGTACAGTACTGCCATCAGTCCCTTCTTCTTCTCCACCAATCTGTATCTGGCTCCCAGCCCATCTCTTATGCCTTCCCAGTCTGTCCTTGTACTAGTGTTGGAAAGCAAAGACAAAGAGTTTTGGGATTTTTTGTTGTGTCAGAGCACAAAACCTCCAGCTTTGCTTCTTCCATTTCTGCATGCCTTGTCTGTACTTAGTCCCTATTCCTGTTTATACCTTCTGAGAGTTAATTCCTGCTCTGGTCCTGCTACAGTCTTACATGTTGAGCTTTTACTTATAACCTGCACTCCCAAGATTCTGCAATGTATTCCCTGACCTTTCTAATACATTCTCCACTTGTCTGCACCTTTCCTACTCCTTCCCATACACCAAAACACTCTCCTTTGGAAAAAGAATAAATAAAACCCTCAAACAGGTAATGAAGCTCCTTTAGCAGACAAAATTCCTAACTGGCAAATTAATGTACAAACTACAAATCTAAGGCCTACTAACTGAAGCATTCAAAGTCGCTCAAACTAAATGGCAAGTATATTTGTACACTTCAGTAAGCATCACTGCTTAGCACACCAACCCAAGTCATGCCTTGCCATGCTCCCAAGTACTCTGAGGAGAAAAGGGGAACTGTGTGACCCCTGAAAAAAAATAATCTGGACAAAGCCAATGTCATTCTTCCCTTCCCAACTCATTGCTTTTATGATTGCAGCAACTTCATTTGGGAGAGTCATATTCTAAACATGAAATCTGTAAACACTGTGCTACTGGTCACTTCAGTCTGTTTCTTCATTAGGGTGTGGATTACAAATGAAGTTTTAATTTTGGAACATAAACCCAGTTTATACACTAGCCAGCACACAAACTATACTAAAGATGTAGTGCTACAGCAGTAAGAAGTAAACATTTCTAAAGAAAATGTAATTTGCATTTTCAAGTAAAATATTGTGGTGGTTTGGGTGTCCCCTGCCCTCCCCACACTTTAGAAATCACCCAGACTAGACTCAGCCGGCTCTGGAAATATGAATGAAGCTTGTATTTACAGCTGGCACAATATACAAGCAGATATTTACAGTATATACAGTTATAGACAGAAATAGACAAGCTAAAAAGGTAATACAGAAACACAACTCCCTTCCCAGAACCTTGAGTCCCCAGGAGCAGCTCTCAACCACCCCTTCACCTTCCCCCTACCCCGCTCAACCTTACCCCAGTCCCAAGGAAGAATGGAGGCTCGGCCAGGGGTTTAGAAACAAAGTGAACCAGCCAAAGGAAAAAAAATGGAGGGTGAGGTTAGAGAGTAAGATGCAGTTCAGCCAGCAGCCCAAGCAAAAGCAAAGAGCAAAGTGAAGTGACTTTATCTATGTTTTGACTTATATTTTTTTTACATCTCAGCAAGCCTATGAGGGAAGTAGACATCACCATTGTTTTCATTTTACAGCCTATGATCTAGTCCTTCTCACCAAAACATTCTATCTAGCTTCAAACTAGCACAAATATTCAAGAGTAATTAGTAATGGTGGTAAATCTATTTGTCCCAGAACGTTGACTTGGCTAGACAGGAAATTTTGTATTACTGGAATAGCATTTCACTATTTATTGATTTATGTCTAAAATAAATGAGAATACGTTATATTGATGTTGAGGTGCAAGACATGAGAATGAAGTAGGTATTTTCATATCCTGTTTAATGTCAAGTTAGAAAATTAGATTCTTCCTTAACCTTTGAGTTCTAATCATAAAAAGACTGATGGTTCAGGACCTCCCAGTGTTTGAGATATACCATCTATTCAAATGGAAAGGGCTGACAGCCCCAGGGCTGGCAAAGTCCTTAGGTGTTTATGGGAAAAAAATATTTCCTGCCCATTGGGTTGTGAAGGTAGCTCAATAATTTTGAGTGAATTAATGTAAAGCCATTTGTACATGTTTTTTTCAGGTGTGCCGAAGAAAGTGAAAGCCTGGATAGCATTGTTAATAAGATTTATCTGGAGTGATAGATTACATAAAAAGAAAACATACAGGGGAGAAATAAGTCCTATCAGAAAGGACAACAAAAGCCATTGAACTTGGGGTGTCATTGTACTTACACTATCGCTGAGAGGAAAACTGTTACCTGTTCTTGTGAAAGGTCTTTTTTACCTTCCTATAATGCTGAAGTTAGCATTGCATATAATAGATTTACAAAACAAACATCCTATGTTTCCTGTTAGGTAAATTTGACACATCAGTAGATAAAATAATAGATTATTCTGGTTTTTATTTCTGAAACATTCACACAGCACTATCTGTCAGCAAATTGGTTTAAGATTTGAGGCTGAAAAATAACAGTTCTGTAACTATTCTTCAACATTCAATGCCTTATGGAAATCATACTGCAGATCATCCTTCTAAGAAAGCTTGGATGTCCATGAGTCTCAGCAAAAGAGTGAGTATGTTGAGATGCTGGAGTGTGTCCAGAGAAGGGTGACAAAGCTGGTGAGAGGCCTGGAACACAAGGCCTATGAGGAGAGGCTGAGACAGCTGGGGGTGTGCAGCCTGGAGAAGAGGAGGCTGAGGGGTGACCTCATTGCTGTCTATAACTACCTGAAGGGAGGTTATAGCCAGGTGAGGGTTGGTCTCTTCTCCCAGACAACCAGCAACAGAACAAGGGGACACAGCCTCAAGTTGTGCCGGCGGAAGCATAGGCTGGATGTTAGGAGGAAGTTCTTGCCAGTGAGAGTGATTGACATTGGAATGGGCTGCCCCGGGAGGCAGTGGAGTCACCATCCCTGGAGGTGTTCAATAAAAGCCTGGATAGGGCTCTTAATGCCATGGTCTAGTTGATTGGCTAGGGCCGGGTGCTAGGTTGGACTGGATGATCTTGGAGGTCTCTTTCAATCTGGTTGATTCTACTCTATTCTATTCTAAAAGATTACTTTTCAGTTCAGTTTGGTTATTTTGATCTATTGTATATACCACATTGTCAGCTCAGAGCAAGAGGATGAATGGAAATAAACAATTACACATTCGCAATAAGATTTTTGTGGTGAAGACCTTTGCTTAGACATTGTGGCTTCAATGCAACCACAACACAATGACAAACATCCTTTGTCAATGACACATCTAATTGTAAAGTTAAAATTATAGCTCCACGTGAAAAAACACCACCACCAAAAACCCAAACAACAAAGCACCACAAAACATTGAAGAAACAATTACTGTATGTCTGGATGTGGCTGTACTCCAAACAAAATCGTTCTTGTTATTCACGAGCTGATTTACACTTTTTATCTCTCCATACCACGCAGCATTTATTTACTCTTACAATTTGAGGCACTACAGTTTCTGCTGACATGGGTATTTTCCCAAAATAGAACATTACAGCAGTCCTCTGCTAGACATTTAAGCCACGGGTATGTTTATTTTTTAATTTCTTTCTTGAACTTTCTAACTGAGAGCAGGCTGGGAAAGTGGAGTCATGATGAATGAGAGTTTGCTTTAAAATAAAAAAAAAGGAGAAACATAGACATTTGATGTAACACTGAAAAATTCACAGCCTCCTACCTTGAAAACAAACATTTCCCGGCGAAGAATAGCCAGAGTGTTGAAGTTCCCATCGCAGATGTTAGGCTTGGCTCCAGGATAGGAAGGTTTGTCACCAGTGGGTGGCCGAGGAGGTTTAGGTTGCCTGTCATTCTTCCGCGGGTCTGCTGGAGGAATTGAACGATGTGGGGGCACTGTTGGCAGAGGTCTTGTTGGTGGTGGGATCCTGTCAGGTGGACCTTTAAACATATAGCAGCAGGATGTAATTTAAATGCCCACTGGTGGCACTCAAAAAAGAGCTAAACAACAAAAACCTGCTGTAAGTGGTGCAAATCCTGCAGTGGACAGGGAATGGAAAAAATGACCTAACATACCTTTCCTGTGTTGTTAAAGGGTATAATGAATGGCTACCGTAAAACCAAGGCACAAATTAAGAAGCTAATTAATTTTAACTATCCATAATCTTCCTTCATTATTGGAACACTATTCCAATAAAACCTGCAGAGGATATGTAGTCCACCATCATTTCAGATAAGAATTCATAGCACATACTTTATCAATTGAGAAAGAACTGTCTAAACAGAATCATTGTCTATTGTATAAAATAAAGGAAAATAAAACCCAACCCCCTATTCTTAATAAGATCATCAGCACTCAGTGGATTTTCAACTCATAATTTCAGCTTCCACTCATTAATTCATATATGCATATATATAGAATACCTGTGATTTCCTACTGAACCAATCTATAGGCCAAGTGACAGGACATAATAAGCTTTCCTGGGGGTGTTCAAGAAAAGACTGGATGAGGCACTTAATGCCATGGTGTAGTTGATTGGCTAGGGCTGGGTGCTAGGTTGGACTGGATGAGCTTGGAGGTCTCTTGCAATCTGGTTGATTCTATGATTCTGATTCCCCAATGCTCCTTGATACATACAAAAGCTCCTAAAGCTGGAACCTAGGCATTCATACAAATGAAATCTGTAATTTACATGTTATCTTCAATATTCTGAAATTAATTCCTTCTTACTCTTTACTGGCTAGCTGGTAGCTGGAAATTAAAGGAATTGTTCTGAGGCCAAATTGATTTAAAAGAACTACAGTGAAAAACTACAACTCTGTCCAGTGGTTTAACAACATTTTTCTTCTTTGAAGTACATTTTCTGTCATAACTTACAGAGTTTGATGACAGGTGAAATAACTATCCCACTCATAATTTCTCTACATGAAAGTCGAAAGGCCATCCTAGACAGATGCTTTTCATAATCCTAATGGCATATTGAATGACTTGCAATAGGTGTACTGAAAATGTCTCTTTCTACAAGTGTTACCACATTTAAGTACTTTCCATGTACAAAAAGATAAGAAGTTTCATGTGAATCAGTAAGGTTTCTGGAAACAAAATGAAAACTTTAATTTTCCTTATTCTCTTTAGGCCTCTCTCCACATCATTTAAACACAAAACGAATTTTGACTTTAAAAATAAATATAATTTGCATGACCAGCTTCAGAAAGACTTTAGAATAGTAAAGCAATCCTAAAGATGCAGAAGTGGCATTTAAACTTCTGATTACTTAAAAAAAAATACTTTTTAAGGAGCAAGATGGAGTATGTACGGAAATATTAAACTTGCCAAATGGTTGTCATACAATTTAATAAGGCATTTAGTTAATTCACAATTTTAAAGCTTGTGACATTTATAATTTACAGTTAATAATGCTGTTTCAAGGAATACTGCAGACCAAAGTAATTATTTTAATAGGTGTGACATTTTTATTGAGGCATATGATTCCAGATCACCTCTTGATTTTAAAGGCAGCAAAGGAATCAGTTTGTAGTAGTTCATGTTGGAAAGTTTTTAACCTCAAACCAAAGTTTTCATATGCCATTTGGTGGTGATGTCAGATATTACTTCCCAGGGGTAACACATTTCTCCTACTAATGTATAGCCCACAGCTGTTAAAGCTTAGCAGTTGGTTTTCAGAAAAATATTCTTGTCTAGCCCTTAAGTCTAGACTACCAACTCATGAGGTCATGAGAAACAACCTTCCTTCCTTCCAGCTAATCACACAGTGAAAAAAATACACAAAAACAACCAAACAAAGCTTGGTCAGCAAATCATCTTGAAACTCTTTATGCTTGAAGAAAATATAAACTAGTAATTGCTAAATTACATATATATATATATATATATATGTATAGTTAAAGCTTCTTAATATAAACCACTATGGTGTCTGCAGAGTTCTACTTATCAGCAGAATTATTCTGCATGATCGTTGTTGTGCTTTCCAGTAGTAAAGATAAACCAGAAGTAGGTCCTGCTGATATTCAATATAAACCCGACAAACAAATATAATATAATATACACTGAAAATATTTGAAAGCACAAAACTGAAATAAATACAGAATTACTTGGGCAATATTAAGCAAGTTAATTCCCAATTATGTGTACTGGATACTGTGCTGGTGAGGCCAGCCCTAAGCAGCAACACATATATAGCAATATTATATAGATACCAAGGAGTTTTCATTGTAGGTGAGAAAAGACTACTTAACAGACACCAACAGAATCAGTCTTTAAAACCAAATACAAACCCACATATTTGGAAGCGTAAAGAAAAGTAGCACAGGAATGAATGGTGCATTCAACCCATAATCAGAATTTTATTCTATTATTATTGTTGTTTAAATTTTCAGTTGCCTTCGTTTATGAAATTGAATTCAGTAGATACAGAACTTATTTACATCACATATGTCTTTTATGTCAGGCCACGTATTTGGAAGCGTAAAGAAAAGCAGCACGGGAATGAATAGTGCATTCAACACATAATCAGAATTTTATCCTATTATTATTGTTGTTTAAATTTTCAGTTGCTTTCTTTATGAAATTGAATTCACTAGATGCAGAACTTACTTACACCACATGTCTTTTATGTCAGGCCACAAAAAACCTAAATAAACATATTTTAAAGAAGTGGAATTTTTCCCAAGTAACTCAAGACTTGGAGCCAGTAGTAAAATTCTTTAGAGATCAGTTTGTGATATTTATCACAAAAAAGTCTTTTACTGGGACCACAAATTTTGTATATGTAGGAGGCAACTGATAATTGATAAACTGAGAAATCACCATGATACTCATCCAGATGCAAGATCTTGAACTGCTGTGGAAATAAGCTTGTTACAGTCAAAGGCCTTAATTTCTCAATAATTTGGGGTTCTTTTTTCAGAGATTTTCTGTATGGCTTTTTAAAACACTTGGAATTACTATTCTAGCCAAGTACAAATTTGAATGCAAGTTACAAAGAGTGAGAAGGTAAAAGAGTTTTATCAGAACCTTTGGCCTGTTCAGAAGGTGGCCTCCAGCATACCGACTGGCACTGACCATACTAACAAATCCGTTTGGAAAGTGGTCTGACACTGTAAAGCAAAAAGAATTAACCTTGCTTACTTAAAGCATAACATACCATATATCTTCTGGATGCCCTGTAAATCATCATTAGGCAGTTTGAAGTTGTCAGTTTCCATATATTGGTAAAACGGAGCCATGATCGCAGTGGGGTCATTAGAGTGCTCCAAACCCAGAGCATGTCCCAGTTCATGCACTGCAACTAGAAACAGATCATTTCCTATGAAGAGAAGAAAGGGGGGGGACAAAAGAAAAAAAAAGGAAGAAAAAGGCCTTTGAAACCAGAAGCATAATAACAGAAATAGCACAGGTGAAGGACTTTGCACATGATAAGCATTTTGCCTGAATTTGATTTTTGCAAGGTAAGGCTCAATAAGGAATCAAAAGCACAGCATGGTAGCAAAAGCAGCCTTTCCTCTTGTCAAAGTGGAAATAATTATTGTTACGTATAATACACAATACTCTTACAGGCACAGTAAATGTAATCTTTCTTGGCTGAGGCACACGGTCAGTGTCGCGTTCAAGTGTCACACCTCATGCCTAGGCTTTTGTGCAACTTTTGACTTGAAGTGCAGTGAACTTGACTAAAAATACTTGCGTTGAAGCATTGTTCTGAAAGGAAAAACATCCTTGGTCTGTGTGGTAAACTTGACAAACCGAGACTATCTATTTAAGGCAAACCCCACAGAGAACTTAGCAGTCCAAGAGCCTGCAATCAGACACCTGCTGATTATTTGTGGCTGCTCTAAATCACCATAACTGAAATCCTAATGAAGAAAACATGGCTGTTGTGCAATCCTTCTCATAATAAGATGCCCTTATTTGTTTTATTGTGTAATTCCCTCATTAAGTCTGGTTGCTTACTTAAATATTAGAACTGGTTTATTCTGGTAGGTCTAAAAAAATAAAGTGACACACTTGCATCACAGACTGATCTAACTTTCCTATTATTTCCTTCTAAAAATGATATTTTCATTCTTTATTACAAGGTATCAGGCACAACTAGAAGTTTTGGCAGTAGAATTTATGAAACAAATATATATCAAAGCCAACAGGATTATTTCTACGTATTTAGAGCTAGATGTCTATGGTATTGATTTTGTCTATATTTCTTCATCTGAGACTTAGCTCAGCATATCTTTTTATGAGGCTTTTGTACAGATTCTATCTGTAGTCAACCTGTCATATAACAAGACTTCGGAAAAGTGCATTACAGTCAATTGGAGAGGGCAACGTCCAGGGTATTGCTCATTTTTCACCATCTTGGCATGGGAAGGATCACTCTCTAGAAGCATGTTCCTGTCTCACTGACACGTGAAGTATATTATTTCTGCAGCTGAACATCTAACTTTCAGATGACTGGGCCACAGTGAAACAGGTGCCTCCTACAGCAGGTAGTTTCTTGATGACAAAGCAGGATAAATAATAAAACCCCTATACTGTGGCCTAATAGAGCATTGCATATTGTAAATTATTTGGGGACAGACAATTATTTTCCACTGCTGGCACTTCATCTAGAATTTTAAGTAGTATGATAACATTAGTAATATTAAAAAGTCAAAAATAGCAGAAGAAAATTTATATGTATAAAATTGTACAACTTTCAGGACATAACAGTTGACAGCATTCCAGTTTCTCAAATATTTTCTCATGCAGACACAAAGAAATACATTTTCTCCTACGTATATATGTGAAAGGGGAAACACTTGGCAGTAGATGTCTTCATGACGTATGGAGCTACGATTATGCTTGTAAAATACACGTTTGATTGAAAGCATAAAACCAGTCACAACTAAATCTATGTACTTAGTTGTCAAGGTGCCTTCATGTCTTTCTGATTCTTAATCTGGAAATATGCAAGCTAAATGCCTTTGTTTTTCTTTATTCAGTATAAATATGCAGAGAAAAAAAAAGGCTTTCAAAAATCAGTATGACATAATGTGCTCTCAGAAATGAGAACAGTTTATCCTATTGTTTATAATTATGTGGTTTCCAGATGAAATATTTTCATGACAATGTATTTTCTTAGATGCAGCTCCTTTTATAGTACAGCATATTCTCAATGTTCTCAATGTGCTGTTGTAGCAGGTTTGATAAACTTGACTGTCCTGGCAACAAGTTCTTCTGATATCTGAATCTCTATGCAGTCAAAGTTGATCTTGACATTATCTTTCATGAATAACCCACAGCTTCTGTAGCTAACCTCAACATTGGAAGTGAATGTACAGGAGCAGTTTTCGAAAGGTTTTCATTCTGCACTTACAATGGAATAATTAACATCATTTTAAAACTGATAGGTTTAAAATGGAAACATAGGAAGGAGGAAGATGTTATGTATTGACTGACATGTTTCATTTTTCTGCTCCTTTCTGCATTCTACAAAAGATAGAGTTCTAACTCAGGTTAGAATGAAATGTTTCTTTGTCTGGCATTAACTCATGAATTTAAGATCCAACTTTCTTTTGCTCTTAGGACCCTGTGAAAGGTAAATTTGCCTCCTAAACCTGTGCTTACTACATCAGAATTAAGAATATTAGCCACTCTAGGTACTACAGAAATTATTGTACTGAGTTGTACCACAGTATTTACTGAATCATTTCCAAGTAGTTTTAAATTAGAAGTATTTGATTTCATGAGTTTTAGGCTAATCAGCATCGGTAGACTAAAGAAGGTTTTACATGTGTATTAAACTCTACTATTTGTGATAGGAGGTCTAGGAAGTGAGCTTGTTACAACTGCCAAAATTTCAAGATATCACATAAATAGGCTTGGAAGAGTCTGCCAAGTTTATTTGTACCAGTTACACAATGCACAAAGAATTTGTGCAATACATTATTTGCTCATCAGTTCTCACTGTGTACTCATAGACACCTACAGGAGTTCTATCCTGACCTTGAAGGGGTGTGAATTACATAAAAATAGGGAAATAAAGAAAATGCGTTGTCATCTACTAGCAGATCTTCCTTCTGGGATCACAGATAATGAGCATAGGGTAGAGCACTTTGAAAGTAGTACTTCTACATAAAAGTGGGACTGTCAGAAAACAGATATTGCGCAAGGGAAGGCTTTTTCTTAGTTTACCTTTCTCCCTTTGTCTTTTGGGTAGCGGTTACTATGCAAAAATATATATATATATACACACACACATAATAATAAAAAATATATATTCAGCATCTGACTGCCCCTCAGGACTTCACCAAAGCCTATGTCTCAAAGGAAAAATGCAGGACTATGAAAATTTCTCCCTCCCTCAATGCAACTTACACCCATCAGGGCACCTCTTAAATGTGGTAAAGACATAGCAGCCTTTTGAGCAAATGAATAAGGGCAGAGAGAGAAGGTCACAGGAAAGCTGGGAGAATAATATTCTTGCCTGGGGTGACAGTGATTTAACAGGGAACATATTTTCTACTTGTACTCAAATAGCCCCATTATTCATAACAATTTCCATCAGGAGTCATGATTGTCTCCAGGGCATCCTGAATTTAAACTGACCCAAATAACATAATACAGTTGAACTGAGATTTAAACCAGTTCAAGATGTGTTGTCTGAGACCAACACAGGTAGGACCTACTACTGTCTTAGTTTCCACCACTTTTCCTTTTCAAATAAATAGATTTCTCCAACTAGGCAAAAATTATCCAGTCCCCCTTTTGTTTTTGGAGCAGATTTGCTTTGAGAAGCTCAATGTTAGCATAACCAGCTACTGAGAGTGCTAAGAGACAATCCTGGATGCTCACTCTTTCTCTCCAGGATGCACAGGACTTTACTTGTGACTGCAAGGTTGATGGTAGGCCAGCTTTAGTTCCTTGCTCAGTGGTCAGAGGAAGGAGCATAAAGGCAAGTGGACATTCATACCGGCTCATGATAGCTTTGTTATTGTTCAGATATTGGATGTAATTTTTTTAACGTTTTCAGTTGCCACCATTAAAGAGTCCCAAATGATTCTATGTTTCAGTATGCATTGCTCAAGCACAAACATATTTCAGCCCACTTATCAAACAAAGCATCATGACAAAACTTTTAAACAAGTCATGAGTAACAGGCATAAACTATATATGACTATGATGACTTCTAAACTCAATGTTGCCACTGCAGGATATATGATGGTGAACATTCATTATGGTAGTCTTGGTTACCTCTTGTTTGGTATAGAGGAACACTGGAAAATAAATTTTCACAAGTCCAAAACTGCTCTTGTGCTCTTCATTAGCATGGAGATTCAGCTCAAAAAGATTGTGATTGTTTTTAGTGGTTGAATTTCAAGTTGAATTTCACCGGGAAATGCAAAATCCATTGCTATGTGTAAAGAACTAAGACAAAATGATTATTTTTATACTGACACTTTTCTCTGAGGCTATAAACTATTTTAGGCACTAAATCTGCCCGACTTTACAATCACTGCACAAACTCCAGGATATAAATATGTATTAATACATTAAATATTCAACAGCCAGCGTTGTGGAACATGGTGTATGGGGAAGCCTTTTCTGGTAGCTAATATATAGACTATTTTTCATGTCTAGAGATAAACAAAGCTAACAGGTTTGTCCACAGCAAGTCATTAGGAAACCCTAGTTCTGAAGATTTAATTTCTGCTTTAAATGGAAAGCAATTTTAATTTTTAAAAGCAATACCCTAATGGCTTAGCATGTCTTCAAGCCATCACTTGTCCACCTTTGTAATATAACACTAAATGATGACTCAGGGCATGTCACTTGGCTCTTCTCTTTGGCATGGGACAGTGACTGCTACAACACATGGAATCAAGTTATCCATAGTTTAAATTTTTACTTGCAGCCCCGAAGGGCCAACCAGATCCTGGGCTGCATTAGGAGAAGTGTGGCCAGCAGGTCAAGGGACGTAATTCTCCCCCTTTACCCCGCTCCGGTGAGACACCACCTGGAGTACTGCATTCAGCTCTGGAGCCCCCATTACAGGAAGGATGTGGACATGCTGGAGCGTGTCCAGAGAAGGGCCACGAGGATGATCAGAGGGCTGGAGCACTTCTCCCATGAGGACAGACTGAAAGAGTTGGGGCTGTTCAGTCTGGAGAAGAGGAGACTCCAAGATGACCTTTTTGTGGCCTTCCAGTATCTGAAGGGGGCCTACAAAAAAGGTGGTGAAGGACTTTTTAGGTTATCAGGGAGTGACAGGACTAGGGGGAATGGAGCAAAGGTGGAAATGGGTAGGTTCAGACTGGACATGAGGAGGAAATTCTTCACCATGAGAGTGGTGAGAGCCTGGAATGGGTTGCCCAGGGAGTTGGTTAAGGCCTTGTCCCTGGAGGTGTTCAAGGCCAGGCTGGATGAGGCTCTGGCCAGCCTGATCTAGGGTAGGGTGTTCCTGCCCATGGCAGGGGGGCTGGAACTAAATAATCCTTGTGGTCCCTTTCAACCCTAACTGATTCTATGATTCCAAATGCCACGTAATCTCAATTTGGAAGATTTTCCCACCCAGACAAAACAAAACAAAGCAACCAAAAAAATCTAGGAAATTAGTTTCAAATGACAAACAAACAGGGAAACTATAAAAGTGTTTTATACAAGGGCATACATTGTTTCTTCCAAGATTATTCTACTTCACTTTTCATGTGATGGCAGAAAGATGACTTCAGATTAAATCCTTATGCATATGAAATGTAAATCTGTACTACAAGATAGACTTCTGTTATAACCTTACAGCAAAGCAGTATCTCAAAGTCAAGCCTACGGTTCATCAGATAATACTGGGTACATGCCACACATGAACTTGTGTTCAATATATTTAGAATTCACATTTTCATCACTCTGTTCATTTGTACTATCGACTCATTAAATCAATGCTGCTAATCCCAACTGGCTGAAATTCAACTTTGGAGTAAGATTCTTACTCTACATAGTATACAGAAAGAGGCTGGGAGGTTTGGGGTGTGTATGGGAATCATATCTTTGCAATTATTATTCTTTCCAGACAGGACAGAATTTTGAATGTGCTATTTCAACAGTCAGTGATAAAAGAAGATTCTTTCTCTCTTTGCCCCTATCGCAATACAGCAGAATTGAACATATACATTACGTATGCACTTACATAAACACCATAATATGCATATATACATTACACAGAAAGCATACATCGACCTAAATATAAATCACAGGCATACTCTCTCACTCAAAGATGTCACATTTTCCAGTCTAAGAAATCAGATACACTTGCTTGGCATTATCTCAGACTTCTGCCATTGGCACTGAAATTCAGTAGCTTGGTGCTTATTTTGGAATGGATGAAGCTGAGGTGGTGCAGTAGCTTCGAAAAATAAAGAGGTTATAAATAAAAAGGTGGTGGATTTAGTATACTCATTTTCTGCATGAACTTTGTACACCTATCAAATTTTCAATAGCACATCTATGCATTTAGTTGTTCTTTTTTTCCATTGGTATAATAGAGAGTGGCATTATAATGTTCCCTTTTTTATTACCTACACTAAAAATCTTTGCAAGTTGACTTACTGATATATATTTGCAGGCAGAAGGGAAGGTATAGGCAGTTTGTTCTATACACAGTATGCACTAATGTAGTCTGTTTATAACAGTATACTCACACCCACACAGACTAGTTTCTCAAAAATATAGGTATTTTGAAAAGCTTAACAAATCAGTGTGAAATTTAAACTTGCTTCCTTGAAATTTGACAAGGATATATTCCTACAGGGCAAGACTGTCTTCAGGTGATCATTGATGACATATGACAAGAGCATGGGAGTTTAAATGCATGTATGCCCTCCCTGGAAGTATTCTAAGTTATACCTGCAATATGCAGAAGTAGTAGAGGACAGAAACCCAATAAGTAAGATATTTGAAAGGAGCCTACATTCTTTTATAATACAGATCAACCTTTTATTTGGAAGACAAAGCTATGCAAAAGTTAAGAATTTCCGCCTTACTAATTAATTACCAAGCACATTCTACAACTTTCTAGTAAATTGCTTGAAATGAGTGAAACTAATTAATGTATTCCTTGTTGTCTTTCTAAAGCATGGATGTAAAGATATTTCTGCTTTGTTTCTCAGTTTCAATCGCTAAGACTGAAACATTTTGCAAACTACTCTGACTGGCAAATCAATATCAGCTCCTCCAAAGACTGAGAAATGGAGCAGCTGGAGATGATGGTAGGGGAGGTCAAGAAAACAGCAGAGTTTGATATTTCTCAAAAAAAGTGAAAGTAAGATGGTATGTGTTCCTTCTTCAAATATAATACTTACAGCTTCATTTCATGCTTTGAGAAAACCCTGCTGTGATTATGAACCTAAAAACAGCTGAAAAAGTATCTTTACGTTGAATCTAGTTCCTGGGATTAACTTCTTAATAGCTCAGGTCCATTCTTGAATTTGGATACTGTCCTCAAATGCAATTTTCATTCCACTAGTAACAATCATATTGATTAACAAAATGAGAACCTTCAAGTGGGGTGCTTTCATGGTTATTTTAGATAATTCTATTTAAAATAACTGAACTCTGCATTTTGCTAGGAAAGACCATCATGACTTAGTTTCTTTCAACAAGCTCACACATTTGACAACACAATAGTAATTCTCATAACATTACAAATGATCAGGCTGCCACATAGCATTTCGGCTATTTCTCCAGTAGTCTCAAAGTAATTGCCAATGCTGCAAGTATTCTGGCAGCCTTATCTACTTCTACCCTTTTCCATCTTGTCTTTGTTTCTGCTTTTAGTTGTTGCTGTGGGAACAATAAGCTGCAGAAGTATTTAAAAGTCCCTTCTGAAGGCTGTGAAAATCAACACTTTCTGGGGCTGAAGATTTGGATATGTGCCTGAAATGAAGTTACATAGCACAGTTCTCAGCTATCCTCCAAAGTCCTGTCCCTGAGGAACAGGACATTCATGGGAAGGGAATAGACATCTTTCTACCACCCCTGAGTAAGTGTCGGTTTGGGTGAGATTAAATGTATAAGGACCTTAACTGTGCTTCAGTGCATAAAATCAAAATCAAATCCTTTCCTTTGACAAAAATGTAGGTTTTGTCTCTAGTCACTCAGCTAAAACACCGGCATGCTAAAACTGTGGCCGCTTTTGTTTTGAAGGGATGGGGCTTTTTCCCTCTTGATTTCCTCTAGTGCCCTGTGTGCCCTGCTAAAAAGAAATATGTGTAATTACTAGGAGGAAGGTCAAAGTCAATGCTGCCAATATTCACAATAGATAAAACTTGCCATGGGGCAGAAATCTGAAAGGGTCCTACAGATCACTGAAATCTCCACAACAGAATGTGCATAGAATTTAATTTATGTATAAATCCTGTGCTGGTTCTCTGCAGGGATAAAATTTTGCCCTGTGTCACTTAAGCTGCTGAGAGCAATTACACATTAAAGCCATCAAAACTAGGTTATTATCCTTATCTGATCATTGTGTCTAATTAACATGTACATATGACTTTTTTTTTAAGAGAGAAAGTGACACAGTGTTGTATACATGTATTTAGGAATTTTATATGAACAATTCTTCCTTCATAGGAATTAAACAAAACAAAAGTCAAGAGAGAATGGTCTGTTCTTTTTTTTCCCTTGGTCTGCTGATAAAAGAAGTGGGAATTTTGAATCCTAATTGGCAAAGCGATTAGGAGGAGAGAAAAAAAAAATCATTAAAAGTTCTCTGATGTGGTATGTTTTCTAAGAAGTCTGTAGACTTCAAAGGGAGACCTGATCCAAGCATGCACCATATTCTAAATTGAAACAGCTTCAAACTGAGGATCATATAAATGGAGAACATGACAGAAAGACAAATCTGCTACTTTGGTTTTACTTTGTTAAAATTTAGTTCTATGAGATTATCTATCTATCTATTGGACAATCTGCTATTATTAGTAAATATTTCCATAGAGGTGTTTGCTTCACTCTGGCTAGAGGAACCACTCTAAGTCTTGCTGGCACTTTGAGAATACTGTCAATTTGGCATAGGGATGCCTCAGCACCCACCATGGAGGGGCAACTTTCAGGATGAATGATTGCAGAGGACAAGGCAAAGAGTGCTGGAGAGGCCAAGATGATTAGGCATCCAAGCCATCCTTCTGAGCCTCCTGGAGGAGGAAAGCCTATACAAGAGAATGCCCAAAGAGGAAGATGAAAGCAGGAGTTATTTGCTTCTGCCAAAGTGCAGAAGAGCTTTGACATGGGAATGCTAGCCAGGGCAGGGGTAAACTGTGGCACACTACTTTCTGTGCATTAGGAGGTCAACAGGACCCCAGCTCGTTGAGTCAGCAGTAGGCACTGATAGGGAGAAAGGACCAGAGGGCCCATGTCAGTTTCCCACTGGAAAGCAAAGGGCTGAGTGCAGAGGTACTGGGGGAACACTGCTCCAAATAGCTACTCTACCACATTCCACACTTAGGCACGTCTCAGATCATTATGTCTCTATCTCCAAATCTCACCATGACCAGCCCTGCCAGTAACACAAGTGATAAGTTAAAATACAAACCAGCTAAGGACTAACTGCAGTTGCTAACATTTCCTGAAGCTCAGACCCTAATATTTTTACTTCTGCTAGGACTGCTAGCTGGAGTATAGCTAGGAACATTAATCCTCTGTCACTGCTGCATCTTCAGTTTTGTGAAAGCTCAATGGATATCCCATTTCCTCAGACTTACATTGTAGCCATTCCTAAACTGCATCACAAGAAAGGAGCTATGTGTGATTCTTAGAAAAGGGAAACTACAAGCATCTTTACACATTACCATATTGCCAGCTGTGCATTCAAAATTTAAGTGGTGCAATCCACTTGTGAATTATCATATTTAGACCAATATCGAGAGACACAGGATAGCTTACACCAGTAATTGCCTTTTCTGAGTATAATAATGAACTGTTCCCCCAAAAAAGCATCCCTGATGCTGAGAGATTTCTTCAGACCCCAGCTGGTGTTGTTATTTGGAAGTACTTATCACTGCAGTTCTCCTCTAATCTGAAATTGCACATGATTCAGCAACACTGATGGAAGTCATCTAGCTAGAGAAAACTGTAATACAAATGTCTATACCTGTACCTTTCACAGCCAGTGACAAGAAACAGGTATTTCAGGACATGATTCATCTAGTTTATTTTAGACACCTACTTCAGGATGCAACAAATCTTCCTCATGAAGGCAATATATCTCCCCTCTAATTCTAAAGGGACTCTATGAGATTAACTCAGATATAAACATCAACATATGGTCAGATTAATTCCACCCCCTCAAGTCTTCTGACTTAAGTCTTTTCATTTAAAGCAGCAGCAAAACATTAATTATAAAAGTACAGGATATGGACTTAAGTGATATATGTACAAAATCAGGAAACACTCATTGTTGACTTGACCTACAGACTTAGATTTGCCCACTAAAGCAAAGCATTTCACTTAAAACAGCATTGCTTCATTTAGCTGGTCTTTTTTGAGTTTTCTCTTTTACTTTTTTTCCTGATGTTTGAGCTGTTTCCAGGTATTTGTGTTAGCTGCTCAGCACTTTTTGAAACCCAAGTCACTTGGAAATGAGTCTAAAAATAGATTAGAAACTTCTTCTGCCTTGAAAACATATGGTTTGAGTATTTTTACATGAAAAATTGTCAGGATAAAGCACGTGAGAACACAGACATCATTAAAAATCTTTCAGTAGCTTTTTTTCAAAGTCATGTATAGTATTACCTTGTATTTTAGGGTTATCATATATTATTCTGCTTTGGCTACAACAGTCCATTGCAGTTTTGCCTGACAGATAAATATGTAATTACTGTAAAATTCTTGTCTCATTCTCTCAGGAAACCATGACAACATCCACAGTAATTGGCAATATGATTTTTTAGATTCTGTTTACCCTTAAAAAGGCAGAGGAAAGGAGAGGGCAGCACAGCTATAATATTGTACAGCATATCTCTGGGAAAATTTAGATTTCTTAAAGCTGCTGTCATTGTAAAAAAATAAATATTCATGAAGTAGTCCTAGCAGCAAACAGAAACTCTAAGTTCTCTGAATCACATGAGGGCTGAAGTACTAAGCCTGATGTCTTCTTTAAATGACAGAAAAGCCACTTTGTTTTAAGGAACGGTCCAAGGGTCATAGATAGCCTCTTATTCTCTAGATTATTTTTACTTGCAGATCAGACTGGGAAAAAAAAAACCAAACAACTCAAAACCAAGCTATTCACTCGTTGTTTGGGCTTTTTTTTGTTTGGTTGGTTAGGGTTTTCTGGGTTTGGTTTTGGTCTTTGTTTGGTTGGGTTTTTTTTTTTGTTATTTTTATTTGTGAACTGATTTTCACTTCTTTTAATCTAGTATGTTTGAGAAGATGGCTTTCCACCAGCTCTCCATAACATGCATGTTTTCAAGAACCTGAAATTCAGCCTCTGGTGTGAAATCTCATAGGTCATAAGGCAGGGTATTTATTATTAAGACTTATAAGAAGATGCAGAGGAGATAAGAAAAAAAAAAGCACTGTACCGTGCTGTCCTTATTTCCCTCCTCTGCAACTGTCACAACAAAAATTAGACTAATATCTCTCAGGTTCAGGGCTACGAATCTGCTAAACTAATCTTTAGAACAGGAGGAAAGGTTAAACCAGGAGCTAGTATTTTTTTTGGTATGAGGTGTTACTTTTCTTCCATATCATTCCCACACAGTAACTATTTGCTAGGGGTTTTGGGGTCAAAAAAATACTCACAAAGAGGTTTGTCCTGTATTTTATATATGCATTCATTCAAAATACATCTGTTTGCCTAAACAACAAAGCCATCCCAGCATTCTTTTCTAGCATACTGCAGGGGAGAAAACCATCAACAAAATAACCAATAAAACTCCAGCGAACCTATAAAACCAAACCAAACCAACAACAAAAAATCCAAACACCAACAAACTCAGAAAAATCCAAAAATATTACTTTCAACTTCTTAATGATAAAAAAAACCCTCAAACAATTAAAAAAAAAAATCCCCCACAAACCCAGCACATTATCCAACAAAACTTCCTTGTATTAACTCTGTACTTTTTATATGCTAACATGAGTGTCTGATCAAATGAATCCAGTTTGGGAACATAAACTTATCTTTACTGGTGTGTACACAGTTGTTTGAGACAAAGATATCTGTGAGAAAAAAAAAATGAGTATGTCAGTTCTTTTTTCTGCAAATGCAGGTGCAATGGTTGCCAAAATTGTCTGCAAGGATCTATTCTGTGCTTCAGATACAGGTTTCCTTGGTTGATGTAACTGATAGTGTGAACTTTCCTTATTTATTTCCATGCAAAGGCAGCCAACTTCATTTCAACACTTTTCATCAGCAGTTTAAGACAAGTTGGCTGATCACAAACTAAGGCAGATGGCAAATAGAAGCAGTTTGTTTTGCTGGCCCTGGTACGTGGGAAATAACCTCCAGTTCCAGTTTGAATGGATAACTGAGTTTGCAACTTCCCTAACTACTCCATATAGGCTATCAACGATCTACGTTTACCTACACTGCTACCAAAGCAATACACAATTTAATGGCTCAGGTTACACTGCCTTTTTTGGTTTATGATCCACATCATGACCATCTCTGCTTGGCAATTAAGTCACAGTGAAAATATCACCTTGCTTCTACAGACACAGAGCACGATAGAAGACGTGCACCTTTCCATTGTTTTAATTAAGAATATCACAAAGGGCATCTTCTTGATGCATTCTGCAGTCTCTCCATTTACATAATCCTGCACTTGGCAATTTTAGGCCAAGAAGAAAGCTGAGAGCATGATATGAGAGCAGTGTGCATGATATGCAGACTGATAGTCCCTGAGATGTCTTAAAGGCGGCCAGCTAAACACACATCTAGAATGTGGGGCTGGATTCATCCACAAGACTATTAAACACTGTCAGTCAGTGAAAGCAGATTTCCCTTTTAACAACATATAAAGTGTTTTTCTTAAAGCCAAAGGGGTGCTCCATGAAAGCAAAAAAACCCTCAAACCTAATAAAAACGAGGCAATTACCTTTCTAACTGTTAATACCCTCCATCAATTGGCTTCTGTACAGTAAACAGAATCTAGCAGACATACCCTCTTCTTCTGCCTGTACAGCCCTGTGTCTAAAGACTGCTCACAAGACAGCATCTCTTCAATAACTCAAAGGGATCTTTCTATTCCCAAATACAGCTTTGAATCTTATGATCACACTTTCAAGGACACATTTTAGGCAACAGACACTGAATGTCATCACTTTACGTGAGATCTTGGTGGGGACTAGATATGGAACAGGTGGGCATACGCACACCGAGCAAACACAATCCATGGATGATTTGGAAAGTCTGAGGACTCATTACCCTGTTAACATCTATCAGTCCAACATGCACTCACTGAAGAGGAAAGACAGGTTTGTTATTTAAACACTAGAAGCCCTGAGGATTAGCCATAGAAAACATTTTCTTGAATTAGATTGGATTTCAGGGGAAACAGTTAAATAAAAAGAATTAATAGTTACTCCATTTGTCTGCAACTTTAAAGTTCTTTAAAATAATATATAATGTTATAAATGTAACAACTGTTGGAGTTTGTTTTTCATAATATTGCTAATTCTCTCAATTTGCATTCAAATAGTTTCAGCTTAAAGTAGAAGCTATGCTACCTTAACCTTGCAACTACACATAAACAAAGCTGTAACTGAACAGAGTAGATCTCTTGATCCTGTAAACAAGATAAGACAAAGGTCCATAAAATTATGAGTGGCATATATAAAATTATTAGGAAATTACCTCCTCACAATATCAGTACCAGTCTACTTAAAAAGTGAATTTGTCAGTGCCGGGTTCAAAACTCAGGCTCTTCTCATCTGCTTAAACTACAGAATATATTGCCATGGGATGTTATGGATACTGAATGCTTACATGAGTTCAAAAAGAGATTACACCAGTTCATGAAAGGAAATCCCTCAAAGGCTATTAAACACAAAAATATGGCCCGTGGCTCAGAATTCAATGAGCCACAGATTGCTGGAAGCTAAAAAGGGAATATGCTGGGGTTTTGTTGCCATATGTTTGTCCTGCTCTTATTCTCTTTCCTAGGCATCTGTTAATAGCCATAACGATACAGGATATTTTGTAGGATAATCTTTGATCTGAACCCATGTTGGCAATTCTGTGTTAAATGTATATACACAAGTATAATATGATACAAATTCAAAGAAAATATTAATCTCTCACATATTTATCCTGGTACAGAAGTGGGTAACAAGCATGGGACAACTGCAAGGTCACACCGTTTGGTTATGAATAAAACTGATATTGATAAGAGCTTATTAAAATATATATAATCTATGAAGAGCATTATGCTTTGTGAAATTAGATTCATCAATGTTCATTTTGTAGTACAGAGCTTCCATTAATCTGAAATGCTCTGTTTTCTTTATACCTAGCCACAGCATAAGCATGGTATGAGACTCAGAGATCCCTCAGGAGATTTCACCCCCCCCCAGCTTCAGTGGTTCATATTTCCAGCAGCATATATCTCCTACACTGTGTCAACCCTACTGGCAGCCAAAAGAAATGTACTACAGGTTGATCTATGCAATACAGAGATCAGAATTTTCATCAATTTTTCTTGGCTGCCACCACAGTGCCCACAGCAGAATCTATGCACTATCTGGAGTCCAGTACATTACACTAGATACTGTATTTGCATCAGGGGCCAAGAAACTTTGCAATCTACGAAGAGCATGGTACAAAGTAACAAGTTTGTTTTCTTTTCTTTTTATTGCCTGCAAAATTTGAGTAATTTTTTGAATGATGGAGAGTTAACGGAAATATTGCTAATTCTTAAAGTTTTGGGTTTGTTCTCCTAAAAACAGTCTCAGGTATATACAAGTTTCAAATATTCCATGTGAATTAAAGCATTCTGCAGCAATATTCTCATAGAATCAGACAAGGTTGGAATGGAATACAAGGATCAACTAGTTCCAACCCCCTTGCCATGGCCAGGGACATCCTACCCTAGACCAGGCTGGCCAGAGCCCCATCCAGCCTGGCCTTAAACATCTCCAGGGATGGAGCCTCAATCACCTCCCTGGGCAACCCGTCCCAGGCTCTCACCACTCTCATGCTGAAGAGCTTCCTCCTCATGTCCAGTCTGAACCTACCCATCTCCAGCTTTGCTCCATTCTCCCTAGTCCTGTCACTACCTGATATCCTAAAAAGTCCCTCCCCAGCTTTTCTGTAGGCCCCCTTCAGACACTGAAAGGCCACAATAAGGTCGCCTCAGAGCCTCCATGCAATTGCATAATGCAACCACCTGTAATGGTGTTTCACTTGCTATTATTTATTGTATATTCTTTGATGGAAGAACTGGTTTCTGCATCATTTCAGTATGGCACAGTAGCTGCCTTGGTAAATATGCTACAGAGGTAAAAAGTCATGTATTTGACTGAGACAGATGTGATGGTAAGAGCATTAAACTATTATCACTCATCTACTGTGGTTATGTATGGAGAACTTAAGCTTAGTTTTTTCCAAATAGTTTCTGCCACCAGAAGGCACGGTTTTGTGGTCAGATTTCAGCCAGTAACAGGTATATTAAGCATTGTGTTTAATGTGCTTGAAACCTAAGCTCCAAGGAAATCCTTATTTTCCCCCAGAAGCTACTTCTAAATCTTACTGTTTTAAAAAAGCTCCACTTGTCTAAGTAGGTCAATCTTAAATTAATCTAGTTAAAAGAAGCACACTTTCTATTCAAACTGGTTTAACACTCCCTTAAATAGGCTTAGATGCATTCAGTAGTTTCCCAGGAAAAAAAAACCAGCTCCTTTATACAAGGTTTAAACTAACTTAAGTGCATGCAGCCAGACAAATGTGAAATCAGTTTTGATAAACCAATGAAATTTTTGAATTAGAGGCAAAAGTTTATGCCTTCAGCTGGAGATGTCTACCCTTTGACAGATAGAAAAAATGTTTTCATTCAAGCTCAAGAGAAGAAAGGAAATATAAATTACAAGGACACATAATATATACGTATTAGTAATGGATTTTGCTCTTACAGCATAGTGTATATATCTTCATTCATGATGGTCACATTTCTGAATGCCTTCCTTTCTGCTCTCTCATAATTTTTAGTATTCCATGGGAATTATGTTTATAATAACTCATATAATAAATCCACGGAAAGAGCTTGGTGGAAAAATATGTAGTGCAATAGTGAGGATGAAAAGGAGATACATCTCAGTTATTATTCCCAGCTGATAGGCACAGTCTATCTTTCATTCAGCTTGTGGGTAGCAGTGACTACTAACAGCAAAATTCACAATCCCTTCTTTCTTTCCCTGCCACTATCATCCAACGTGAAACTTCTGAGCACAGTCACTAATTAAGGAATCTAGCTTTGATGGGTTGGGGTTGCCAAAGAATATCAGAATATTACACAAACTTGATTGATGAAATGGCCCTTGGGGGTTGCCAACAGAACTAGTCAAGATATGTAGATTTCTAAAGATGAGACAGCTTTCTCTGAATCCACTGCTCAGAATACTCCTTTCAGGCTTTTCATCTGTCCCACTCTTGCATCTTGCTTCAGGAATGGTGAGGGGTCTGAGAATTATTTAGCTTTTGAGATTGCCCACTTTTAAGTTACTGAGAAAACTACAGACTAAACTGAAAGTAGTTCTTGTCCTCTCCAAGGCTTTACAAGGGATTCCTCAAAAAAAAAAGGCAAAAAGCACAATCAAGTAAATAACAATTTCCCTCCAAAATGCAGCAGCTAATGATCCTACAAGGGACATAGGTCTATTTCTGCACTTCAGAAATAGCCCTTCAGTGCGTTAAGACTGCATTTAGCAACTCCTAGATAAGATACTGCCTTGTCTCTTTTTCAGAGTTCTGTTACGGGAACATAAGCAAACACCAGTCACAGGAATGAAGCAATGAAAAGCTACTGCCTACTGTGTGTATTTTGAGTTTTTTCTGAAGTGTCTTTTCTGAAGCACACATCAGAAAACTGGCCTCCTGGGTTTTTTTATTATTATTACTTTTAATGGTTTTATTATTAGATGCTATTAACAAAGCAAAGCTGCAAGGCAATTCCTACTCCTAACTGTATCATTGCAGAATTATCCTCTGATTTTTTTTCAGTAGCAAAATATCTATGTGCAGCACACATGATTAGCAACTTTCAAAAGACAGTTACAGTTAGAACAAAATAAGTAGAAACAAATAATTGCCAGCCTTACAACAGGGAAATCATATTATCTATAAGACCTCATGAATGCATATGGCCCATCACACTATAGTACTTTGGAGGACAAGGGAGAAGGCGACTCTGAGGCTTAACAATGCCATGAGGAAGGGGATTTTTTGGACATCTAGCACATTGCTTGTTGCAGTAGAATCTAACACTTCAACCTCTAATTATGTCGTTGTGCATTTAAATAAAATAAAAATCAATGCTGTAGATTTAATTGTGGACAGATGTGTGAGAAGCTTGTTAAAGTTATTAGGATCACCACTTTCCATTTTGGTACAGGAAGATAAGGCAGAGAACAGGATTTTTCTGCTAGCAACTAGAAAATTTACCACAGAGACAGTCTCTATTTTCCCTGCTCTCTGGCAGTGACTTTGTGTTTCAGAGTGATTTCACATACTGCAACTGCAAAAAAATACTTTGAAGAAGAACTTTGTTCAGGATAGTGACAATATCCCCAAACTATTGTTGTGCTTAGAAAGAAGTTGCCGTCATTTTCTGGATTAATATACATTATTCATTGTTGATACATTTTTCATTCAAAGAATGAGGTCATACATGTCACCTAAATGGATTGGAGTCATAGGAACTACGAAATCTCTCCCTAGCCTCAAGACTGGTATTTTAAGATTTCTTCTCTCTCTTTTTTTTCTCTCCTCTAGACTTCTTTTTTCTTTCTGCAACTTGAGTGCAGGAGAACAACAAAGATTTAAAGTTTTCCTCAGCAAATATTGATTTTCCAGGTAGCTACTTGATGCAATGTGATTTTCATCTGTTTATTCTTTCCTCTTTTTATGTCTTTAAGTGTACATACCATGACGTATTTTCTTGTGATATTTCCATCTATTCTGATTTGCTGTTCTTGAACAGTTTTTCACCTTCAATGTTCATTTCATCCATCATCTTTTTCTACCATGGTTGCCAAGTATTACTACACTAATGGGAGTTCTAAGTGACACAAGAAGCATGAAGAAATTATCCTGTCCCAAATAATCTACAGCTCTAAGGCCTCATCTCACACTGAAGCCTGGATAGGCAGACCATAAAAGAAATAGGGTATGTGAAAAGGTCTACTCCTACTGAAAACCTAAGAATTATATGTCCTAAAAGAAAAAGTGAAACATGACAGCTGCCTGGAGAGATGCTACAGTCCAAAGAATGAAAACACTTTGTCCAAAATACTGGAAGGTTACCATTCCTTACCTTGCAAAAAAAAACCTCAACACCTTCTACCCTTCAGTCTATCCCTTCTTCCCTAGAAAAAAGAAAATCTGTCCTTGTTTCCATTACTCCCCTGTGATAGAAAGTTTCTTGTACCTCTCTCTGGCCAATATTTTCAGCAACACCTGCAGTGCTATGGAAAGAAGTTCAGAGAAAATACCTCTACAGATCAGCTGCAGTTAAGTTACCAGCAGTACTCTGGTTACAGGATATTATGAAGGCAACAAAATACATCATTTTAGAGAGCCTGCAAGTGTTAAATTGTATGACAGGAGGCTTTCTCTTGAGCAACAGGACCATTAGTCTTTACTTCTAAAGAGCCATATTCATTCTTCAGAATGAGGGAGGAGTCAAAGCACAGATCTCTTTGCCAGAACATGATTGATAAGATAGGTCTGCAATCCACAAAAACACATCACAGACTTGAGAACAAAGGAAAGCAACATCGCACTGTGGAGATGATGCATTTCTATTGCAACTGCCCTTTCAGTCTAAAGCATTAATAAAATCAAACAACACACAAGAAAATCAAGTAAACATGGTAAGAAAAAAATCTCCACGATGAAACTTCAAACTCAAAGTAGGAAGACACTGCAATTAGCTAGAAAGATAAATTACCATAGGATTTAGCTATAGTCAGAATATTGGATTTGTCTATGATTCCTAATTTGCAATGAAAACTATTTTCAAAAGGACAATAGCTTATGTAAGCATTTCAATAAATTGCCTCTGTCCTGAGGCAGATAACATGCCTTTTTCATTAGAAGTGCACAAGATGAAGAATGAGGCTAGTATTGTTCAAGGGAATCTTGCATTTGCATTTTTGCTGCTAAGTTGGTTCACGATTTCAAACAACTCTGGAATAACAGAATAGGAATCAAAGAAAATTGGGGCAAGAGTTAATTTTAAATTAAAAAAAGAGAAACAAATCACCAGATCTTTTCCCCCTCCTATTGGATTTCAAATAACACTACATGAAGATGACTACTGAAGCAATGAGACTTAAAATGAAAGAAAAAAAAAAAAAGAAAAAAAAAACCCACCCAACAAAACCCCCCAAACAAACAATCAAACAAAAATGAAATCACCACCACTCCACAACCTCCCCTCCCCAAAGTGCCCCCAAACCAAAAAAAAAAAAGACCAAAAACCCAATACTTGGGAAAAAAATTACTCATAAACTGGGAGCATAAATATTTCTCAACTTTTTGCTTCTCAGTGCTTTGAGACTAAGCTCAAGAGGATAGGAAGCCTGACAGACTGTCAATCTCAAATGGCATGCTTGTCTTTCTAAACTGAGAAATATGTTCCTGTCAAAGAATATCTGGACATCCCTTCAAGATTCCTAGACAGAAGCTAATGAAGTAAGATAATCAGCAGAACTTGGCCTTCCTGATAATGAAGTCGCAAGCCAGACAAACCAGCACTTGTGTTCTGCACATATATCGCTACTTTCAGAGTTACGACAACATAAGGCTTTTCTCTGAACAATAGATCCATGCTTTGTAGCATCTCAACAAACAGAATTTGCCAGAATTCTTCAGAAAACATCTGTGAGACTTTTATTTTAATTCTCACATATTTTACATGAATTTTCCTGTTAAAATATCCTGAGGTTTCCAATTTGCCTCTATTCTAACAGGAATATGTCTCCCTCAAAAAGTGTATCTGAGCACAGTAATGTAACATAAACTATTAAATTTCCAGGAAAAAAAAAATCCAGTGATGCCTATTAAACCTTCATGATACAGATAGCAAATTTAAAGCATGTTTTTTTGGTGACAGTATCATTTTGTTGTCACCTGATTATTTTCTTCCAAATATAACTGAATAATTTTTTTTAAAAAAATTGCTTTTGAAAATTGCTCTACAAAATTCAACCACAAAAAGGCACATAAAGGCAGCAATGTCCTTTTGCACTCCAAAAATTTTTGAACTTAAAGGAGAAGGAGGTAGCCAGAACTTTGCACACTTCCAAAGAGACTAGAAGTATCCTTATGTGGAACTATTCCAAAAGAGTTATCACATTTTAAATTGACATTTTGACTTCAGCATGCACATAGCTGTAGATTTCCTTGAATGCTTGAAGTAATAGCTCCAAAAAAACCACAGAACATTATGTGCAGCATTGGTCTCCCACTGAGGCCCATAAAACCACCTCAATTTAGCCTCACAATGCTGTGACTGACTATGTACCTGAACTGCACAAACAGAAGACTCCTACTGTTGTTTCTTAGAGCTAAACCTGTGAGGAGAACAAATACAAGCAATGCAATACCACAGATTTTTCTCTCCAGTAAGAACATAGGTCTTGGCTCACAAGAGAATATTAGCTTAAAGCTTTGTTGCAAACTCCAGGATACAAATACCGCTATGTAATTCTCTGAATGTTACTTGGAAGATCTCAGGTGAGAAGGGAAGAGGAAAGGAATTAGATAAAGCTTCTCATTGTTCACAAAATTTGGCATAACACTGTAGTATAACAGTTCTGCAGTTCTTGTACTCTTTATCATCTTTTGTATGCTAGGCACATACTCTGTGCATCATTGTTTGCTGAAAAGACTCTCTCTAACTCTATATAACAGGCTTAGAAAGATCTACTAGGATAACTGAAGATGCTTGAAACCCAAACCTGTCAAAGCATCAAAGCATCAGCACAGAATATGGCTACACAAAACATCTTATTTGATACTGTTCTGCAGAGATGCAAAGGATAGCTTGAAATTAGGTTTCCTACACAATGGAAGTAACTTAAGTCGCATGAACTTGGACCTCAGTTGTATAAGGAATAAACTTTAGGGTAACTTTAATCTTGATTTGGTAAATTTTAGGTATGTCAACTGCACTTGTTTGACTATGGTGAATGTAACACTTAAGGAAATTGGAAAAATCATTGGAATTACCAGTTCTAAAAGAGTCAAAAATTACTGGGAAAGACTAAGTCTGTTCTTGGAATGGCATCTTTAAGACACCTCTTTAAATGTTGTCATTGCATCACCATAAAGAAAAACTGGAGAAGACTAGGTTTTATGTACATTGGCATGCAATGAGGAGTACCCACTATTCTGAACCTCTCTTAAATCACTGCTAATCAACATTCCACATTTTTCTATACCAAAATAATGTCTCTGTAGCAAAAAAAAAAAAAACCCAAACCCACCCAAAAAAACCAAACCCTCAAAATTAAAGTAGTTTATGTAGACACTCAATAGTACAATATTGGAATGAACACAAAGGTTCCTAACATGAATTCATTGTTATTCAAGAGAAATGTTTTCACACTACAACTTACATTCAGACTGAAGATATTTCTAAAGTAACAGGAACTCCAGGAAACAAATGTGACTATGTGACTTTAAGGACATGGAAGCATGGAAATAGATCTGTTAGCTGAAATCCACACAATTTATTTACTTTAAACTGAAATCTTCTCTTACCATCATGATTGGGATTTCCCAAAGTCCACGGCTCATCTGAGTCAAAATGAGTGTCTCCTCCTATTCCTGGCCCAGGGAAATATGCATGAGCCAAAAATCCTCCTTCCCCATCAAAGGGAGAACTGTCTCCATGAAAACCCGATGCAAAAATGATCGTAATATCCACGTCCCTCTTGCCATTTTCTAATTCAATATAGGGAACTTCTTCAAATGTCAAAGGAGTTACATTCTGCCACACATCGAAGGCACGGCGAATGGCTTTACGGGTTTCAGCATCACCTACTTTTGGAGTGACGTTCTTTATGCTGGAAGAAACAGACAAACATTAGATTAAATTCGACAGAGTGGTAAGTGACACTGCTTGCATCCGTATCCCCCTATTCATTGCAAGCACCATGCTTTTAATCAAATGTGATAGCTTGGCATTATATCTTATTAGAAAGAATATTTTAAAACAAGCTGTTGTGAAATGGTATCAGTATGCAGAGCCTTTTATGCTAGAACTTATATTAGTTAGGATACTCTCAGCAGTACAAAAATATTATTTTTAAAAGATTAAACATATTTTAAAATTAAAAACTCTAAACAGTGGGATAACCAGATTAATCAACCACTGACTGTTTACCTCCTGGACCACAATTATATTTCCTCACAGCTGAAGTAGTTTCTGGTCAAAAGAAAAACATTTCCAGTTAAATGAAATATTAACATCTTAGTGAGTCCATTAACGATAGCAGAGCTCCATACTGTGAGTACCAACCACTATTCACAATGCTTTAAAAACAGTTCTTGCAGCATTTTTAACTGGATAGATAACTCTTTATCAGAAACAAAGCTTTTTTTATTCCAATAGAGGCTAAGATGTCCTTTTATGATCTGAGTATTTCTATAAAACTGCAGAATTCAGATAAAAGATTTTATAGAAGACGATTATGTGCTAATTGAGAAATAGATATACTGAAACAGATTTCAGTCTCCACTACTACTTCAAATAACACACATAAGAGAAAAGCAAAAAAACCCCATCAGAATTACAGCTGAGTTCAGAGTCACAGTTAATAGTAAATTATAGTGGAGTCATCTTCAAAAACCTTGTCTTTCTCTTGTTATTGCATTTCAGAAGAGACTGGCAATAAATTTCAGACCGATTCAATTTCCACCATCATTTTCACTTGATTCATACAGCCAGCAAACACTCTGTTAGGTTTGTGTCTGTTCTGAAACTGCTGCAATCAGATGCTCTTTGTTCATTTGACATGTGCTTGACTGAATGTCCAGCATGAATTTCAGAAATTAAACCTTACATATACTCCAGAACTATGTCTGTAAGATTACACAGTGTGGCATGAAGAGCAAAAATATTTTCATGTGGCATTAAGTTTGCTTGTGTGCTGTATGAGGCTAATTGGAATATTTTACTGAGAGAAATTAAATCCTTAGCTGTCAGAAGAAACAAAAACCAACAGTACCCTATCACTCATTCTTCTGCTGAGAAATGCAACTAGTCAAAATATAGATAAGGCAATCACTTCTCACACACTTCTCAGCTCATTTCTGTTCTGCTCCTTTCTAGCTGTCTGGTATCTGTGGTTGCCTCTGCCTTAACTCTAATCTGACCTAACCCTTTTTCCTCTAACCTCCTTGTCTTTTTTGACATCTCACCTCAAATCTCCAGATTCACCACGCGAGATATGCACGGGTTGATCTGGTTATTTCTGAAGGGAGGGAAAGAGGGAGGGGGAAGAGGGTTTGGGTCGGGAGCGCTCCTTGGGACTTTGATTTCTGGGAGGGATATCGTGTTTCTGAATTACTTTTAACTTGTATATAACTCTATGTATATGCTTGTAAATTGTGCTAAGCTGTAAATATAGCTTATTTCCCTGATTTCCAGCCAGCTGAGTCTAGTCTGGGTGATTTTCCTTAAGTGTGGGGAGGGAGGGTAACACCCAAACCTTCACAGCTTGGTTACATAGTATCGTATGTTTATATAAATGGAAATAAATCCTTCAAGCCTAATTTTATAGATTTGGCTTCACATATATAATATTTTTGCTTATAGGTTTCACATAGAAAACAAAAGGTTACCTATTTTGACTCCACTCTTAAATATTCTTTGTTGAGTCCAATAGTGCTCATCTACATAAAGAATTTTTTGTTTGTTCCAAAGGGATATCAAGACAGAGTAGAGAATCTATTTTGCTCAAAAGACAATTTAACCAGTCATTACATCCTTGTGCTTATTCTCTTTGTCTTGTAGCACTGGTTCTTGTTCTGCCTTTCTCTTTCACATTGCTGAGATATTTAAAAGGCATTGCTGCACTGCAAAGTCGTTACCTTTTGTTGTGTCTGAAATGAAGTTTGAACTGTTAAAATTCCTTAGTATAAGACATTTCCTCTAGCCTATTAGATATTTTCTTTGATTTTCATTTAACTCACTCAAAATTTTGCACCTTTTTTAAAAAACTGACTGCCAGAACTACAAAGCATTGTGTACTGATCTTGCTGTCCCAGAGAAACAGTCCTCTGATCTGCAGGCATTGTCTTACCCTGCATGACATAAATGTCTTGTGATTCAAATTGCTTTGCATGATATCCTTTCTTCACAGTCACTTACTCATCAGTAATTTTATGGTCACTGTTTTGTTGACTTTCAGGTGATTAAAAAAAAATATTGGATACCCTGGTCCAACTATCAATCCCTGCAGAACCTCTCTCTGAAAGCTCTCTTCTTCATTAATTACTTTTTTGCCATGTTTTATTTACCAAGTTCATAAACTACTCATTCTGTGTCCCCTGAGAACATACAGTATTTCACAACCACAGCACCATAGAGCACTAAATCAAAACACCTCAAAGGCACACTAAAACTGCCACTACCAAAACCTTGACAACCTGTTGCTATGCTAAGAGTGCCACTTACAAAGCTGATGAATTTTCTCTTAGTCAGTCCTGCAATGTGCTCTCTAAAGGAATAAATTGTCTCAAGCACAGCTCACTGAATGATTAGAGTATCTGTTATTTCCTACATATAATGAATACTGCAAATGAATTAAGAGGTGTTATTAGAAAATAGAACATGTCTAGTGAAGTAGATTTTTTTGATGTAGGAAAAGCTGTGAACTGAAAAGCACAAAGGTTTTTTATTGTTTTGTATTTAGAAATCTTAATAATGGTCAAAGTCATCTTTTGGGGGTATGTAAAACAGGATGGACTTACCCTCTGCTGAGGCAATGGATAAACAGGTGATCTGGATTTTATATCATGGCAAATTGATTAGTTTACTTGGGCTAAAAGGGTTTGACTCACATTTAAAAACTGAACGCTTAACATTTTCTTGCCTTGTCACTGCACAGAATTAAGTTTCAGTCATTGACTACAAATGAAAAATTGAACCATTGTGCTAGCTTCACACCCATGAACTAGGGGTGATTATCTATGACGGGAGACTTTTTCCAGAGGACTCAGCTGTGGAGTTATTTCTGAAATAGCATCCTACATCTCAAGATTCATTCTCAAGAAGAAAGATTTTTCTAAGAGCGCATTCTGTTAAATTCTGTTTCGAAACAAGAGAGATTTCTGGTTTCCAGAACAACCTTCTGGAAAGGGTGAGATTGTCCTGAAAAAAAAATGTAGCTCCTAAAATAAATTAAATAAATCACAAGTTATTCCAGTATAAGAGTATTTCCAGAAAATGGTTATGCATGTTATTGTGTTTAATGCAAGGCACATTCAACTCCAAAAAGGCAAATTCAAATTCTAGGTACCACAAATAGTGATCTTCTCCTACTGGTGAATTATTCTAAGCAAAGTTTCCAACATGGGCATATAAAATCCAAGTTATTTTAATTTTTTTTTTCATGGTGTTTCTCATATAACCTCCAAAGGTGAAGTACTGTAAGAATCTATACAATATATCAACTACCAAGGATTCTAAGACTCATATCTTCAAAGTCTTCAGACAAGACAAATCACTGCAGTAGCAAATAAATTCTTATATGAACCCTCTTCCTGTTACACTTGGCTCTACATTTTAAAACCAGTGGTCACCCAAAGTAGTGGTAACTATCACTGGTATCAAGAAGAACCACATATCTTACATTTAACATGTCCAAATAACAGAGCTCAAATAAAACTAAGTAGAAGACATGCACTGCTATTGCAAGGTGGCAGGATAGCAAGACAAAGGACATCAGAATAAAAGAATCCCAAACCCAGTATTTCCTAAGAATTACTTTCCTAACTTCAAAGTCTAGTGATCTTTTCTCAAAAAAGATGTTTAACAGAGAGAAAGACCTGGAAAGATCCAGATTGACAGTGTAATCTTACAAAGAAGCTGAAGCACATGCTCACAATTCCTTCCAAAAGAAAAATATTTCAGTAAGCAAAAGATTATCTACAAGATGAAACATTTAGCTCAGCAGGGCTCTGGGCAACCTGACCTAACAGAGGACAACAGAAAGTTAGGTTTTGGAGATCACTGAGTCCAACCCCCATGCCAGAGCAGAATCACCTAGAGTAGGTCACACAGGAACACATCCAGATGGGTTTTCGAAGTCTCCAAAGAAGGAGACTTAACAACCTCTCTGGGCAGCCTGCTCAAGGGCTCTGTCATCCTCACAGTGGAAAAGTTTTTTCTTATGTTCACATGGAACCTCTTCTGCCTCAGCTTGCACCCACGGCTCCTTGTCCTGTCATTGGACACCACTGAGCAGAGCCTGGCCCCATCCTCCTGACGCTTGCACTTCACATCTTTATAAACATTTGTGACATCAGTCTCCTCCAAGCTCAAGAGCCCCAGCTCCCTCAGCCTTTCCTCATAAGGGAGATGTTCCACTCCCTTCAGCATCTTCGTGGCTCGGTGCTGGACTCTTTTAAGAAGTTCCCTGAGGTCCTTCTTGAATTGAGTGACCCAGAACTGGACACAATATTCTAGATGTGGCCTTAGCAGGGCAGAGTAGAGGGGGAGGAGAACCTCTCTCAACCTACTAACCACAGCCATTCTAGTACACCCCAGGATGCCATTTGCCTTCTTGGCCACAAGGGCACATTTGATGGCTCCTGGTCATCCTGTTGTCCAACAGGACTTCCAGGTCCCTCTCCTCTGCACTGCTCTCCAACAAGTCAGTTCCAACCTATACTGGTCCATGAGGTTGTTCTTTCCCAGGTGCAAGAATCTACACTTGCCCTTGTATTTCATTAAATTTCTCCCCACCCAAGACTCTAGCCTTTCTGGGTGCCACTGAATGGCAGCACAGCCATCTGGTGTGTCAGTTTTGCTTCATCACCAAACTTGCTGACAGCACACACTGTTCCCTCATCCAGCTCAATGATGGATCTACTGAACAGTATTGGTCTCAGTACCCACTCCTGAGGGACTCTGTTAGGTACAGGCCTCCAGCTGGACTCTGTCCCATTGACAACAACTCTCTGACTTCTTTCCTTCAACCAGTTCACAAGCCATGTCACTATCCAAATCATCCAGACCACACTGCCTCATTTTAGCTGTGAGGATGCCTCTGCTGACTGCAAGAGGGTTGGGCTAGATAACCTTTGGAAGTGCCTTCCAACCCAAACCATTCTATGATTCTGTATCATTTTTCATGAGCCACTAAAGTGAGTGATACACTTTGTATAAACTTCAAAAGCTGTTACACTGAGACAAACAGTCACTTATCAGTTGAGTGGTTATGAAATTTGTGGTTATTACTGCTGTTTGATGTAAATACGGTTTTCAATCTGATAGCTGTTTTAGGCATTATAGCTTTTAAATCCATGTCCTGTACAAGGGCAGCAAGATTTCATTAGTAACATCTACTTTCCACACTGATTTACTACTTCTAAAGATGCCTGAAGAGCATTGTTTTGAAGACTGTTACTCTGAAATTCTGAGCTCTATTGATTTTAGAAAAGCTTTGAGTTTTACTTCCCTTCTCTCTCCTTCCCCAAAATACCATCAAAAAACTATCCATATTTCAATGACAAATGTTTGGCTGCAACAGCTTCAGGAGCCTTGCAAGCCTGTCAGGATATACCTCACCTAGCTGTGTAAAAACAGTCACCTGAATGTTAAATATGGTACAATAAGTAGCACATATTTGCCTTAAATTTCAGTATTTCCTTTAGATGAGCTCATTACATTTTTCATGTAAATTACTACAATTCTGTATCTAAAATTCAACCTTTCTGGCCCAAGCAGCAGTTCTGCGAAGGCTAGACAAAGCTCAAAACACAGAAAGCTTATTATTACTGCTTACCTTAGCAGTAATGGCCTCCACAAGAGTTTTAATAACTCAGGGGCAGACTTCTTCATGGCCTGTAGAGTTTGATACTTTTATTCTCCACTGCATGTAATAAACATTGTTTTTAAATTGATTCTACACCCATTTGTTCATTAAATCCAGAGAACAAGATTAACAATACCTTACTACCCTGTTGTGCTGATTAGAGTGGATACTAATGAGTGCTTTTACGTTTTTGATGTGATTGGAGTGATGCAAGATGATGGTTTAAAAAAAAAACAAAAACCCAAACCAAAACATAAATATATCAGTTAAATACAAATGAGGAAAATATTTCTGCAACACAATTTGTAGAAATGATATTTGACAGAGAGGATGAAAGAGCAGGAAATTCAACTAAATAGGTAAAAAGATGCAGCCAGTAATGTCTGAACTATGACAATTAGATCTGTTATAGAGCTGTACTTGATATGAAATAGTTAAGAAAGAATGAATTGAACATACTTTAAATTTGAATAAATGGTTGAAACTACCTTCTCATTGCCATTGCTGTAAAGCAAACTTAAATTAAACCCAAACTTTTCCCTTTTTTTATTAAATCCCACTGTTACTTTTATTGAAATTAATAGACTACCTCTGGTCAGAGGTATATTTGATTTTGCACCATTATTTCTCTAGAGATACTTTCTATCAAGTTGCTTCATTAATCCCTCACTGATGGGGGTTTTCTTAGCTTCAACTTCTTTCTAGCCTTACCTTACTAACTCTTTGTAGCTATGACCTAAGAATATTTCTCATGTAAAATATGGTCTTGGTTCATGTAGCTCCTGCTTCAGCTGATTAAACCCAAGTCAGGACTATTGCTTCTGATTTTCTTGCTCTGTGACCATATTAGAAGTCAACCTACTGCTGCTACAATGGAAAGAATTTATATGCTTTTGCCCCTTCAGTTTCATGGATAATATTCTCACCATAATTCATTAAAAGAAGATTGAAAAATGACAAAAAGGAGGTTTTCAAGACAGAATATCAAGATTAGCAAAATACTTTACAGATAAATATAATATTTTACTATTAATTAATTTTAAAGTAATAAAATATAACCTAAACATTTATGACTATAGCAGATCAATATTCAAAGAAGTAATTATTTCAGGATTGCTGAAGCAGTAAGTGCTAAAGAGAACTTATTTTCTACAATACTGCAAATTCTTTAATGAAAATTACTACCACTACAATTACATATAGAGAAGAATATGGTTTTGCTAATGACATTATGGGAAAATATAACTAACTTAATAGTTACATTAGCAAACCTCTCACAATAACTTTTATCTAGATTTTTTTTCATTGCATATATTTTAGAATCTCCTTTTACCAGGTATATTTCACATGTCCTCCCTTCCAGTCAGATGTTAGAAATGCTAAGGTATATAGCACTGCTAACAGAGTTCAGACAAGAGCAAGCGTTGCCTTTATTTAGATTCTGGGAAAGCATCGGGTTTGAGTAGAGGGATAACACAATTAAATCACTCAGGAACTGAAGCATTCCATTTTATTAATGTTCCTAAATGTCACCTATAAGGGTACTAGCTGATTTCAGGTATATAGATACCAGAAACTCTCCTGTGTACTCTCAGGTTGACTAGAATCTTATTGCTTATGGTATTTCTGATCGGAATTACACAGGGTGTGTAGTTATAATTACAAAAGAATGTATAATAGAACCTTAATTAGCACCTAAATTCTGTATCCATGCTTACTACAAAAAGCTAATACTTGGTATCAAGAATCACAGCATCTCTGTCTCATTAGTCTTTACAAGCTGAAGCTCTATGCTAGTCTTAATAGTTCATGAGAACTTTATTGCAGAAAACAAGTAGCGTCTCTGGCATAAATTATCACTTTTCTAGATTTGCAGCTGTAAATCAGAGTTCCAATAAAACATGTATTTAGGAATGCTATCACTTGGGGATGGGTCACTTTGAAAACATCTGTTTTCAGAGAATCCTGAAGACTTCTTTGCCATTCTATTCAGAATGCTCTCCACACCCAAGGGTTATCACTTCTCAGCACAACTGTGCATGCATTTCCTATACTGCTGCACACTCCATGATTACAGAGGAGATAAGAAATTAAAAATCTGTTACTGACTTAAAATGGTTAAGTAAGATTATAACACATATAGTTAGGCATTTCCACTGCCTTAAGGTCTCTCTTCTGGCTTCATCTAAGATAGCATAAATTTTCCTAAGAAGATGGGAGGGAGCACAGATAGGATAGCCTAACTAAACAAGCTGAAATCCAGAATGTATCCAACTTGTTAGGAAAGCAAAAAGACATTAATCTAGGGCTTGATCCTCTGTCTCTGCAAACCAAGAAAAACACTATGTTGACTTGTTTGTTTGGGAAGGTATCACTGACAATCTACAGTTTCTTCCACCAATTAGATTACTACACATTGCTGAACAATGGAATTGCAGTTGTTTCAGGTTTTTATTCCTCAACTCCATAAAATAAGGCAGAATAGTTTTTAAATTATGCTTTTAATTTAAATTGTTATGAGTAATCCTGGGGTGCATCAAGAAAAGTGTGTCCAGCAGGTCTAGGGAGGTTCTCCTCCCCATCTACTCTGTCTTGGTAAGACCACACAGATCAAGATGTACTGGAAAGAGTCCAACAGAGAGCTTTGAAGGCAACTGCTGGATTTGAATGTCTCTGCTATGAAGAAATACTGAGAGATCAGGGGCTGTTAAGTTTTGAGAAGAGAAGGCTGAAAGGGGACCTTATCAACATGTATAAATATCTGAGGGGGGTGTCAAGATGAAAACGATGACCTCTTTTTAGTGGCACCCACTAATAGGACAAGGAACAATGGATATAAGCTGCAACATTGGAAGTTCCATCTCAACTTGAAGAAAAACTTCTTTTCTGTGAGGGTGACAGTGGACTGTGAGAGCCTTCCTTTAAGGCCTGCCCCAGGTGATCCTGCTCTGGCAGTGGAGTTGGACTCAATAATCTCTGGAGGTCCCTTCCAATCCCGAACATTCTATGATTCAAGACAAAACTTGGCTTTTTAGCATTCTCCAGTTTAATTTGCAAAACTCTTCTGCAGACCAAATAATCTGAGAAGTTGACTAGTGACTGACTGCTCAAGTTAAAAAAAGTATGCTCAGAATTCTGATGGGAAAGACTTCATATTTAATAGTTGTTTAAAAAGGCCATATACATTTTTTTTGTCTGTTCTAACAGAGATGATTGCTTTAAAGAAGCAGCAACAATGTGGCCCAATAAAGTATCCGATGACTGACTTCCTTAGTAAAGGAGAAGGTGATTGGTTTTTTTTTGAGAGATTCACAAGTCTCTTTGTAAACACTCCCTTAAAAAAATTAATTCATTAAAAACAAACCAAAAAAGCCCTTTGCTAGGTTTCATAGATTTCTTCGCTGATTCTATATACTGGTCAGAAAGTTTTGTGTACCTTGATACAATCTACAATGCTAAGGAAGAACTAAATTTGGGTTATTTTGTTCTGTAACAAGGCTACAATTTTCAAATACTGTAGATGTTCTCCTTCACTCCCATAGTCTTCCGACTAGTAAAAAAGTTCAAATAATTACTTTGTTTCTCTCTTTGTGGAAGTTATTTAGTATATAAGCACTAATAATATTTACAAGCCATATTGGCATGAACTATACCAGGCAGGATAGACACAGTAAGAAGTATTGCTGGGTAACTTCATCAGAAACAGAAATTGTAACAAACACTCCGTTGACCATTGAAATAAGCAGAAAGCTGCATTCCCTGAGGGAAAGAAAGCACAATTAATGCAGCACAATGGCCATTCCTGCATTCTGACAATCTCTACGTACACACTGCTTTCTAAGAGTAAGTCAAATATGGCCAAAAAGAATATAAATTATAACAGTAAGTCACTTCCTTGAAGCTCTATCTTGAAATTCTGGGAAATTGCTTCAGCTTAAAAGTTACAAATTAAAAACATGGATATAGAGAAATAGCACTCTAAGTTTCATGTGTATCTGTTTTGATTCTCTTTCCCATGGCTACAGGGACAATCTAAGAAGAAATATGTCCTGAATAACACTAATCAATTTAAATTTAATAGGTGCCATGAGAAATTCTTGGGGGGAAAATAAGTGACAGAAAATGCTAGCATAAGCTGACACAGTTTAAAATGCCATTTGTATGTGAACTCAATTCTAATCTTTCCATTAATAATGTCTTAATGTTGTGCCTGGAGTGATCATTGCTTGATTTATATGGAATATCTGAAGATATACTCTAAGACCAAGTAGCCACACATAGTGAGTGGTAAATGTAGCTTTTAGTCTCTTTCAAAGGGCTCCCCCTCACCACTAGGAATTGCACCTATTTGACAGCAGTGCATACGAATTCCACAGCTGCAGATTTCACAGTCCACCAAGAGATTTACATAGTTACAGTACTACATTAAATAATATTTTCTTGAAATAAGTAACAAGAAAACAAAGCTGAAAAACTATCTTACACTACTCTGATCAAAATCCTTGGCAAAATAAACAAATAAGTAAAATCACCAAATACTTCTAGGAAAACTCATTAACTGTTACTAAGATCCATGTTCTGCTGACCTGCTGGCCTGTTATATACATAATAAGTATGCCCACAAAATACTTCTTAACTAATATTTTTCCCATTCATAAGTCAGTGAGTGCAATCCTGTGACAAGATAACTGATGGATTACACCTTTTTTATTGTTTGGTCTGTGTTTCTGTTCTGGGGTGGTGTGGTGGGATTGGTTTTCAGGGTGGTTTTTGGGGTGCTTTAATTTGGACTTGTTTTCCACCAGAGCAGGAGAGATGGCAGATGCTGAAAAGAGGAGAAATCACTTTTTCTTTGGAGGAATTACTAAGATTGCCTAACAGGTGCTCTTCAAAGTAGAATATTCAACTGCCTAGGAGGATGCAGAATGCAGCTGGAAACCTGCAGGTTATAAAGAGACAGAGCAGTGGCACTGAGGAAAATGGAGCTGACAAGTAATGCCAGAGACACGATTCAAAGTTTAGGGAATGAAGGCATTTAAAATGTCATTCAGTTAACAGGTGTGAAGTCCGTAAGCAGGGAATTGCTGAAAGGAACAAAGCAGGTGAGGAGAAACATGTAAAAATAATTATTTCCTTTTTTTTACTGTCCTTATTTTGCATTGAGGGTTTGTTTGGTGGGGGAGTTTTTTGTTTGTAATACTTGTTTTTTCATTTGTGTGGGTTTTTTTTGTTTGTTTGAGGTCTTTTTTCTGTGATTCCAAATGATTAATGTCTCTCTTTTCAGTCTAACGAAACACTTTAAATGTCTTTTGTTCTGTAGCTCACTACTACAACCACAAAATTATAGACTTACTTCAAAGCTCTGTTTGACTGGAGGTGTTGTCAAAGTGAGAGTGTGAACATTTTAGAAGAGGGAAGGCAGGAGGTAAAGAATTCCTACAAATTCTTCTAAGTGATAAAGTTGCCACAGTTTAATAACAGACACCCTTGTCTGTTATTGCAATAGTCCTTTGGGTGATGGTACAATAAATATACAAGTGGCAAGATTTAGTGTTGAAAAAAAAAAAATCCTATAATGAAGTAGAGAATCAGATAGTACAAATTAGAGTGACAGAAACCCACACACATTTGTAGGTGACCATGCATGCCTTGTCACATGTATGCACACACAATACACTCAAATTTTAAAAAGTAAATCAATGAGAAGTGTTGTAGGTAATCATTCTTCTTCTAACCAACTATGAATTACATTTTCACTATCAATAAAGCTAGTGCAACACACTAACCCTAAAGCAATTAGGTGTCTATTGCTTGAAGACATATTAGTGTGTAATGTCTTAAAATAGCTTTCTCTAATTCAGACATAAGACATAGCATTGATACAGACTTAGTAATAAAACTTACTTCACCATGGTATGAAGAACAGTCTGCATGACAATCACAGCTTATGTATGGGAATGACATATTTCAGCTCAGTATTGATGAAACAATGGGTACTTCTAGGTGTAGATGGTAGATAATATAAAGGGAAGTGTGAAGGGACAGAATGGGGGTGTAGGTCTGATGCAATTAATCAATGTAATTAGTATGCATGGGTAGTAAAGGGTGTGATCGGAAGACTACCTGTGGACTGCCATATGAATAGAACTGAAAGCACATGTAAGAAAAGTAAGTTATGCAAATAAACGTCTTCACGGGGAAAAAGCCTTCTGCAGTCCATGCCTGCCACTGCCCCAGCCAAATGCTACACTTATGAACTTAAAATTTAATACTTATGTGGATTCACAAATACTAGCATCAGCTAGGGAATTAAAAAAATGTTTTCTGCCTTGAACTTACCCTTGTTAGATATTACAGGAATCCCGATGAGACTGTGTAAATATTCAAACAGGCTGTATTGGAACCCTGGGTTTGCTGACAAATTATGGATTTTATATTATACACACAACACTTTGTTTGACAGAGCTCTAGTAAGTACACAGATTGCATCTAAGTTTCTCTGCAAAGATCAGTTTTGACAGTAGGCAACACATTGTGTAAACTACTCAACAGACTCAGGAGCTACCTCCACACATATCACTCTGCCTATCATTCAAGTAGGCAGGAAATGGTTGGGTCAGTGACTCATCAAATTATAAACAAATTCATTTGTACTTAGAACAAACCTGTAGACACCTACATTTTGCAGAGACTGACTTGGTTCAATAACCTGGTTTACATACTTAAATTAGAGACCTGCATTTCATTACACTGCACCTAGTTACAGAGCAATGCTCCCAGTGCTCCCCGAGACATTGCCAAGAAGGCTGAAAGGTAAGATTAAGGATGTATTGGATGTTAAATCAATGCTGAAAACTTTGGAAAATTTAGGAGTTACTAAATACATGCAATTTTAATCCAGAAAAATAATTTTATTCTTATGTAGCACATACACGCTTATCAAAGAGGTATCCAAATCAGCATCTGGAAATATTAATAATGAATGATTAATAATACTTTACTCCAAATATTGAAAAATATTTCAGAATTTTATAGTTACCTCACATTGACAACAATGTATTTTATATAGCTACATAAAGACATTTATATCTCTACATGAATATCTTTAGTACCTGTAAGTGATATGTTTGTGTTGCCACTTCTGTCCTGTTAACGCATAGCGTTTCCGACGAATGTTAAATTTGGAGCTACCTCTTGTTTGGTCAGGCACACCACATCGTGGTTTCTTCATCCAGCTGCAACAAACAGCACCAGAGTTAAAGCAACATGAAAGAAAAATAGTAAAAACTACACACAACTGTTGAAGTTACAGTACTATCAATTTTGTGTTTACCAGCAATAATAAATCACAAAAAGAGCAGCTATCTTGCTACCAGATATATAGTTTGTGGAACTTCACTGCATACCATGACATTCATAAACTCATTTCTTTGTTCCCAATTTTCCTAGTTTTCCTTTGGTTACAACCTCTGCAAAAAAAAAGACTTCCCAATTGGACAAAACATCACTGTCATTTCTTCCTAATTCATTCAAGGTCATTATCATTTGTACTGCTTGTCTGCCAAAGGTGAAGTATGTACATAAAGATTTAGTCAAATCATTAGTTTCTACATTACTTTTTGTTTTCTGTGATCATTCTCTTCTGTCTCATTGTCATAATGCTGAACAAGCTTTGAGGTCTTTTAATCACAGACCCCTTTTATTTCTATTTTAATCAAGGCACTGAAACTGATGACTTTATAATACCATCAAGTTCTTCTACATAACTCTCATTCCATACAATGAAGAGTATCTCATTGCAACTGTAATACTCCCAGTGGAGATATCCAACTCAAAAATTCTGTCTAAGAATATTTAATGCCCTGCATAACCAAGATGTAAAGGTCTAAATCACAAACAACAACACTGTTAACATTAGGATGATATCTAATTCAGAAGCATGAGTTCAACAGCAGTATCACTGAACTGTTTCTCACTTGCAGTGTAGTTGAGTTAAAGTGAACAAAACTCAGATGAAGTTATTATTTTACAAGCTGAAGAGCTACAGAGCAATTTACCATCAGGAAGATAGTAAGATTAAAGACATTCAGTGCATAAGTACAAGACAAATCTCCTTTGTTATTTTTCCAGTTCACTTGACTTTATTTCTATCATGCCAAATAATTACTGATGCAAAAGCTGTATGTTTCCAATGGTATTTACTACAAGAGCTACCATACCCTATATTCAGGCTTGCATGAATGAATAGCTCAACATTAAATGGGCAATTAAGCATTGTTTCATAAATACACACACAGCAGTTATAAGTATGTAAGGCTGGATGACAGAAGTGTAATTTGAACTGCCATCTCAAAGCACAGACTCCTTTTAAAATGTGCAGGTAACACAAATTTAAAAAAAAAGGCACAAGCAAACAAACAAACACAAAAACCCCCAACCCACCACACAATAAACCCCAGCCAAACAATCAAACAACAACAAACAACCCATCACCACCACAACTAACCAATCATCCTTCCTCTCTTCAGTAGATATTCTTTGTTCAGAATACACAAAATGAAGAAAACCTTGTTTTGTTCGAAAGAAGACATGGAATATTTGCAGTACAAAGGAGAGTGTGTGTGGGGGAGGTGTTTAAAAAAACATCCAATCTAATGACATGGTGGATTTTTCAGTTCTCAGTACTCAAGGAATACAATTTGCATTATATGTTTTACACATGCTAATACAAGGCAAACAACAATGCAAAATGAATAAATTTTTAGAGATGGGCTAATCCAGTCAAAATCAGCCACACTTTACATAAATCTGTATGAGAAGGTTAAAGTCTACAGTCAGACTTTGGACACTTCGTATACACTGTAGCTGTGGATGGAGAGGAAACCGTTGTTTAAATGTGTAAGTAGAAGATAAGCCCAGCAGCCTACGGGGAAAATACAGACAGTACCAAAATGAGACTGTGCCCCACTTGCACTCAAAGGCTACAGAAGTGTCTGCAAAAACTTTGATGACTGTAGCAATACAAGTGGGGAAGCCAAAATATATAAATTTGCCTGAAGAAATTGAGTTATTATTTACCTGTTTCAAATAGGAAACACGAGATTATTTGCTCTGATTTCTGGTTAGTTACTAACCATGCAGGAAAAATCATCCATTTGACTGTTATTTGTATCTGCCAGTGAGTATATGCAAAACCAGTGAGTGTATTGCAAAATCTATACAACTTTACCCCACCAGCATTTGCTGAAGCACCCTGCAACTTTACTTCGGGTTCCTCTGCTCTTTTTTGAGTTGTCAGTTCAACAAAGTACACATTAGTGCGATTAAATATTACTTATTTTCCTCTCATAACAAAAGAAAAATTAAAGGAAAAAATCTGATCTTAGTTATAATCATGGAATCACAGATTCAACCAGGTTGGAAGAAACTTCCAAGATCATCCAGTCCAACCTAGCACCCAGCCCTAGCCAGTCAACTACACCATGGCACTAAGTGCCTCATCCAGGCTTTTCTTGAACACCTCCAGGGACGGCGACTCCACCACCTCCCTGGGCAGCCCATTCCAACTGTAAGTCACTCTCTCTGGGAAGAACTTCCTCCTAACCCTCCCCAGCACAATCTGAGACTGTGTCCCCTTGTTCTGTTGCTGGTTGCCTGGCAGAAGAGACCAATCCCCATCTTGCTACAGCCTCCCTTCAGGTAGTTGTAGGCAGCAATGAGGTCTGCCCTGAGCCTCCTCTTCTCCAGGCCAAGCACCCACAGTTCCCTCAGCCTCTCCTCATAGGCCTTGTGCTCCAGGCCTCTCACCAGCTTCGTCACCCTTCTCTGGACAGGTTCCAGTATCTCAACATCTCTCTCCTGAATTGAAGAGCCCAGAACTGGACACAGCACTCAAGGTGTGGCCTGAACAGTGTTTTAAGTACAGGGGAAGAATAACCTCCCTCGTCCTACCGGCCACATTGTTCCTGATGCAGGCCAGGATGCAATTGGCTCTCTTGGCCACCTGGGCACACTGCTGGCTCACCTTCAGACTACTGTCTACCAGTACCCCCAGGTCCCTTTCTTCCTGGCTGCTCTCAGTCACTCTGTCCCCAGCCTGTAGTGCTGCTTGGGGTTGTTGCGGCCAAAGTGCAGAACTCTGCACTCGGCCTTGTTCAATCTCATCCCATTGGCCTCTGCCCACCCATCCAGCCTGTCCAGGTCCCTCTGCAGCGCTCTCCTACCTTCCAACAGATCAACACCTGCTCCTAGCTTGGTGTCATCTGCAAACTTACTGATGTTGGACTCAGTCCTCCCGTCTAGATCATCAGTAAAGATATTGAACAGGACCGGGCCCAGCACTGATCCTTGGGGAACACCACTAGTGACAGCTGCCAACTGGGTGTGGCGCCGTTACAGGCCAAAGAGCAATTTATTCTTCTAAGTAAAAAAGTACCCTATTTACACTTCAGAAACATGACTGAATTTGGTTCAGACATCAAAAACAACTTTCGGACATGTCAGTAATACTTTTCCTCTCTGCATGGTAGTTCAGCATGCAGTTACACATTCTGCAGCATGCAGTTACACATTCTGATGACAGAGTAGGTTTAAATTTTGCTCTTGTAACTGCACACACATTGTAGGAAAATATATACACATAACAAAACGTCAGTGTTCTCACCTTAAGGTGATATCATTACATCAAAAGAGAGAAGCAAGGAATAAAGCCAAAATGTAACTATCATTTTTTTATTAGAAACACTGTGCAAAAATGTATTGTGTGAAATATATAAGAAATCATTTGTAGCAGTAATGTTGCTAGGGCAATGTCTTTAAATCAATTGAATTAGGCCTCCTTCCCTTAAAAGAAAATAAAAAGTTTAAATTTAGTTTAACTGATGGAGAGCTATTTTAATAACAGGGATTGCTCTCTGGCAAGCCAGGGAAGTGTAAATATTCTGGGTTGTGAATTTAAAAATTAATCTTCAAAGCTGTTATTTAAATAATCTCTCAAGTCCTGTCAAAGGTTCAATGGTCTCACATATTAGCATAAAGCGTTTTACACTTAACGTTTAATATAAAATAGTCAAGAACTGTAGCCTGGCATCAAAATTCAGCATCATATTATTTTACTAGAACTAAGGACACACCATTTTTAGCAAAACAAAACATAACCCAAAAGAAATAGTTATAAAATTCGAGCAGCCATTAATTGTTCTTGCATTGATTTTGAAGAGATATGTACCTGGACTACCTGGACTTCAGCAAAGCCTTTGACACCATCTGCCACAACAAGCTCGTGGCCAAGCTGTCAGGTCGTGGCTTGGACAGATTCACTCTGACACGGGTCAAGAACTGGCTGGAAAGCTGAGCCCACAGAGTGAATGGTGCCACATCCAGTTGGCACCTGTCACTAGTGGTGCTCCCCAAGGATCACTGCTGGACCCAGTCCTGTTCAACATCTTTACTGATTATCTGGACAGGGGGATTAAGTCCAACATCAGTACGTTTGCAGACGACACCAAGCTAGGAGCAGGTGTTGATCTGCTGGAAGGTAGGAGGGCCCTGCAGAGGGACCTGCACTGGATGGGTGGGCAGACGCCAATGGGATGAGATTGAACAAGGCCAAGTGCAGAGTTCTGCACTTTGGCCACAACAACCCCAAGCAACGCTACAGGCTGGGGACAGAGTGGCTGGAGAGCAGTCAGGAAGAAAGGGACCACAGGGCACTGTTGGATAGTAGTCTGAAAATGAGCCAGCAGTGTGCCCAGGTGGCCAAGAGAGCCAATGGCATCCTGGCCTGTATCAGGAACAGTGTGGCCACTAGTACAAGGGAGGTTATTGCTCCCCTGCACTCAACATTGTTCAGGCCGCACCTTGAGTGCTGTGTCCAGTTCTGGGCCCCTCAATTCAGGAAGATGTTGAGGTGCTGGAACGTGGCCAGAGAAGGGCAACAAAGCTGGTGAGGGGCCTGGAACACAAACCCTATGAGGAGAGGCTGAGGGAGCTGGGGTTGTTCAGCCTGGAGAAGAGGAGGCTCAGAGGGGACCTCATTGCTGTCTACAACTACCTGAAGAGAGGCTGTAGCCAGGTGGGGGTTGGTCTCTTCTCACAGACAACCAGCAACAGAACAAGGGGACACAGTCTCAAGTTGTGCTGGGGGAAGTATAGGCTGGATGTTAGGAGGAAATTCTTCACAGAGAGAGTGATTGGCATTGGAATGGGCTGCCCAGGGAGGTGGTGGAGTCGCCGTCCCTGGAGCTGTTCAAGAAAAGCCTGGATGAGGCACTCAGTGCCATGATCTAGTTGACTGGCTAAGGCTGGGTGATAAGTTGGGCTGGATGATCTTGAGGTCTCTTCCAACTTGGTTGATTCTATATTAACAATCTTAAGCCTGTGTCCTTGCTGATTTAGATGAGCAAGGGACATTCCATGCTGTCATGCTGCTGGCTCACTACTGTTATTACATGAGGACTGGGACTGTGGGTTTGGGCACAATATAAATCCTAATGTAAATCAAAGGGAAGCTTTTGCACAAGGGGCTCACAAGCTTTCAGGAAACTATCTGCACATGAAATGTAAGGAAAGATGCAATTTGTTGCTGAAGAGTTAGACTATTACCAAATCCATCAGCTAGGTCTTAGGCGAGCTAAATTGAGCAGTCTGAATTTAAACAAACAAAAAAAAATTACATTATTAGTGCTGGAGTTCAGTGCTTTCTAGCACAGAAATAAGGCAAAACATTAACCTCTGTCACATACATTTTCCTTTAAAAATATTAGCATGTTAATTGCAGTGAGTTTTTGAACAGCAATTGTTCTCACACTGAGTGAGAAGAAGGCTTCCATCAGTAGTAATCAATAAATGCTCATGACAATAGAGGATACTTAGTGTGCAATATACTATTCCAGATGGAAAAGGAAGTGACAAATAAAACAGTAATTTCTACTTTCACTCAAGTGTAGCTACTTTTAACATTATTTGATCAGGGTCTTCCATGTTCTTGCTTCCTTGTTGAAGTTTTGTTTGTTTGTTTTGTTGTTGTTCGTTTTAATAATTGCTTTTAACTTTCTAAAAGGTGCATACTAGCAATGATTTTGCCTTACTTCATCTGCCTGCTTCTGAAGTTGTACAAATCTTGCATGCAGCAGCCCCTCTAAATTAATATTTTATCAGTACTCAATAAAGAGGTTTAATTGTGACTAATGTACTCTATCTGTAGACTATGTCACATCAAATGCCTCTCTCAGCTCCATTAGTCTGAATCTTGAGGAGCTATATGTGTCAAGAGAATTAAAACAGTTTAGACTCACAGAATATCTGAAAAGATTAAACTAAAAATATGCAGCAGAACTGTAATGCTTTTCCACTAGATACAGCACTAAAACCGAACTGCTCATAACACAGTTGCTTCACCGGATTTTGTTATTTGATGGTTAGGAGTAAGAATCTCTGTCTCCTCAGTTTCTTAAGCCTCCAGAAAAGAGAATTTTTGGCCAAATGTAGAATGAACACACTAAAAAGTCCTAAAAAGTGTTTGGTTAAATGTTTCCCTCCTCATTTATCCCTTACCAAAGCTACTACTTAAGCTACATATATGTTTTTTTTGTGGGCTTGTTTGCTGCTGCTGTTGTTTTGGTTGTTTGGAAAATAAAAGGAAGATTCCAATTTGACTAAGTGCAGCATGGTGACTGGAAAAGCTACAGACATTTAAGAAAACTACTGAATGGTACCCTTGAACTCCTTGTGAGGAGAGATTGGTGAATTTTCAAAATACCTTTACTTTTTCTACTGCACTCCGCTATTTCAGGGCTTCACTAACACTCCTCTAAGTAACAGGAAGTAGACAAAGAATGATGACAAGTTCAGTCTTGTTATCAACAATGATTTGTTGGCAAGGCTTTTCACTGAAGTTTTGCTGTGGATCTATGAGCTTATATATATAGCTTTCGTGCAACAATATTCATAAATTAAACAGACTGCTGAGTTGATTTCAACAGCTAAAAACTGTATCACTCACTATCACTCTGTGACTGATAATTAATACATTAACAGCAGAGACCACATATTTATATGATTACATCTTGATGATGAATCTTGAAGTAAACTTGGATAGAAGCTCATCTGAGAACGATGGCAAATAAACCTATTTGCCATTTCCTTATAAAGGATGACATTAAAACAAAATGAATGCCTTGCTCTTGTTGCCATCCTGTATGCACACTAAAAGGTTTGTTTTTCAGTTCTAGGGACATATGACATGTTTTGGACATAAACACGTAGAATAGTTGTAGGAAAAGACAACAACTAGCCTTTTTCTACTTATCATGTTTGATTCAGGAATGTGAAAGATCAGGATGCCAACAGTGAGTCCATTTTCAGAACTCTCCCTTTTAATTAAACATTGACTCTGCCTGGTGATAGTATGGCACCTCATGCAAGTGTCAAACAGTATTTACATTAGATCTGCCATTGTCATGATACCTCTATTCAGAACATCTCATCCTTCTTACACCTTTATTGTGATGCTGCTTTCTACCACTTAATTCCTTATCCTCAGCAGTAAGTATGCATCACGCTTTTTCAAGCCTCAAGGGCAACAAATTTCAAAATAAATAAATAAATACATGTATTTATGTATCTATAAATAAATTAAAACAAATTAATAGCAAATAACATGGGAGATGAAAGAACACTGTTCATGTTTATGCATACCAAAATGCTTATTGAGGGATTACCTTTTGTTCAGAGCAGCAAAATCCCTGCCCCCGGAGACTTTTGATGCTGCTGCTGCAGGACATTATTTTACTGTTAATATCCCCAAAGCTGGTTCCTATCAAGTTACTGCTACCATTTTTTTTAACTGTTTATCCTTCTTCAAGACATGGCACAGTAGCAGGTAAATCCTCATGCACAAGATGAGAACACATTGTTTTATGATGTGTGTGCTTTACTCTATTGTGTACTTCTAACTTTGCGTGGGATTATAACACAGTAATTGCAGAGAAAGATCTGGTAAACATATCTATGGATGTGTAACATATCTATGGTTACATACATAGGGCCAAAATAAAATATATATACTTTCTGCTTAGATAAAAGGAAAAGTTAGTTCAAATGTTTACAAAATACTGCCATAAACGAGCAATTGAGAAAAAAATTCATCCTTTGTTATATAGTCAGAGTACCTATGAATATTCAGTGGTGTTAACTGATGGTAACTTAAGGCCACAGTTTAATTAATGAGTTCGCATTGTTTCTCAACACCAATGCAAACGTGACAAGTGTTAACATTCCAGTTCTGTTCCCAACTGGACTCAAGTTAATGCAACTCCCAATACACAGGTAAATGCAGATTTACCTAAGTGTTGCCATACTTTATCTTACTGAGTAGAAGGAAATTATACATCAAAAGATTTGGGAGACTCAAATGGCTACCAGATGGTAAAATTAATGTTTTGGACTGTTGCACTGATGGATTTGTTTGTCTCTTACATAGCAGAAATGAGACAACCTTGCTGACATGCTGGCCAACAATGCCAGGTTAGCAAACAAACCACCTCCCTTTGCAACTAAAGACTTGCATTTTTTGAATTATTATTTCTTTTTTTCACTTTGCTAGCTGATACTTTCAGCTAAGAGATGATCTTCACTTTTCCTCAGGTTAACTCTTTCTTCTCTGTACTGTGAGAAGATTATTTTCCTTTTGGTGAATTACATTGCCTCTTAGAAATCTGCCACTAATGTGTCTTTAAAGGAAATTAGTGACTGGTATAGCAGCAATCTCCCCTCCAGGATCAATCACTGAAGCTGTGTCCAGATTGAATCATAAACTTACTTTTAAGTACAGTTGTCTCAAGATGTTTACCCCTTTTCTACTGCAGGTTCCGAGGGCCTTTAAATTCCTAAACTGAAGGATGTGTGGCCAACTCACCTCCCATTGTGGGAGCCCCAAAAGCTGCTTTAATTTATCGCTTTTCAATGCATTAACACATGTGCCTGGGGGATAAAATTATCTTTTCAAACCTTGCCAGCATTTCAAGTACTCTCTTCTATAAACTCTCAATGATAGAAAAATCATTTGTAACAGCTACTTTACCAAAAAAAGAATAATGAAAGATGGCACATCAGGATGGAGCTGGGAAATGGAGGACTTTTTTTCTATCCTAAAAAGTATTTTAGAGAATTAGTAAAAGCATTAGCAATAAATTAATGTTGGATACGTAGCAACAGTAATGTTTTCATAGAATCATAGAACCAACCAGGTTGGAAGAGACCTCCAAGATCAGCCAGTTCAACCTAGCACCCAGTCCTAGCCAATCAACTAGACCATGGCACTAAGTGCCTGATCCAGTCTTCTCTTGAACACCTCCAGGGACGGTGACTCCACCACCTCCCTGGGCAGCCCATTCCAATGCCAATCACTCTCTCTGGGAAGAACTTCCTCCTAACATCCAGCCTATACCTTCCTTGGTACGACTTGAGACCGTGTCCCCTTGTTCTGTTGGTTGCCTGGGAGAAGAGAGTAACCTGCACTGTTGTAGACAGGAATGAGGTCTGCCCTGAGCCTCCTCTTACTCCAGGCTCCACACCCCCAGCTCCTTCAGCCTCTCCTCACCGGGCTGCGTCCTAGGCTTCCCACCAGCTTTGTCGCCCTTCTCTGAACATGTTCCAGTATCCCAATACATCTTCTGAATTGAGGAGCCCAGAACTGGACACAAGACTCAAGGTGTGGCCTGACTATTTTGTTATTGTTTGGTTCTCAAAATAACTTTTTCCTAAAATCACAAGAAAATCTTCATTGCATTTTAACTGCAATGAATCCAACAAGCACTTCAACCCTTAATACCAGATATGTTTTCTTAATTTATACTTTCTAACATTCTTTTTAGTTATTGCTGTTTTGAATTTTCCTGGTGCATTTTGTTGGCATAGTATATAGCATTTTTTTGGGAGTATTTTTCAATAGCTCTGTTTCACAGTTGCTCAGTAGAATCAGACACTGCCAGTCTTACCAACTTCAAAATTCTAAAGGGCATGAAAAACTATTTCAATTTCATTGCATGTTCAAATGACCACATCTGATCTTTTGTTACTGGGAGCCATTAAATGAATGAGCCAGTGGAGTGTGATAAATTGCTTTCCAATGTGGATAAGGAAATTTATATTAAAGACTTTCCAGTAAGAACAGATTCTTTCCACTGTATGAATCCTTGCCAAATTTGAATAGGTTTCTCCACGTCTGCACTGATAACTTTTTGGACCTTTAGTTAACCTTGAAACACTTTCATTCAAATAACATGCCCAAAGGTGGCAGCAGCAGTTAGGCAGGTGACTACTTGAGAACAAGAAATGCAAACTACAAATAAAAAAGAGAAACATTTTAACTCCCCATCTAAAGCAAATCCAGGCCACCCGGCTTCACGTGGCTTTATAAAGTTTTTCCAGTTCTTTTTCACTCTGCTTGAAAACAGACAAGCCAAGAGCAGTTCAGTAACGGTTACTTACTCAATTGTGTTCCTGTCCACTTTTCCTGTCATATTAATGCCATAGAACTGCTGCATTGCAGCTATAGCTGATTGCATGGTTTCTGCAGAGCGCAACACCGACATTCGGGGGTCAGTTGGTGGAAGGTAGCCATACTTTTGTAACCATACCTGCAATGACAAATGCAGTTGCTATTAAGTAGAAATTAAAGGTAAATAAAAATGCTCCCTAGTAATTACTTTTGATAATGTACAATGAAGCTTCTAATTTGCCAAGCATAAATTCTGTTAATTTGGTTTGGGTTTTTTTGAAAAGAAGAAATTCTTTGAGGCTTTTATTTCATCTCCTACATTAAAGATTTCAGTGGTTTAAAACTTAAAAGTATTTTCTACTCAGAAGCTATCTCGATTATCTGAAACCAACTGCATCAGCTATTCATTTAACATATTTATTTGAAGTCACACCTTAAGCACCTAACTCTGGCTCGAGGCATTTCAAAAAATGTAAGCAAACACAAACAAAATCTACACCGTATGCCACATAAAATTGACTGTCCAAATGGTACATAATAATATTCACTACAATAGTAATTCCACAATAACTCTCACACAATTACATTGCTATCTCTCAAATAATATGAAAGAGAGGGTGGGAAGACATTGAGCTTTCTGACAAGAATGTCAAAATCACACATGTATAGGTTGAGCAAGTGACCAGGACACAGTACAGTAGCAGTCTGTCTCCACTTACAGAAAACTCCCTGATAAAATGATGTTCCTTTTCAAATCAAGATGGGATTAACACCAACTGTTCATGCTCTTAACTATGTAAAAGTGAGAGGGGAAGGCATGACCCAATTAACTGAGAGCTTTATGGGTTAAAGCTTGCAAAATGTTAACACCCCTCTGAAACATACTGTCTCTTGAAGTAACATTTCATAAACAAGTAGTTGCAGTTATCTTAATGTTTCTAAGCAGTCTCAAAATCTAGCCTATACAAAACACAATGTAAGGCTTTGGAAACAATAAAGCACTAAAGTATCTATAAAAATATCTTAGTTTGTCATCTAAGGCCAGGAACTACTCATCAGAAAAGTACATGTACTGACAATCTACCAGAAACCATTAAAGTGTATTGCTGCAGCCTCACTTTCCCCAGTAATAAAGTACTTGTAACCCTATAAATCTGATACTTTGTTCTCAAAAAAAAAGAAAAAAGAAAAATTCATTTAAAAATTGGTTCTCAGATTCTGAATCATTACATTAACGAATGCTATACACATCCACTCTCTCTATATACTACATTGCGGGCTCTGCCTGCCTCATACAACACTTCTGGGTTTTTTTATCTGTTTATACACACTGTTCACACACAGCCTAACACCAAACTCTGTAATCTGAAAGTTCCAGCCTCAAGTTTAGCTTGCAGAGCCTACCTGATTCAAGTCTGTAGCACGTTAACCGTATTGCTTGTACTATTTTACAGACCCAGTGAAGAACCTCATGGTGGATGAACTCATTTCTATGGTTCACTTTACTAACCCCGAAGATGTATTAAAGGTGAAGACTGTCTCAGTGTAAATAAAAGATCAAACTGGCACTCAAGGTAGGGGAAATCTTCAGGTTATGAGTTCAGACATTTCTAATTTAAACAGGTTTACTTTCTCATAGTGCAGTTCAGACACAATCTCAACAATATTGTGTGAAGCTCACAACTGGGAGATACAATACAGGCAGGATTAAGACCCAGGCCAGCCTCATTCACCTTCATACTATCTCTATAGACAGTATCCATTCAGAATTGAGAATTAAGTTTTGTTTAATAGCTGGGAAGATGATGTCATTTACAATAGAAATTAATTTCTTGTCTGTACCTACATCCACATTTACATACTCCTCCCCTTTCTTTGTGACTTCTTTCGCTTTGCAACTTGAAGAGCAAACTTTTAAACACTAGTTGTGATAGACATGGGTCATCACACAAATAATGTATGTGCTTTGCACAGGAAGTCTGTTCTTTCTTCCAATATTGAACAATAGCTCTGAAAGACCAGCTAGAGCAGAGAGGTTGGCAAGAGCAACGCAATGTGTGGAAACAAAACCATGGAAGCAAGAGCTCATTTCAATGTAGTATGTACAGTCCCTTTGAATTAACATTTACAGTGAGCATACTCAAGTATGTGGTTACTTTGTGGATCATTTTCCTGAGTCAGTGATATCAAATCAAATGACAAGTTGAGGAACAAAAATCACTCTGAGCAGCATGTCACTTGTGTAAAACAATGCCACCTTCTTAGTGTGAATTTGGTAAGCAGAGAGAGATTGGCTTTTCATGAAAGTCTCATGGCACACAAAATCGGCAGGCTTGTGGGGCTACCTATCACCACCGTAGACCAGCTTCACTGTGGGATAACTGAAGGAAACAGACATAGAGGCTTACAAGTAACCATATTTACTGGGAGCTAAACCTTCAGATACCTGAATTATAAAAGCTATATAGAGAAAAAATTATCTTGGGGAGAACTCCTCATGGGAGAAGCAGATAGAGAGGACAAACAAGAACGTGGCAGAGTGCACTGCAGATATAGAAAAAAGAGCTGGCTCAGAAGTATCAGGAGAGGACAGTGTAACCTTTTCCCTCCTAAAGAGACCTATATACATGTTAAATACACAATAGCCACTGCCTATCATTGAACAAAGCGAGCAGACCATCTGAATCTTTCCTCAACCTTCAGAACTGCAGCTGTGAGAGAAAGCCAACCTACTAGAAAGTCAGGTGATACTCTGAAACAAAGTTTCTTGTCTTGAAAATTCAGACAAATTAACCTCTAAGACTAATAACTGGAGAATACCTGGAGCTAGTAACACTTGGTAGCAATAAACACTAGTTTTCTGTCACTGTGAGAAAGGATCCTGAAATCAAAGACAAGTGGTTCCTGCAGCAGTTCTCATTTTTTTAGAAACAAATTTTGAAGCACCTTAGCTCAGCCTGCCAAATATACAAAATATGATCCTCAGATCTCTTCAGGAGGAGAAGTTTAACTTCAAAATTAAGTTCTAAATATGTAGGAAGGTAAAACAACAAAGAGGGAAAGAGACAGAATAAGACAGAAAGTGAACAAAGTGAAGCAATTTTCCAGTGGCCTTGTATTTTTTGAGGCAGCCCGTGAAAGAAATTATGATCACAAGAATTTTCCCTTCCCCATCTACCAAAATTAGATGTTTCTGCTTTAATGCACTTCAGCAATGACAGCGCAATGTTGGTGAGTCATCCTGAGGAGCTCATCTGTCTTGGAACAAGGGAAAAGTGAAGTAGACCCATCTAACATGATGTTTGAGATGCCAACAGAGACTCTTTGCATAGAATCCAAGAGCACTGATATGTCCTATTCCTTTATCTAGCTAAGGAAGATAAAACACTGCTACTTCAAGTGAAATTTTGGGCAGGACTTTCTTGTCCTGAAGCAAAATTAAAGCCATGGTAACCTTTCATGATAGCCACAGGAAAAAAACACAGCTGGAAGACAATGGATTCTACCACTTCCCTGCCTATAATAGTGTTTTAGTGTCCTACTGCTGTGAAGTTTGCCTTACACATTGAATCTCCCTTACTGTATAATTTAAGCCTGCAACTTCTCATTTTACCTGCTACGGGTGAGGGAAATTGATTATTCCTCTCCCCTCTGAAGCAGCCTTTTATGTATTTGAACTCTCTTGTATGAGTCACTCTTTTGTAAGTAAAGTCAAAACCCCTTTTTGTTTAATGTTATTTCATTGTCCACATTAAACTGCAGGAAACTAGAGGTTAAAAATCTATCTTTACTAAGCATCTGCTTTGCACTAGATTGATACATTGATTTCCAGTGTTAGCCTATAAACAAACACTGGAATTTGGTTCAAGTGTTAGGACTAATTCAGAACAAGGACATTCAAACATTTTCTTGGAGGAGGGGAAAGGCCTGGAACACAAACCCTATGAGGAGAGGCTGAGGGTGCTGGGGTTGTTTAGCTTTAAGAAGAGGAGGCTCAGGGGGGACCTCACTGCTGTCTACAACTACCTGAAGAGAGGTTGTAGCGAGGTGGGAGCTGGACTCTTCTCCCAGGCAACCAGCAACAGAACAAGGGGACACAGTCTCAAGTTGTGCCAGGGGAAGTATAGGCTGGATGTTAGGAGGAAGTTCTTCCCAGAGAGAGTGATTTGCTGTTGGAATGGGCTGCCCAGGGAGGTGGTGGAGTCACTGTCCCTGGAGGTGTTCAAGAGAAGACTGGATGGGGCACTTAGTGCCATGGTCTAGTTGATTGGCTAGGGCTGGGTGCTAGGTTGGACTGGATGATCTTGGAGGTCTCTTCCAACCTGGCTGATTCTATGGAAATGTTTCTTCTCATGAATTGAATGTCAAAGCTTCTGTTCCATTTATCTATTTTTTTTAATTACAAAGCCATGCTTTATACACACTTTTCCACCAGAAAAAAATCCTTCCTCACAATTACAACTTCTTATTTTTTTTCATAACTGTAAGGACAAAAATAATCACAATCCACTGGTGATGGAGGCTGTAAAGATGCTAGGTGTCACTTCTGCAGCAGTTCATGGAACCTGATAAGTACTCAGCTGTCACCTTACAGATTTCAGATATCAATGAATAAATGCCTAAGGTTTGAGGGGTTTTCTGCCATGACGAAAAGATCTTTTCATTTTAGTTTGTAACTGCACTAATGCTATGCTGTAAGATCATCTGGCTATGGAACTGATATAACTGTGTCACATGGCTGTATGTTTGTCTGCTTTAAGGACTAAAGCAAGGACTTCAATCATTCAGATTTTTTTCTGGATTTGAAAGAAAGTGGGCTCTTAAAAACAGCACATTGACACCAAATGGTTACTAAAAACAAAGAAAACCCATGTGTCAACATTAAAGATTAAGTAGGAACATTCATATAATCAGTTTCAAAGAGCTAATTGATTTCTAAGATAGAGGAGTACATAACAACAAATTATTAATGTTCTTGAATGGCAGTACATAGTATCACCTACAGTACAATTATGTTCTGTGAACCTGAAAGTTTAGTAAATCAAATAGTCTAATAAAGCACAGATCAAAACAATTTCATAAACATCTTCAGTAGTGCAGCTGCACAACATTATTATTCATGTATTCCTGATCCTGTTTTAGATTTTTATCATGCAAACAAAATTCATATCTGCACTGAGTAAAATCTGAGATTTCGTAATTTCAAAATATTTTGACTTGTATTTTTTAATGCACTTTCAGAGACATTGTAAATGAAGTTATTTTAAATGTCTAACTCAGGAATATCTTTTTTTTTTTTTTCCAAAAGCACAGATTTAAGACTAACTTTCACTAATCACCACAGAATTTAACAGTTCAAGTGCTGATGTCATTCTGAAATTTAATTGAAGGATTTGACCATGGCATGGACAAATAAGCTAACACCAGGATTTGTATCCATATGATTGGGTCATTTCTCCATCTAGCCCAATTAATCATAGCTAATGGCGTGGTTTAATTACAAGACCCAACTATCACAGTTAATACTCACTTTTCAGTGGCAACTTCATAGCCAGATAGACAGAGATAATTATGAAGTATTTACACAGAACATTATAGGCTATCTTCTACTGTTTTTCCTACTTTGTATCTCTCATCCTGCCAGTTGCTCAGTGTTTTTGGTTGGATTTGATTATTTCTCTCACTAGATACATACCATACGTGACATAACTATTCTGTAAACTCACAAAGTCTCATTAAAAAAAAAAAAGAAAAAGAAAAAAAAAAAAGGCAAAACCAAACCCAGAAACATACAACAAGCACAGAGTGGAAAAGATCTTACATACAAGGAGTCATCTTCAGACATGGACACGTCAAAAAGGTAAAAATATCAACATGCAAAGCTTAGTTCTCCAATGACCTAAATTAGAAAATGATCAACTTGTGAGCTACTGTGACAATTCAACCCAAACCAAACACACACACACAAAATCTAGATGTGGTATTGGCGTACTCACAGCCACATTGCTGATGCTAATTTTTGTTGTGGATTACAGAATTTTTAACAAGAACTTAGTAACTCAGAAAAGTCTGTGGGACATCTAGGTTGCAGACTGTACCACTGTGGATACATAAATGCAGTATTAGAAGTAGCAGGGTTGAGATCAGAGCGGGCCAATGAAGAGGACGAATTAAGTCTCACTGAGTTCAGTGTTGTTGCAGCTACATAGTTCAAAATTAATTAAGGCATCTGCACCTTTCCTAGCATATGTAAGATTATAGCTTTGGGTTTTTTTCTGCATTAGGGCTACAAAATGGATGTGAAAAATCGACGTTCACATTACATAATCTCAGGTAGTACGAAGCCAGATTTATTAACACTTGTTCCCTCTCTCCTGATATCATGTAGGAAACGACATAGAAGATCATTTCCCCACACAAGTATATGGTGAGGGATCTCCAGATGAGAAGTGTATGCACTCCATACACTCGCAAGAACTAAAGCTACAACTTAAGGCCAGAATCTCCATTAAAATGGTTAATAACTCAAATCAAACTCAGTGTCTGAAGTACTGGCAAAAGTATAATGGCAAAATATATTCAAAACTGTTCACCAGATTCCTCTAATTTACAGTTCAAGTTTAGTACCTTTACTGCCACACTTGTACACGGGAAAAACAATATAGATTGAGAGCGGCAGAGGTGAGAGGTGTAAAAGAGCAGCCCAGGAGCACCAGGACAGAGCCATTTGCAGATTCCAGGCAGGCTGGGACCTATCAGCAAGTGGCAAATGTGGGATTTGAATGTAACCCTGTGCCCAAAAGCCTCTGAAATACACTTGGAACAGAGATCAGATTCTAACCAGCTCCATAGGCAGGAGTTACATAGCTCATTCACTATTCCTACTGAGAGTCTGTACTAAGAGTGGGTTAGTGTTACAACAACTACGACACAAATCCTTGCCCTGGAAAGAAACTCTTTGTACCTTGACCATTCCCTGTGACAGTATGCACATTTATAACTGTAGAATGCGGACCTTATTCAGCAGTGGCTTAGAGAAATGTTCTCCAGTCACTAACAGAAATCTCCAGAGAAGTCTGGCATGGACCCAGACCAGTGGAAACACTTCCACAAATAAATCTTAACAGGTCTAGTAAATGTAAATACTCAATCATAGACCACATTAGGGGACACTGTCCTTACATCCTACTAGAATTTCTGTAGCTTCTAGGAAAATGTGAAGTGCTCTGCAGGGATAAGGATGATGTGATGAATAGTCTAGCTGGATAAATTGTGACGGTTTCAGAAAAACAAATGAAACTTCTACAGCCATAGAGATGATTAAAGGACTGAAACATTTCTCCTATGAGGAAAGACCGAGAAAGCTGAGACTGTTCAGCCTAGAGAAGAATTCAGGGGAGTTCTTACTTATATGCACAAATATCTGAAGGGAAGAAGTAGAGAAGATGGAGCCAGGCACTCTTCAGCGGTGCCCAGTAACAGAACCAGAGGCAATAGAGAGAAACTGAAATGCAAAAGTTCTCTCTCAGGATAAGGAATCACTTTTTCACTCTGAGGGTGGTCAAACATTGGCATAGGTTGTTCAGAGATGTTATGGAATCTCCAATTCCTGGAGATACTCAAAAGCTACTTGTACATGATTCTGGGTAGCCTGCTCTAGGTACTCCTGGCTGAGTAGAGTGTTGAACCAGATGACCTCCACAATTCCCTTCCAATTTCAACCACTCCGTGTGATTCTGTAATTCTGTTTTGACGCTCCTGAAACTGCAGTATGCTGAAGACTTGCAGAATTCTGCCAGTACTGGTTCAAACCACAGAAAAGACCCTCAGGGATTAGAAACCTGGGTAAATCACTACTGATATTTTTATATTTTCCCCCCAAAGTCTGTTTTAATAATTATTGTAAAATTGCTCCAAATTCTCATACAGTCAAACAAAGCCAATAATTTCTTTTACTGTGTACACTACTCTCAAACTAAAGTATCCCTGTACTTGGCACCGGTGAGGCTGCACCTCAAATACTGTGCTCAGTTTTGGCCTCCTCACTTCAAGAAGGACACAGAAGTTCTGTAGCTTGTCCAGAGAAGGGCAAAGAAGCTGGTGAAGAGTCCAGAGAACAAGTCTTACAAGGAGTGGCTGAAGGAACTGCAATTGTTTAGTCTGGAGAGGGAGAGACCAAGGCCTCATTTCTCTCTACAATGCCCTGAAAGCAGGCTATAGTGTGGAGGGCTGGTCTTTTCTGCCTAGTATCACCTGATGGAACGAGAGGAGAAAGCCTGAAATTGCATCAAAGGAGGGCTAAATTGGATATTAAGAAAAAAATCTTTACTAAAAGAATGGTCAGGCATTGGATTGTGCTGTCCAGAAAGATGGTAGAGTCTGTCTCTGGAAGTGTTAAAAAACTTTGTGGATATAGCACTTTGGGATGTTGCTTAACAGCCATGGTGGTGTTAGGTCAGCAGTTAGAATCTATGACATCTATGACCTTGGAGGTCTTTTCCAACTGAAATGATTCCATGTTCCTATGAATATATGTATTTTTCACTCACAAACAAAGGCGCACAGGTGCACACAAGAATGCATCCTGAGGCTGCTTGATCTAAATTAGAAATTCTAACAATGTTCAGTTGATTTCATGGCAAAACTTTGGTTTGAAACAGAAGACTGCTAACTTTGGCTAAACATGTGGTCCTCGGAAGTCATATTTAGAGTGACTGATTTTCTTAGAAGCTCCCCTTCATGTTTGTAACACAAGGACAGAAAAAGAACCAGCAGAAAATCAAGATATATTATCATGGGAACAAAATTAATGATTAGTGTTTATGCAGGAGAAGTCAGTTTTCTATAAGAAGCAATAGAGTCCCATTGTGCTACATTGAACAAACTTAGAAGGCAAGTCAATTTCTTCATCAGGAATATGTAGTTCAATATGAAACAAAGCAATAGTTTATGGAAAGGAGAGATCCCATGTATAAAGGGGTGTTAAGTAATTTAAATAAGATGAAGTACACACACACAAAAAAGAATTAATTCTTAGTAGTCATCCAGTCATCAAAAAATTAAACTATCATTATCACCATCATTATTATGATTATAGTTTGGATGAGCTGGAATTAATTCTCCCCAGAGCACTGGTCTAGTGCTGTGCATTGCAGTGCTGTAGCTGGGTGTTGATAACACGGCAGTGTTTTGGCTACTGCTGAGCTGAGCGCCAACATTCTCTCCCTTTAAGAGTATGCCGAGGAGCAGGCAAGATCTTGTGAGGGGACACAGCTGGGCCAGCTAACTCAGACTGACCATAGGGGAATTCCATGCAATACAATGTCAGCTCAGACATAAAATCTAAGTAAAAGAAGGAAGTGTAGGAAGCTAAGTAGAAGAAGGAAGTTGATGGTGTCTGTCTTCCAGAACAACTGCTACACATCAGTGCCTTGCTTCCCAGGGAGTAACCAAACATTGCCTGCTGATGGGAAGTAGAGAACATCATCTTTGTTTGCCCTTGCTCCCACATATGGCATTTGTTTTGGCTTTGCATCCTATTAAATTGCTTTTATCTTGACTCCTGGGCTTTTGTTGTATTTTCCCACTCCCCTGTCCAGTTAAGAATAAGAGAGATAGTGCAGCTCTGGTAGTCATCTGGCCCCTAGCCAGGGCAAAACCACAATGAATAATAACAGAGATAACCTATCTAGCAGAGTATTACAAGATTAATGTACAAGGTCCTCATATTCAAAGATGAAAATAAGTCCCAGGAAGTTTATTCCTCACAGAGGTCTCTTTCTATAATACCTATTCAATGACACATTTTGTTTATGAATCTCAAACTACAGAAGAATTTGGGTGCAATTTTGCAACTTATTGCCTGATAGCTAGGTAGACTGGCTTCTGGTATACATTTTCCAGTAACTGTGGTCTACTTCTTTGACAACCATCATATTCTGTGGTATAGAGATTGCCCACACAATTTCATAACTTCTAGTCTCTGTAAGACTCATTTTAGTGGTCGAACCTTTTACATCTTTTGTCTCTTTCTCTCCTGCGTATCTTCTCAGAGTTTACTGATCTGTTCTTACCTGAAACGCCATTGATCTGGGCTGGTTTTAGATTTCACTCCCTCCTTCTCTACTTTCAATGGCTTGTTATATGCAACTGTGGAGTTCATTCAGGTGCATGGATCTCAGAACACCCCTTCCCCCCCCAGGCAGATCAAACCCAATGATGAGCCTGGAATCAGAATAGTTCTAGTGGAGCCACAGGATTCTTAGGCATTCCTGGGAAAATCGGCTTGCTTTCATGGTCACAAAAGTAAGAATGAGCTGGAGTACAGCATTGCAAGAATCAGACCAGGGCTTGAAACATATAAAATTCTATAAAAAACACAAGTGTCCTTTTGTGATATATCAAAGAAGGTAAGAGTTAAAAGCACATCTTTCATCACAGTCCAGATTACCCCACTGCCTCGGTATTAGCTTCTAGGATCCCTACAGCTTTGCAATACCTCACCTGCAAGCTCATCACTTTAGCCTAATCCATCTATCTGTTGCTAGTATTATTTTGACTATGCTTTCCATCACAATACTTTAGTGCAGAGTTGTTTATTTCTGTATTGCTAAAAGCAAGCAGGGGGCTGAACACCAACCAGTGAAACAAAATTTGCTACTTAGACTCTACAGCTTAGCCCTTGCTTGGACTTTTGTTCCTTCTGTTTTAGATTCTGTAAGAGAAAGGCCTGTCTCCCTCACACACACATGCTAAGCAACCAATACAATGCATTTCTTCATGAATTCACAAGAACTTAATCAATGCCTCCATCACCATTGTACAAGAAGTAAAAGTCTCACAGTGGTTGGTTCTAGCTGGAAACGCCCAGACATTTTTAGGCTCCGAGAATACCATTGCAGTCAATCACATACTTGAAGAGAGAGGCATTCATAGCAGTAACAGTTAAAAATAACACAGGAGTTTCCCCCTCATAGGCTGTAAAATGATTAGGAACAGCAGTTACATCAGACAAATAGAAGTTTTACCATACTGTAAGATTAATACACAAAAAAAAAAAATCATCTCACTTATTTAGTAATGTTTATGGCACAATGATATGTCACATGTTGTCACAAAACAAACCAACCCACCCCTAAAATACCCAGAATATTAACCAAGAGCACGTTAATCGGAACTGTATATTTTATATGTCCAAATAGGTTGCTTCAAATAATAAAAATACTAAAACTTTGCTCTAAGATGTCTACAAAGGAAATGCATAAATACATAATGTACCAACAGATGGTGGTGTGCTACTTTAAAAAGGTTTGCAATAAAATCACAAGGTCAAGCAAAAATGTCCTCTGGGGAAAAGGATTATTCGAAGCATACCTCAGATTTGGTATTTGAATCCATTGGATAAAGTTACTTTTGCAGTAAATGAATGGCAATGGCAACCATATAGGAAATGTGACCTGGCCAAACTTAGTTTTTCCCTCCATATCCCTTATATTTAATTTTCTTCATTACAAAAGGGTTTTTTTTTTCCTCATCGTATGAACTGTAACATTTTGAATTGTAACACATCCAATAAATCTCTATGCAGATGTTTCCTGTATATATATCTCAATGTGGTTAATATTATGCATTAAACTAAAATTGCACGGAAGAATATTACAAACTCAATACCATATTGCATATTCTGTGTGGATGTATCACCGTAGGTATGTAGAGTAGCTTTTATGTTCAAAGTTTAATCCTTAAGTAGCAAGAAAAGACAACTTTAGTGTGGCTAAGACACTGTCCTTACTTTACACCACCGCAGAATCCAACACAACTGGCTGCTGCTGTAGACCCTGAGGTGAAGAAACAAAACCAGAAAGCTATCTTGTTTGCTTCAGATGCATCAGTTCTGAAGTTAAACATTCCCTTTCCTTGTGTAGATTAGTGGCACGATACGACCAACTCAGACTAGGTGTATTAACCTCCTACTTCCATGAAGACCTCATAATTGGTTTGATAAGTCTGTTTGCTTGCAGTACACTAAGTCACCAGCTGTTTGCAATCCTTCTGTAAGTAGCAGGAAGATCGCATATATTTCAGTACATCTGCAACTCTCCTTCTTACGCCATCCTCTAAACCTCTATTTTCGTTAAAGAGCAGGCTACAAAAATAGAAAAATAGAAGGGGGGGGAAGGGAAAGTGGTGGATTGATGCAAGTGAGGGATGTGACAAGGTGATTCCTGCAGTCAAAAAAGGACATACAGTAATTGCTTCAAAGCATACCACAGTATTACCTTTTATTAGCTCCCCTATGGGCTATGGTCATGTGTATTCCAATTTTAAAACATAACAGAACAATTTTAGCTTTGCTTAATTAGGAGCTGATGCTGTGAATTCTCAAGTACTCTCTATAGCCATAGGTAGAGATGGATGCTTGGAGCACTCAGCGCCTGGCAGAATTCAGTCAAGTGTCTACCAACCAAAAGCAACATTAGGATATATCCCCAGATTTTATTTGCCTTACATTCATCATATTTATAACATGAAGACGTTGTAGAGTCAGGGGGAGTTTGGTGGCTTGCTTTGTTTCCTTGCTTGATTTTTGCTTGGTTTTGTGTTTTCCTTTATATAGCTATATAAATACATTGTTTTACTAGCTCAAACACGCAGATAGAATCAAAATGACAAAAAGGATGGAGAAAATTGTACATGCATGCTTTTCTGCTTTTTAATTCTGAGTCTTCCTGGCAGTTAAGGAGGATAATATGCAAAGCAAGTAACTTAGTATATTTTAGAAATTACACTTGCAATTAATAAACATAACAAGTCTTGTATGCTCATAGCAACATCAGGAGTATGCTAATCCTGCTTATGTTGAAGTATCCCAAGAAGCATTTGATTTGATATTCATTTGGTTTCAGTTTAATCTAAGCTTGTTAGACTTGGTCTACCATGGCTGTGGGTAAAATTAGGCCTCATTCAGCAATTAAGTGCAAACTTCCAAACCGGTTCATTTTTGTACCGGTTCAAACTGCAAATGAGAACAGCTTTTGCATGTATTAAAGCCAAGGGTGGTTACTACTGTTTATCTGCATATATACACACATATGCTTAAGAGAAAAATGGCACTTTTTTTTCCAGCTTTGGGCTTAGAAATAAAAATGGTTTAGTATAGTAACTGAGTTAGCAATTGTAATGAGCAAAATGAATACTTGATTTCTCATTTCCTATCAGGAAGCAGGAAGAAAACTTACCAAGCAACAACAGTCTAAGTTTTGCTATATATAGCAAGAAAAGAAAAAAGTAAGTAGGGTTAAGATCAAGTGAAGTCCTGCATTTTGGAAACATTAAGCTCTCTTCCAGACAACGCAACCTCAGAACCGTAACTAAGGAACCAATACCCAAAACCCCTCCAGCCTCTGACCCACGTATAATGAACAAAAACCCATCAGATGATGATTGACGTAGTATGAACTGGTTAAAATTCATTGTTCTAGCCCATCCTAACCCAAAACAGAACAAACATGCAAAAGATTGCCAGCTGAGATCTCCCAAAAGCTGGTGGACATCACAGAAGTCATGTGCATTACTTTTGTATTGTTTCTCTACATGACAGGAGGATTAGAGCTTATTTTAGACATTTGGCAACATTTCTTGACTTCCTGTAGGGAACAGCTAACAGTAGGCTTCTGAACTGTTTGAGGGCGATATCTGTACAATAAACACCTGCACTATATACTCAATTTTTATAAAGCACCATCTCCTTACTTTAAATTTGTCCAATTGGCCTTCATCATATCTGTTCTAAAGTTCAATATTTTTTTTAATCACATGCTTGCTACGTACTTTTTTTCTGGAAGTAATGTTTCACAAAATGGAGTCCTGTTTCTTTCTCAGGAACATTCCATTTGAGAGAAGTGGTAACACTGAGAACCTTGTGTTACTGAAAAAAGTAGGAATTCCAACCCTTTGAACCCCACATTGGGCACCAAAAAGGACTGTCATGGTTCAGACCTGGTTGGTAACCAAGCCCCAGCAGCAGCTCACACAATCATTCCCCGCACCCCCCAGTAGGACTGAAAGGGAAATCAGGAGAAAAAGGCAAAGCCCCATAGGCTGAGATCAGGAGAGTTCAGCAGAACAGCACAAAGAGAGAATAACAAAAATAACAAAAGTAATGGTGAGACAGTACATAAAGTGATACAAAATGCTCAGGCCCTGATCCTGCCCAACTGCAGCCACTTACTCAAAACCACTCAGCCTTGTCCTAGCCAGCACCCCCTTATATAGGGGCATGACATCAGTGTCATAGCCAGGAACCCATTACGGTTGGTTCAAATGGCTATCTTGGCTGTGGCTCCTTCCAGCTTCTATCCCAGCCAAACCCAGGACACATCATAGAGGAATCACAGAATTCCTGAAGAAGCAGTGATGGAGACCAAATTTACTATTTGATGCAAACTTAAAAAAGTTTTTTTATAATTTTAAAGATCAGAGCTTTGAAGCTACCAAGCACCTAAAAAACAAAAGTAGAAGACCCTGAAGTATTACCTTAACAGAAACTATAACCAACTTTCCATTAATTGTTGATGCATCTCTACTCAGTGAAGCCCAGGTGGCCAAGACAGCCAGTGGCATCCTGGCCTGCATCAGGAATGGTGTGGCCAGCAGGAGCAGGGAGGTCATTCTGCCCCTGTACTCTGCACTGGTTAGACCACACCTTGAGTACTGTGTCCAGTTCTGGGGCCCCCACTTTAAGAGGGACTTTGAGATGCTTGAACGTGTCCAGAGAAGGGCAACGAGGCTGGTGAGAGGCCTTGATCACAGGCCTTACGAGGAAAGGCTGAGGGAGCTGGGATTGTTTAGCCTGGAGAAGAGGAGGCTCAGGGGAGACCTTATTGCTGTCTACAACTACCTGAAGGGTGGTTGTGGCCAGAAGGAGGTTGCTCTCTTCTCTCAGGTGGCCAGCGCCAGAATGAGGGGACACAGCCTCAGGCTGTGCCAGGGGAAATTTAGGCTTGAGGTGAGGAGAAAGTTCTTCACTGAGAGAGTCATTGGACACTGGAATGGGCTGCCCAGGGTGGTGGTGGAGTCGCCGTCCCTGGAGCTGTTCAAGGCAGGATTGGATGTGGCACTTGGTGCCATGGTCTAGCCTTGAGCTCTGTGGTAAAAGGTTGGACTTGATGATCTGTGAGGTCTCTTCCAACCCTGATGATACTGTGTGATACTGTGATATTGTGTCTTTTCCATTGTGTTCAGCATATAGCTCTTAGGAACGTAAAGTTGCCAGGTGGAAGACTGGCATTTACTCCTCATTCAGATTTACAGACAAAAAGTGAGCTATGGTCACACAGCCACATTGCAAAGAACTGAAGCAAGCCTAATAAAATATGAATATTTGGCAAGCAGCATTTTCACATTCATTGCATTTACTTCATCTCTGGTCACCTTTCTCTTCCTTTCCTGCTTTCTAGAGTAGAAATGTAGTCTTGCTTCAGGATTGGGTAAGTTTTGCAAATGGTTTGAAAGCCAAGCAAAGCTGAAGGATCTGATAATATCAAAAGCTCTGAATTGATTGTATGTACTCATGCCTGGATCATTATCCCTATCACATAAACTGATAATGACAAGAAGTGATTGGATGCTAAGTGTAAGACTAGAAATAGGAAATTCTACAATGGTGCCTCATCTCCAGCTTTAGTGAAAACCTCCTAGTGGACAACTATAGAATAAGGCAGGTAAATTAATTTTCAACCCATCAGTTAAAAGATTTAAAAAAAAAATCCACAATTTTCTCCATTTTAACTGATCCACATAAGTTTGAGAAGGGAGAAACAGATCACAGTTTAACTTTTCTTATTCTTAATGCAAATCCTATTTAGTCTCCTACAAAGGAACAAAAGGCTCTTTCAAAAGGGCATTTTCTTACTCAAATTTCATCTCACCCTTTTCTTGATGAGGTTGTTGTTGGAACCTAACAAACAGTATGTGAGAAAATAGTAACACATTAGCTTAATGATAGTAAGAGAATACAAGAATTTTTAGATGCCTTAGCTTTTCCCTTTGTAGCACACTGAACAGCTGTTTTCAGTGAGCTGTATAAAACCTTGCCCGAGTTTCTTCCCTCGGTGACTACAATTAATTTAGAAATCTGCAGCATGTGTGAGAAATTCAAATTATCCCCTCTAGCATACATTACCTTATCAGCACTGAATTTCACCTGCCACCCTCAATAAATTGACAACCATTTGCTCCAGTTCACACATTCTGACAACTGTACTATAGCACTCAGCAAACAACCTCTCAAAAATTCAAAATCTTAACACAAATTCACTTACAGAATCATAGAATCAACCAGGTTGGAGGAGACCTCCAAGATCATCCAGTCCAACTTATCGCCCAGCCCTATCCAGCCAACTAGACAACATCTGTGGAAGAAAGTGTTACGAAGCTAAGCAGCTAAAGAAATAAGTTTTAAGATAGATTCATTTCACTGGCAAGTTGAAAATTAGGATGGATTGTCTTCTCCTTCATGGATATGCTTTATTTCAAAGCAGAATTAGTTTAGAGAATTCTTATGACCTTTACTATGAAAGCAGGATGATCAACATATAAAACCAGATCTCATATTATTTCCCTCCTACAGTTAACAATTTTCTCCAAGATAAAAACTCCTGATGAAGCGGAAGATGTGATGGGATACTCACACAATCACTGAGGTAGTGGCTATTAGACTGGCATTTTTTCATATCATGAGCTAGAAATCTTAAGACTTTCTTTTGTCCCTGTTCGCTTGATCTCAGCCCCACAAAAAAAAGGCATGTGGTTGTGACAGGAAAGAGGTAATGCTTACAGTAAGTGAAAGCTGTGTATTTAAGTGATATACATCATAAGAGTTTGGGAGGTCTGGCAGTTGATGCCTCCAGGGAACAGTGCAGAAGCTTGAATGAAAAAAAGCAGCAGGGACTGACAAACAGCAGCACACAGGTCTGCAGAGGGACTAATATAGACCAGTCTGGGGTTGGAAGGCACTGAAAAAGATACATGTGGTTTTAGTAAGCATTGAACTCCTTTGACGAAGAAAAGAATCTCGGAGAGCTAGATTAAAAGCCTGCTACTGATGTCTGGGATGATGTGTCGGCTCAGGGGCTGTTTATGTAAAGGCCTTCTTTTGTACACATAAGGTCTAGACAGGTGGAACACAGATACACATCCCTTCAAACTTAACCAAAGCCAGCTTTCTGCCAGATGATTAAAAAAAAATAAAGCAAAGCAGCCAAACCCTGCTTGCAGGCTCAGAAGTTCCTTTGTTTACTTCTGTAGGCGCACAGGGCAGCTGACATAGCGAGTTCCTACATGTCACTTCTCATAAGCCAACACTTGAACTGAGTCTTGTAAAATCCTCATGACTAATTAGTGTGAGAAGAATACATAGAAAGACTCTGATCCCGATCTTGTGAAGGTCTTGAAACATTTCAGATAACACCAGGTAGCACACAATTCAGCATTATAGTGGAAATGCTTGGCAAGGCTTCTTTTTAATTCTCCTGAGACTAATTCCTATGTTCTCCTTTCCTTCTTAAAAACACTAAAAACTTGCTATGCCAAGAAAGTATCTGAAATCTCTCAGAAATGCTGTTTTAATTATCCTACCACATATTGAAAATTCTGCTTAAAACTCAAGTGCCTCTCCACGTAGCATAGATCTGCTCCTTTCCAGAAAGGCAGAGAATTTAACTTTGAAACACTTAAACACTTAAAATTTGGTTTCCACACATGACAAGAAAGGTTCTATTATGGAGAGGTCGATTCAGTACAGCGTGAACACGTACACAGAGCTCTATCATAGGTTTATTCAGAGAGGCATTTCAGGCAACGTATTTCACAAGTTTAAAGGATTTCTTCTTCTAACTGATTAGATAGGGAAATAATGGTAACCTATCATAGATGAGGGCTAAGGCAAAGAACTGGTCTATTAAGCCTCTCACAGGAGAAGAGAGGGAGAGGAGGAAATTCTCTTGAATACAAACTGTGCTTGCATCCAATTCACAGATCTCTAAGACCACTGAGTCCAACCATCAAACTTACACCACCGTGGCCATTAAATAATGTCTCAAAGCACCACATCCACTCATTTTTTTAAACACTTGCAGGGACAGATACTGCCTGGGCAACCTGTTCCAATGTCAATTGCAGCAAAAGAGGTTCTGCCCCAACACAAAGGGGAACATCTTTACTGTAAGGGTCACAGAGCACTGGCACAGGCTGCCCAGAGAGGTTGTGGGGTCTTCTCCTCTGCAGACTTTCAAGGCCCATCTGGATGTGTTCCTCTGATCTGTGTTAGATAGTATTGTCCTGCTCTGGCAGAGGGGTTGGACTTGACGATCTCCTTGGGTCCCTTCCAACCCCTAACATCCTGTGAGCTGGTTTTAAATAAAAATCCCATCTTTTTCTTAATAGTAGACCTTTAAAAATATATGCCTGTGACTCTTGTATTACTCACTAGCTTTGCAGATGTGTCCCTACAGCACACTTTGGATCATATGTTAATTTCTTAAAATAACTGTAAATTTATCATACTCCTAAGGAAATAAATATTTTCTAATATTGTTACTACAGAAATATATACAATACCAAAAGGCATACCACGGGTTATTTCTATGACTCATTGAAACCAGTAAGTGTATATACATAGAGAGAGTGTAAAACAACAGAAATAAGTGTAGAAAAGTGCTTTACTATTTGTGCACTTCTTTTTCCATTCTGAAAATTCAATCAGCTTCACTCCTCTCCCAGTAAGATTCTGCTATCACCTACCAAATACCAGGTAAAACCATTGGAAGTTATTTTTAAAGAACAGCTAAATAACACTGTTCTTAGAAATCGATTTTTCCCCTATTTTAATGTTACAGATATAGAAAATAATATTATTTTTCCAGTGGTCCATCAAAACTTTATTCTTAGGGTACAAAAAAATGTCCCTCCAATATTTCAGTTTATGCAGAATTTCACTGAATTTAATGAATATCATCAAGCATTTTTCCAATTTCACTTTCTCAGTTTGCAGAAATGTAAATAACAGCTTCCTGGAATATGTGATCATGCATATTGCATTTCAGTTTATTATGGCATGTACTCTGTAATACTCTACTACATAAAACCCCAGCACAAATTAGCAGCTAAGCAAAATCTTTAAAATTTAGGCAGGGAGTCTCCACAAGCACAACCTCACCAGGTATTTTTCATGTCCTGTTATCAGTGACAAGGCCCATAGAGCCATATAAACACATAAATACTATTATTTTACTCTGACTGACTGCAGTAACAATGGCTTGGCTTTCAACATCATCCATCACTGCAACACATATACATGGAAAATGAAATCTTTCACCATACTTTAATGAATCAAAGTGATGCTTTTAATGTTGCTTCTAACACCCAAGCTTTTGCTGATAACTGTGCTTTAATAAAATGCACTGCAAACACACTGGTTTTCACAAAGTCTTAAGTTTGTTGTTTTTTCAGCACTTGGTCGTGGAAACACAAAATTAAATCCAGGCCCAGATGTCCTCCCTAATGTGTTACAAATTTGGGCAGACTTGCACATGAGGAAAGGCTTAGCTTAAAGCACAGAAGTCAGAAGTTTATCATCTAAATGGGACATTATTAAAACTGGGACTCAAGTGGCCTCACCAGATGTTTATTCATGTGAATTGCTTAAAAGCAGCACCAAGTTAGACTTGGTGTCAACTGCTTACTGTCATTTTTATCATGAACTGATAAAGCCTACTTTAATAATGTCAGAATGTAAATAAATTATGACTGGGGTATTGAAAAGGCAGCTCTCATTTCACCTGCTGTTGCTGGAAGAAACTTTGCTAACTTTCTGATTTGAAGGAGTAATGATAGATGATTTTGAGAGTTACATTTTCAGATAATGCCCAAATAATGCTTGAGTTTTTTATCAGCCTATATTTTACTGACCTAAAATTCAAATACAATCTCAATGACAAAGGATCTGACAGAGAACCTCTAAGCAATGCCAGCTGCGATGAGAATCTGACACATTCAGCTTTAGAAAGGTCAGTGTAGAAGGACGACCTTGTTTGCCACATCCATCACAACAGAATTCAGCAGATTGGATGAAGAAAACACCTTTTTAAGTCTGATCAATCACACCATATCAGAGCAATGCCTCAAAATGCTACGAAAAAGCATTAACATGTTTGCAAATATTGTTTTTTCTTTGAAGCTATCACCTTCAAATCTGTATAATACTTTAGGAGGTTACTTCAAACCATCTGAATGAATCACTACGTTTGACTCCGGAAAGAATGAATTAGTAGATAAGCTGTCTGGAAAAAAAAAAACCCAATAGTTCAGGAAGCAGTATTCTCTTTAAATCACAGCTTTTATAGTGCCTCACAGTACTGGTAAATTGTCTATTTTGACTTGAAAAATACATAGGTCTAAATTCTGGTTAGCTCATTAAAACATTGTTCAGTCCAACAACCACCGATCCACGAGACCACTTTGTTTTCTTCCTTTATGGAGTTACTCGATCCTGTCTATGCAGACAATGACCTTCAACAACTTTTCAGAGCTTCTGAACTGCAGGAATGCTCTGACCTTCTGTCTGCCTCTTCAAAATGTGACAGTGAGGTAAAATTACTTACGCTGTGCTGTGCTCAGAGTTCAACCTTTTCTATGGACATGTCAGACAAAGAGCTAATGTAATCAGACAATATTTGAGTCCTGAAGTTCAGTGCTACTTTTTGGTGGTGCCAGCTTTGTAGCCACTTAACTGCAAAAAAAACCCCAAGTCAAAACAATGCATGGAAGTATGGATGGATGCAACCAAGCCTGCTCAGAATTCAGGCAAACAGAAAAATCAGTAAGATCTGGGGGCATGCTGACATTGAAGTCAGTATTAAGCACTGCTTGATCTCTCTGTATGGTACACTAGCTCCAATTGAACTGTTAGGAGTATACAAACAAGTATAAACATGACCTCAACTCACTGGCTACCTTCCACTGTTGCAACTATATACAATAATGATTTACATATGAGGATAATTATTTCTCTGACAAATAGAACACTCAACTGACACTGAATTCAAGAATGTATTTCTTTCAATAGCTCATGGTACCTTTTTACTACCAACATGATTTACCATAAACAGATTATAATCTCCAGAAATACTACTTGCTCTAATTCTTCTATAGTTGTTTCTCCGTTTCATTTTATTAGCATTAAAAGAACAATTCCTTAACAGTCATATTTAGCATCCTAGATCCTCTGGAACTATCTAGATAGCAGCCTATGAGTAGAAGCACAAACATGAAATGAAACCAGAGCATGAAGATGCTCAAATTTATGATCTGCCATTTAAAATATATTTGTAGTAGTTATAGGAGTTAAATATGATGAAAACTGTTTTAAAGGTTATCTTAGCTGCTGTAGTGCCACTACACAAGCATCATCTTCAAAAGTCACTTCAAGTTTCACTATTTTTTTTTCATTTCATTTTTAAAGAAAACTTCAAAATACTTTGAACAAAATGTGGAGTGTAATATGGACCAAAATGGACACTGTGATGCCACTCTTAGAATCACAGAATCAACCAGGTTGGGAGAGACCTCCAAGATCATCCAGTCCAACCTAGCACCCAGCCCTAGACCATGGCACTAAGTGCCCCATCCAATCTTTTCTTGAACACCTCCAGGGATGGTGACTCCACCACCTCCCTGGACAGCCCATTCCAATGGCAAATCACTCTCTCTGGCAAGAACTTCCTTCTGACTTCCAGCCTATACCTGTCCCAGCACATTCATCTCCTCTACTAATAAAGGGGCAAAATACCGTATTATTGGTTTACTATTATTTTGCATTCTGCTTTGAAATAGATGGCTTATGAATTGTGGGGAAGAAACAAAACACAGTTTGCTAATGTTGATTTGGACTAAAAGGACAGCTAGCAAACTGTTCCACAACATCCAAGGTCAATTCAGACCCAATAGCAGCCTGTGCTGGTTTGAGGCTAATTATAGTATTTTAATGAGAGAAATTAGATCACTGGTTATGAAAAGAAAACAACGATGAAGTTTATATCATTCACTGGTTTGCTAGAGGGATAAAAAGCCAAAATGTCAACAATTTGTCCCACTGCAGTCTGTGACATTGGATTTATTTGCTTCCTTTGGATCACAGGCAAGTCAAAGCACACCCAAGCCTTCACCTGTGCTCAGAGACTAGCTTTGTAAGAAACCAGCTTGGCTGAAGTCATGTTTGTGCTATCCACCACTTAGGTGGATTAAGCCTTCAGATGGCCAAGCACTATTTAGCCACAGCTGTGACACCAAATTAAAATATGTCTGACTTGAAAGCAAACAAATACATCTTTCACTTACGAAAGATAAGAGCTTCCAGATGGCATAACTGTCACGGCAGATCAGTTTCTGATCCAGTTCCAGCTACGCTGACAGTATTGACTTCAATATAAATGCGGAAAAGAAGTCCAGAAAGACAACGAAACAAATGAGATTTGTGTTTTACTTGTAAAGTTCTCTCTTAATCTTGTGATAAAAAGTCACTCTAAAATAATGTAACGTGATTCTGCTATATGTTGTAGATGCAATTAGAAAGCCCACTTTTGAGAACAGCACAACATCAGACCAGTGTTTTGCAACTTGTCCTAGTACTCTTCAGTATGGTTTCAAGCAGAAGCAAAGCAGAACTGCTACAGCTGAAGTGCCTAGGAAAACCATCTACTCTAAGAGATGAGAATATGTAAATCAAAGACACTGCAGATCCCACAAAGAAAACTATTACAGATACTTGTGAAGGAATGCTACCAAACCAATGAGTTAACCAATGAGTTAAGAGAAACATAGCATTCTAATAAATTAGAATGACACCTACTTTCATAACAACTTCAGTTCAAAGATTGTCTGCTCTTTCACATACATTACACCTTTGCTTCATCCCTGCAGGAAATCTTTCTCAGAACATTGAGTCACAGTTCACCCAGCAAGGTCACAGATCTCCGAGATAAACTTGCTTGTGGCAGGCTACTTCTACAGTCAAAACATAGTGCATGAAAGGCAAAGGGAGACATCACATCTCCTATGGGAGACTTTATTCCCCAAACTTTCTGCTGTACATCAAAAAATGCTGAATGCCTAAACTGCAGAAGTGAGTTCACAGGAAGGAAAGGAGGGAAAAAAAAAAAAAAAAGGAAGAGGTGGGATATATGATGGAAGACAAAAAGACAATTCTTTCTCAAAACAGAAGAATATGAGATATCTACATTTATGTAAGGTCTTCACAAAGAAAGGTATTCTTTAGCCAAAAGGTTCCAATATATGCCTATAGGAAACAATTTGCAGCGTAGCTACGATGCACGTGGACCACTTTGATGCTTATTTCTTCGCATGCACTGTGCAGAACACACAAGCCATCTATGTTTAAAGGTGCTTTTCTTGATGCCAGTTGACATTTCATAAAATTAGTCATATTTGTAAATGATTCCCAATCATTTTGTCAAGTATTTTTCTCAGTTTCAGAGGAGCAGAAAACAAACTCCTGATCAAAACCAAAACTCATATGACTTTTTTTTTTTCCTGGGACACAAAGAAAAGAAACCACCATCATTTCACAAAACACAAGCAGCTGGTGGAGCTTTGTGGAGTTTACAGAACATAGATGCAATTGAATGCTTCCTCTCTAAGAACAAAACTGAGATGCTTACTGCTTGTGCTACAGCAGCATGAAAGTCAGAACTATATTTGACAGTCTAATCTGTCTCACACCAGAAAAGACATTTGTGCTACTATTTCTGGTTGCCATATAATCTGGTACATCCACCCAAATCTGTCCAAAAACCATCCACAGGACATCGCAGTCCTCATCCCCTTCCAATCATACTCACAGACCTCATCTCCTTCTAATCATTCAAGAGGCTTTAGATTTCTGCTACAATAAACCAAGAGCCTCACAAATTACATCGCTCCCATATAACATCTTCTTTTATTTTCCAAGAGCATTATGATGATCTGTTAGCATGGAGTTTGTATCTTGCAGAAGAGAAACACTGTTGTCAAAGTGAAAACTTGAGGGTATATTGCAATGAGAGTTTCTTCTACTTGATTTCTCTCCCCGCACCTAATGGTGCTATTTCTAGCTTTATATGTTTGCTATCATAAGCACAGTGGCCTCAAATGAATATAGGAACCATTACAGAATGACATGCATAAGCTTTCTCAAATAAGAGCATGCAGGCAGCTATCAGCAGAACTAAATTCATATGATCAAGCTGGAGTATGCTCTAAAGCAGCTGTGTGGTGATTATGCTGTAAAGGGAGAAACTGCAGCTGGAAAAATCTTCAGTACCTTCATATCTTTGCCCTTTGATTATAAAGAAGCAGGAAAATAGAGAGTTGATATCAACTGCTTCACAACAGCTTCCTTATGAATTAAATAAATTGCAATACATTTTGAGTTTAGAAGAATCAGGCATACCTTCCTGAGCCAGCTATTTAAACAGTCTTCCTTCTTAAAAAGAATATCTTTACTATTATATTATTCTATGTGATTGTATAGTTTGCCTCCATTTAGTTGCCCTCTTGTCTCTGAACACCTGATTAATACTCTTCCCAAGCCTTTCCCTGCTGCCTTCTACCTGCTCCCTCAAATTTTCATTGGAGTTCTGCCTCAGTTCACACATTTCTGGATTATTCCCACTTCTATTCCATTTGGCACTTCCACAAACTCCAAGAATATTTCACCTATGTTTCTCCTTCACTCTACATCTTGGGATCTCAAAGCATCACGTCTGAGCGCAGTACTTCCTTCACTCAGGCTTTATCCCAACCTCCTTCCCTGTCTTCTCCATATCATCACCTTCCCTAGATTACAGTCTTTCTGCCCACAGGAGCCTGAGCAGTGCATTACAGGAGATGTTGAATTTGTTGTGTTTGTCCTATGAGCTAGCCAAGATGTACTTGCTTTACGGAGAGCTAAATGTTAATTTAGAAAGGCCTTCCTAGATACAAAATACATCAGATAAGCTCAGCATTATGTCAGTATAGGCACAGATCCTTTGGACTCAGCTCAGTTCACACTGAACTTTCTCAGAGACTCTGACTATTTCTTTAGAATATCTGAGAGACATTTCCTTATTAATTATTCCTTCTCTCACAAACTCTTACAAATACATGCGAGCCATTCCTGGGTGAAGCAAAAAGACAGCCCCACAGTCCAGAGTACTCCTTGTTTATCCTTGCTATTTCCTCTGTGGTTTAAAAGAACCCAAAACCTCCTTCCCACAAAATTTCTGCTAAAAGATGCAAAATCACCTGAGCCACCTTTGGTTAGGACTACAAGGACAGAGAGGATCATCAGCCCATGCTGTCCCTCACTCAGGTGCAAATGCCCTGCTTCTGATATTGTCTCTATTTTTAAAGATTCCTGTTTCCACACCTTGGGTGCATTTCCTATCATGCTGTTGATTACCGTGTCAAGTTCTGGAACCTCCAGTACAAGAGAGACAGACATACCAGAACAAGTCCAGTGAAGAAGGGCCATAAAGATGATTAAGGGGGCACAGAATCTGCCATACAAGAGGAGTCTGGGAAAACAGGGACTGCTCAGCCTGGAGAAAAGAAGCTTCAGGAAGAATCTCATCAATGTATGTAAATGATGAATATGAGAAGACAACAGCAGACCCTCAGTGGTTCCAGGAGCAGAACAAGAGGTAAGAAGTAGAAATCACCATAAGTTGACATATAGGGAATTCCCTTTTTATGGAAACAAACCAACAAATCCTTTCTCCCTGTGAGGATGATCAAGCTCTAGAACAGGTTGTCCACAGAGGCCTTGGCGCCTTCTTCCTTGCACACACTAAAAATCCAGCTGGATATGGCCCTAAGCAGCCCATTTTAGCTGGTCTTTCTTTAAGGGATGTGATTAGATTACACAATCTCCAAAGATGCCTTCCAGCCTTCAACTGTCCTGCAATATCTATCAACTCTGTGACTTTGATCCATCTTCTTGCTTCTGACAGCTCAGATCTCACTTTCCTTTCTCCTTCCCATATTCCCAGCACTTTGTGTGTCTCTCTCTTGGAAGTTTCACTAATGACATTCAGCTGCAGAGTCAGCTCAAATTGGAAAACAGCATAATCATCATTTTGGACTTCTGCACAATGTCACGTGCAAGAAAGCTAACACAAAGTTAATTGTGCTGACTGAACCAACAGAATGATATAAGCACAGACCAGATAACTGATAATAAAAAGTTCATTTGGTTTCTGTTCTCTCAGGTCCTGCTTGCCCTTGTCACCTTTGTCTAAAATGTCTCTGTTTTTTTGTACCTTTTAAGAGGTCATGCTAGCTATGAATAAGCCCAAACACCATTTTCTTTGTCATAACAGGCATAACTAAGAGCATTAAAGCAGAGGAGACCTTAAAATCCTGATATTTTAAGGGAACATTCAGAATACTTTAATTATTTTTCCAGTTATTTCAGTCATTGTAAAATCAGCATAGCCAGAACACAGGTCCTCTCCCCTCACAGACGTTGGGTAATCAGAAGGCCTTAGCATCTTCTCATTAACCTTAATGACTTTGGTGGAATTATTCCTTGTTGGTGCAGCGTAACAAAGTTTTTCCTCCATTCCCCCATGTTGCAAGATTTACATTGGAGAAAGAATCACCAAGCTTTCTATGCTCTCACAGTCCCTGACATAGGAAGAGCCCATAATAAGCTTCAAACCTGGTTATAACACTGTGTTCTCCTTTTGTTGCCAGACAGAGAAATTGACAAATGAAATACTTTGAAGAGCCCTTTTTCTCCAACCGAGATGGGCTAGATTCAATTAAAGATAAGAAAAGGCTGAAGTAGTAAACTATTTAATCAATTGCGTGTCTGCTTTCCCAGAGGTTGCAGTATAATAAAGCTTTCTCTAGTAAGATTTTACTTTATCACAAACAAATAAATTGAAACATTATTCTGATTCATGAAAAAAATATTAACTACCAATGCTATCATTTCCCCCCACCCCTGCATTTTGTTAAATCTGGTAATGGTGAAAATTATGTAGTGCTTAAAATATGTAATTCTGCTGAATAACAGCAACAAAACCCTGAGGACTTTTGAAGAAGTCAAAGACAAAAGCCAACAGTGGATGCAGTTCTAGAGCAGGGAAACCAGCATTAGTGCTGCTTGACTTCTATTAGAAGCAGATTGAAAAGTCAAAATTTAGCTGTGATGGATGCAGACACAAATTAAAATGATTGAAGAGCTCTCTGGAGCAGCAAATAGGGAGGGTCTGCTGGAGGAGGTGCACCTGTTTTAGCTCAGTGCTTGCAGGGTCTATGAATGCTATGATAACAACCTTTCACACTTTCCCACCAACAGAAGCATTGGTGGTAGTTATTGTACAAAGAAGAAAGCTCACATGGATTTTCCACTAGACAGGTATTTCTGGTCTCTCTCTCTCTCCTAGAAGCTAGTTTCCATTTTTTTAATCCCATAATGTTCTGAGGAAGTTAAATTTATTCTTCATAGAATCACAGAATGGTTTAGGTTGGAAGGGACCTCAAGGATCATCCAGCTCCAACCCCCTGCCATAGGCAGGGACACCTCCTACTAGAGCAGGCTGCTCAAAGCCTCATCCAGCCTGGCTTTAAATGCCTCCAGGGAGGAAGCATCCACAACCTCCCTGGGCAACCCATTCCAGTGTCTCAGCACCCTCACTGTAAAGAACTTCCTCCTAACATCCAGTCTAAATCTCCCCTCTTCCAGCTTAAACCCATTCCTCCTCATCCTAACATTACTAGACCTTGTCAATAGTCCCTCCCCAGCTTTCCTGTAGGCTCCCTTCAGATACTGGAAAGCCACTATAAGGTCTCCTTGAAGCCTTCTCTTCTCCAGGCTGAAGAGCCCCAACTCTCTCAGCCTGTCCTCATAGCAGAGCTGCTGCAGCCCTCTGATCATCTTCGTGGCTCTCCTCTGGGCTCGCTCCAGCAGTTCCACATCCTTCTTGTGTTGGAGGCTCCAGAACTGCACACAGGACTCCAGGTGGGGTCTGACAAGAGCAGAGTAAAGGGGGAGAATCACCTCCCTTGCCCTGCTGGCCACACTGCTCTTGATGCAGCCCAGCACACGGTTGCTGTCTGGGCTGCTCATGTTGAGCACTGCTGGCTCATGTTGAGCTTTTCGTCAACCCAGACCCCCAGGTCCTTTTCCTCAGGGCTGCTCTCAGCCATTCACCACCCAGCCATTCTTGCTGAGGACTGAAGAAAAAAGGTAAATACTAGACTGTATCTTCCCATGTAAATGGAGAAAAATCTGCCAATGAGACTCATGAAACCACACATAAAGCTAACATAGCATCTGTGGAGGTTTTGCTCTAAAGAAAACAAACAAAAAAATGTAAGACTGATTTGTAAATTCCCAGCATTTATCTACTAGATATCAATCATGCAAAATAACCCAAACAAACCTCATCCCCCTCAAAAAAAAAACACTAACCCAACCAAAAAACAACCAACCACCAAACAAACAAAAAAACCCACCAACAAAAAAGTCAACACCAAAACAAAACATGTTGGAATACATAATCTCAAAGTGAACTGAGCTGCAAAACTCATCAGTGAAGACAAATGAATTATAAAAACTGTACTTGTCATTCATTGAACTAGAAACAAAACCATTGTGATGGATGAAGGAATATTGTTGCTGTCATAGTTTAAATGGACAGAAGTTTTGAGGTTGCCTTCATTATCTGCAAAACAGCAAATACTTAAGTGCTTTCAAGGAACTTCATAGCTCTAGTAAGCTTCCTTTGAAAAACAACAGGACATGGAGGTCTGCTTATTTTTCAAGATAAACTTTTACAACCAGAATGTAACATCTTAAAGAGAAATTGTGACCGTTTTGCCAGAAATAACAAAACCAACCCAAACAAACCAAACAACTGTTTCACATATTCTCTTTACTTGGGAAAAAAAACAAACAAACAACTAATCATAAGAATCCTGCTTAAAAATCCAGAAAAGAAACCAAAAAGACTCCATTACTGCTGCTCCTGAAGCAATGTCGTTCCTTACATCAGCCAAGCACATTCTTTTTTAACATTTTTCACCTTAGTGAAGCAACCCAAAAACATATCTATGGAAATCTGTATAGAATCATAACATTGGTTTAGTTGGGAAAAAGTCCTCTAAGATCACTGAGTTCAACCATTCACTTACCACCACCATGGCTGTTAAACAACATCGCAAAGTGCCATGTCCACACATTTCTTGACCACCTCCATGGATGATGACTCCACCACCTCCCTGGGCAACCTATTCTAATGCCTGACCACCCTTTTTGTAAAGGAATTTTTCCTGATATCCAATCTAAACTTCCTCTGTCACAATTTTGGGTCTTTTCCTCTCATCCCATTACCTGATGCTACAGAGAAAAGACCAACCCCCACCTAAGACATCCTTTCAGGTAGTTGTAGAAAGCAAGTAAGTCTCCCCTCAGCTTCCTCTTCTTCAGGCTACACATTCTCAGAGTTCCCTCAGCTGCTCTTCACAAGACCTGTTCCTACAGGCCCTTCACCAGCTTTGTTAGTTTGTTTTCTGCTACACAACTCATGCAAGCAAATAGAATACCCAGCCCAATTTGTTCTAAGATACCTGCCTCAACTACATCTTCCATGAGGCACTGCTGTCTCACCTAAATAAAGCTATGCAATAGGGGAGACATAATCTAGTAAGGGAAGCAGAAAACAAATGTCAAATTTCTAGCCAGTTCTAAAGCAATGCATTCAGACACAGTGGCTGCCACTTCCAACAAACAGCCCCAAAATAAACAAGATTGAAACCTAAAGAGGTGATATTCTCAGGGCACAGCAGAGAGACTTCTGTACTCCAGATGCACATCTGGAACATCTACAAAAGTATTCATGCAAAACTGTAGAGAGAGAATCTGTGGAGTAATAAATAGCAGCAGTCTGGCAAGTGACTCACTGAGCTGATTCAGAAGTTCTGTTCCTTGCCTCTGTATGTGCAAACCTCTCTTGCATAACTGATTAAGGCATCAAATTTAGGGAACCTGTAAAGTTCTGCAGATGTAAAGAGCAAACTAAAAAAGCCGCACTGAAGTAAACAGAAGTTTAAAAAGAATACAGGTGAGGGCAAAATCAGAACTCTGACATAGCATTTTGCAAAGGATCAAAAAAGGAAGGTTACTCAAGTGTACAGGAGTAAAGAAGTCACGTTTCTATCTCAAAAGCAGAGTTAATGTATCTACACTATTCAGAACAGGGTTGTTTTCTAAGAATCCACAGTGAAAGAGAACCAGCACTGCTTCCTATTAGCATTCCTGCGTTTCATTCACAAAAGTGAAGGCTTTCCCAGTACCAAATACAGAACAGTGGATTTTTGATGGTGCGTTTTTTTTTGCTTGGGGGTTTTCTGCTTGTTCTAAATGGCTTTGTTGCTGTTTGTTTTTCCATACTAACCTAATTACTATCCATTTATCCATGTGGATACCTGTTGTCTACAAGAGTCTTACTTACTGAAAATCCAAGTTTAGATTAAATCAATGAAATACTCTTTCTCTGCTCAAAAGGGAATTTTCCATACCTGCTATGATTTTAAGATCTTTTCTTAAAGACCAGAGGAAAAGAATGGGAATGTTACTTCTTTAACAGGTCTAGAGTAAAACTATTAATTTACACACACTGCATTATGGCATTCTGGTTAATACAGGCAGAATAACACCTACTGCTTATTTTTCAAATGCACTTTTTTTTTTTTAGCTAACTAATTCTGTGGTCCAGAATGGCATTCACAGGCTTCTTCAGGAACAACAACTAGTTTTTTATGCTCTTTATATTGGTGCATTTCACTCTATCCTCTATGCACTTTATAGTTATTGCTGATTTTAGCACAGTGATATACCTTAAGTTTCTCAGAATAATGATCTTTCTTTCCCATGCTTCCAACCTCTATTTAAACCATAAGTTATATGAAGTACACTTGTTAGTCCATTACCAAGTCATTTATGAAATTGTTGCCTAAGATCAGGCTCAGCAATACCCACTCCCTTTGACAGTCAGACACTGGGAATCCAGCTCTAAGTATCATTTCCAAGTAGTTACACACCTTGTCTCCATTTCGTCTAGATCATACTGTCCTAATTTATTTATGAACTCCTTTATGGGACAGTGTCAGAAACCTTGCCTGAAGTCAAAATTAATCCTATCTGCTCCCACATCCGATTAACCCAGAAATCCTATCAAAGAAAGTAATTAGAGTGTGTTGATGGGATTGTTTTTGACAAAACTATGCTAGCTTTATTTATTACTTTATCTTCTCTGTACCTACACACTGAATCCCTAACAATTTTTTCAGTAACTTTCCAGATGCTGAAATTACACTGATTCATCTATAATACTACAACATTGTATTTTCCCTTCTTTTTGCTTTTAAAAGCAGGTACGGTAGTTGCTAATGGTTCAGCAATCGAGCTGGCTAGGTTTTTTAAGTACTTAAGGGCAAATTTAATTGGATCCTGTCAACAGGAATACATCATGTTATATTAATATATTTTAAGTTGTTCCTTTCCAGTTCTGTTTCTACCTAGTTGGTAATATTGTTTTATTAAATACAAACCTAGAGAACTCAAGGGGATGTTTTCTCTCCGTTTCTTGTTATTCTATTACTTGCTGCCAGTACTACCCTTTATGTTGACCAGTATTGTGCTTTATCATTCTACAACACCATTCTAACACCTTCAAAACTTTTTGCCCAAAGCCTTCCATGTCCCTTACTTCCATAATCAGATGCATCCATATTTCTGAGTGTTCTTCCAGTCTTTCCTCCCTATTATGACAGTTTATGACTCTTCTTTTAACATGTTCATTTAGTAGTTGTTAGCTCTCCTTCATTTGTCCTTTAGATAATCTTCCCAGTAAACCATTTCCATTAGGTCCCTGTCTACATTTAGCCTGTATCTGGGGCTAAGTTCCAGCAGTTGCTCTAACACCCAATGACCTAGTAAAGAAGGGTAATCAGGAAAACCAGAAGCCCCATCGGGTAAAATGAAAACAGATTCAATTAAATAGCCAAACTGGTATCAATGCCAGTACAAAGTCATACTCAGCCCAGCAAAAGTGCAGCAGTCATGATATCCAGGAATTCTGTCTGAGAGTAGAAGGAAGAGGTGCAGGGTCAGGAGGAACCCAAGTAAAAAGCTCCCTTCTCCTCAAACTTCCCCCTTTATCCTGATTGTGATACTTGTGGTCTGAGATATGTGCCTGTAGCCAACTGGCCTAGGATTCTAGTCCAGCAAAACCAGGATAATCCCCAGTGTTCATTAATGTATGCTTTTCTGAAGCCAGTCATTCTGTTCTACTACTATAGCTGTTTCTTCCTAAACAGTTCCTAAACTTTTGCAGTCACCTCCACCCAAACCGGCTTCCAAGTGCAGACTCTCATCCAATTTCTGAAATCTTAGTCATGGCCAAATCTAAGAAATGTTACTCTTGATAACTTTATATTTTAAAATATAACTTGTTCATTTGTCAGACCTTCTCTATCCTTACACAGATTTTTTGAACTGATGCTCTCCAATTCAAGCACACCAAACCCTTTGAGTGTTTCTAGGACGGTGTCCTTCTGACCAAGCTGTCTACAAGAATGACAACATCCCTTTTTCTTTACCCTTCAAAATTTTATCCAGGCTGTCAAAGGTGTGCTTTCAAGAAGCCTATCTCTCACATTTGTGTTTGAACATTAGAGAACTATAAATACATTTTCCTTGGCTTGTCTTTCTAAAGAAGAAACACTTTCCTAACTTAGTGCTCCAGCTTTGTGGCATCTCTGTGATCTGCACCAAGTAATAGTTCTAGGTATGTGTTCAGCTTTAAGATCTTCCGTTTTGTTCTCCAGGCATTCTAATATCCTCCAGGCATCTTTTATTTACTAGCAAACTAGTGAAGGAGGATTACTTCATCACTGAGTAGGCTTTGGAGTGAACAGCGATGCATATGTAAATTCATCCACCCTCACGGTAAGAAATATCCAAAGGGACACTACAGTACTTTGATTCCTACCATCACGAGCTTGTCTTTGAAAGGACAGCATTTTGCACCTCTTTTTCAAGACAAATATTTACTGAAACATTGAACCTGAACAAAATTTCTATGTTAAAAAAACCCCACAATAATCCTCTCTTGAATTTTACAGGCATACACAGCAAGTGTGATAGTTTGAGTATCCCCCGTCCCCCCACACTTTAGAAATTACCCAGACTAGACTCAGTCGGCTCTGGAAATTTGAATGAAGCTTATATTTACAGCTGGCACAATTTACAAGCAGATATTTACAGTATATACAGTTATAGACAGAAATAGACAAGGTAAAAAAGGTAATGCAAACACAATTCCCCTCCCAGAAACCTGAGTCCCCAGGAGGGGCTCTCAACCCCCCTCACCTTCCCCTACCCCTCTCAACCTTACCCCAGTCCTAAGGAAGAATGGAGGTTCAGCCAAGAGGGTTAAAAAGCAAGGTGAAGCAGCCAAGCAAAAGGAGGGTGAGGTTAGAAAGCAAGATGGAGTCCAGCCAGCAGCCTCAGCTTCTCCCCAGCAGGCAAAGCTCCCCAGCGAAGAGAAGAAGCAAATGAAGTAATCTTTGTTTTGCCTTTCTTCTTTACACATCCCAGCAAGACTGTGAGGGA